>OY728153.1:835800387-836400387 GCA_963277665.1 Viscum album
AATAGATAGTTTATCTTCAAGTAACTCATCTAGATTCTAGACATTATTTCTATAAAATGCATTAAATTCATCATGCATACCATTTATCTAATTTTAATCTTTTGAATCTTATTGATAATTAACATTCACAAAATAAGAAACAAAATAAAAATCAGCATAATAATTAAATAATTATTTTATAGTTCTTATTATAGATTCAATATTTCAAATTATATTTTCAAAAGAATAATCTCTGTGTATTTTCTAATTCATATGATCATATTGAGAAAATATATACCCCCTAACTGATGCATTATCATTTTCAGGTTTATCTTCATCAAAGTTGGATTTTTTAAATCTATCATTAGGATTATCATAATCTAAAATCTATTTTTCATTATTTTAAATAAACATTATATGTATATATTCCTCCATTGACATGGTTATCTTGTTACAAACTCTATAATATTTAATATTATTTTGAATACTATATAAAAATTATTTCATCACCTTTAGTGTCAAATTTTTCTAGATTATCATTAGTATTTAAAATATAAACTCTATAACCAAAGACTTTAAAGTAACAAATTCTAGGTTTCTTTTCTTTAAACAGATCATAAGGGGTTTTCTTTAACTTGGGTCTAATGTAAACTCTATTTAATATATAATAAGAAATATTGACTGGTTCATCCCAAAACTATTATGGTAAGTTGAATTAATAGAGCATAGTCCTTTACATTTCTTGAATAGTTCTGTTTTTCCTTTCTATATCATCGTTTTGTGGTGATGTTCTATGTGTAGAAAAAATATGAAAATATCTATTATCTTCACAAAATTTCTCATAGTATAAGATACCATATTATCCACAGTTTTCACTTTTAATTGATGTTATTAAATGAACTTTTAGTTTTGAATTGTTTTACATAAAGTAATAAAATTGCTTAATGTTTCAATTTTATGAGATAAAAAAAAGAGTCCAAGTGAACCTACTAAAATAATCTACAGTTACCAAATCATATACTTACTACATAAAATAGAATATCTCATGGGTCCAAAATGGATCAAGATGAAGAAGACCTAAAAATATAGAAATATTAATATAATTAAAAGATCTAAAAAACTCATTATGTTTCTTACCCTTTGACAAGAATAACATATAAAATACTTACACGCATTAAATTTTGGAAGTTCTAGAGCCTATATATGTTTTTCCAACTTTAAAATTTTTTGAAGATGAACATGTCCCAATATTCGATGAAAATAAATATGGTCTATTTTTATAGAATTTAAGAACTGTTAATTTTACTGGGTTAGTTCTAAAAAACTATAGAGTAGATATTTTATTTTCTTTTAGAATAAAATAAGACAATATTATGTTTATAAAAAAGGAATTTATTATCTTTTAACATCATGATCATTTCATCATCATAAAGTTGTGAAATAATAATTAAATTGTTTGTTACTCCCTCTACATACAATACTTTATAAATTTTATCATATTTCAATATTCTTACTTCTACAAAACCTTTGACCATGCATTTAGAGTTTTCACTAAAAGTGATAGTGCCTCCATCACATGAATTAAAGGATAAAATGTAAGAAATATCACTATTCATTTTCCTAGAGAACCCATTGTCCATATAAAATGTATCTCTTTAATATTTTAGCTAGGTTTCCTATAAAACATATTAAGAATATAATTTTTTTGGTATCCAATCTATTTTGGTTCCAAATATATTAGTAATAAAACTCATAGGCACCCATACTAATATAAAATACATAATACATGGTAATCTATAACATATATTCTTAGAAATAAAATTCATGGTGAGTCCCAGTGACTAATTAAATCTTAAATAACATTTATTTTCATAATTCTCTTTCATATAAAATCTAAATCATGTAACATTTGATACATTCCCTTTACTTCTTTCAACAAATGTAGTTCTGTACAGATTAGGAATCTGTCTATTATAAAAAAATCCAATTTTATATTTATTGGG
Source organism: Viscum album (assembly GCA_963277665.1). NCBI lineage: Eukaryota > Viridiplantae > Streptophyta > Magnoliopsida > Santalales > Viscaceae > Viscum > Viscum album. The sequence goes on from OY728153.1 coordinate 835,802,370, forward strand.
TCCATTCATATCTATTATCTTATAAAAAATTTGTTGAAAATGAACAAAAATATTTAAGGATTATTTTAATCCAATAATTTTACTTTTAATATTTTCATTCCCTTTTTCAATAACTTCTAGGTAATCACAAATTTTCACATTTGAAAATGATCCTATATTTTTAAATTTTTATTTTCATATTTGAGATTCTTAAATTTCTTTTAAATTATATCTAAATCATCACAAACTAACTTAAATCACTATTATTGATCTTTATCTATTTTTGACATGAAATCTAATAATCTTTCATTACCATATTTGAGCTTTAATAGTACAGAAACTATAACACTTTTTTCTTCTACATTATATAAAGCAGAAACTTTTAGTTTTTCACTTTCTTCTCAAACCTTCCAATTTTATCTTTACAATTCTCTATAAATTTCCAATATTTTAAAAATATGACTTTAAAATTTTCCATATCTTTAGTTAATTCATTAACTTTAGTTTCAATATCAAACTCATATATTGAACTGTAATTAGAAATAGTTTTTACCTCATTAATAGTTGTTTCCATCAATTATAGATTAGATGATTCATTTTCAATCTTAGAACCACAACAACTTGAGTCTGACTCCTCTATGAAACTCCCTCCAGTACGATTTTTATGTTTTAACTTCTTATTATATTTCTTGTCTTTCCCTTGTTTCAATTTTGGATAGTTTTATTTGATATGTCCTTTCTTCACTCATATAATATTAATTCTAAAATATTTTATTTACTAATATTACCTTTCTTACTTCCCTTTACATCATCCTTCTGATTATCTATTCTAGGTTTTTTCTTAAACCCTCTCTTTCTATTCATGTACTGGTAGAATATCTTAGTAAAAAATTTATTTCATCATTCTTGCTTTACTGAAACTCAGAATCAAAATAATTAATAGAAAAATTTATATTATATTTTAATTTTATAGCATTCCTTTTTTAATATTCTTCACCGATAACATTCTTATTTTCTAGATAGCATTGAAGAAGTTATCCTATCAGTTTATCCATTTAATACTCAGTAAAATCCTTAATTTCTTTAATCACAACCTTTTTTGACGTCCACATTGTTGGTAGAGAATGAAGTATTATTTTAATGAGAACCTTATTCTTCATGGTCTCCACAAGTGAAACCATATTTTTTACAAACTTATTGAATCTTTTGAACATCTCATTGGTGCTCTCTTGATCATCCATTCGGAATTCTTAAAACTCCACCTTGTGAATTCCCAAAAGTTTTCTCCATAACTTATCAGTTCATGATAACGTGACTTTTAAATTCATCTAGATTTTAGATGTAGTTTTACAAGAATAAAATTGGTTATACATATGTTTACTTAAAAATATTATAATTAATTCATAACTTTTTAGTTTAGAACACATTTTTCACCATCATTTTCGGTTAGAGTTATAAATCTACATCAGGCAATTTATAAGGTTATAAAATAATATCCCAAAATTCAAGGCCTATATTTTTTAGAAATACCTTCATCTGATTCTTACAATAAACATAATTTATTCCATTTAAGTGAGGTGGTCTTATGGGATTCAACATCTCAAATTCATAACTTCCAATAAAAAATTGTGGATCTTTCCTTAACTATTAGGTCTAGGATAATGGTTAGTCAAAAAATATAATGAAATAATAAAAACAAATTCCATAAAAGAGTCACCACAATCAGATACCAATTGTTAGGTCCCAGTGATATGGAATGATTGACTAGAGGGGGTGAATAGTTCTTTTAAAAATTAATCAATCAAATATGATTATCAGAGTGATAAATAGTGTTAATTGTGTAGTGGAAAATAAAATAAATAAAATAGAATTTTTTTATAGTATTTTGGATCACCAAGATATCGGTCTACTCTTCAGTCTTCTCTACACAGTGAGAAGTTAGGTATTCACGAATACCTTACTTTTTATAAGGAGTGATAACCCATATTATATGACTTTCCTTTTTCCCACAAGGTAGTATAACCCTAACTACATTTTTACGAGAGTCGCAATCCACCTGACTTTTGGATGGGATCACAATCGGACCATTCTTCTAGATAGTAGGAATAACATATTTAATTAGCTTTTGGATGGGAAAATCTTAAATAAACTCTAGAAGCATAAATAGTATGTAGAAGAAATGAATCAATGAAAACCAGATAAAAAATAAGATCATTAGTGGAGAATATGATGTTTAATGTCAATGCAACTCAAAAAATTTGATCACTTCATTAGTGGATAATCATGATAATGACGTCCTTATGATAAAAATAATGGAATAGTAGTCATAGAAAAAATCATCATTTTTCAATGCTCATAATAATTTTGTATTCTTCTGTCATTATGATCATATCAATTTTCATTTTCAATCTTATTGAATAAACATTGTCAGGTTTATTTATCACAATATTTGATTCACATTGGAATGAATAAATTAATGTCATTAACACCAATATTGTGGTGCATCATAATAACTAATCACAGAAAGAAACATTAAAAAGTAATAAACATTGAAAAATATATTTTACATGTAATTTGAATTATCATGCTCATACTTGATGAGTTTTTGAGCTCTTTTATTTCTATATAAAATAACTTCACAACACTTTGAATATTATCATTAATATAAATGAGAGTTAATCAAATGATAAGACATTAAAAAAATAATTGAATAAGCTTAAAATAATTTTATAATTCAAAATATATATAAAATATAGCATAAAAAATTATTATGAGAATTATTATTTCTATAATATTTTTATTGGTATTTTTCAACTCAAAAGTTTATAGCATGTTCTTTATATTATAAATTTAATTTACAAAGCAATATAATGATTAAAATGAATTTAATAAACTTATAGTAATTAAAAATATCAAAATAATGTTAAAATAGAGCATGGTGAAAAATATAAATTTTCTCAAGAATAAATTAATATATTGACCATGAAACATACTAAACATGTGACTATGTGATGAATTTTTCATGCATTTGGTATACTGACTATGTGAGTAATTTTATTCATGTGGTCACTAAAATAAGTAATGCATGATCACTTTATAATAATACAATTACTTTCACAGTAGGTTATATAACTCAAATTATGTTCTCAATATGAACTCAAAATCACTTCATATACTCTTCAGAATATTTTTATATTGTTCATAGGATATGTACTCGAATTTCATGATAACTTCAATACCCCCACAATAGGTTGGGATTCCTCTTCATGATAACTATTAAAATGCTTCAAAGTAAGTATTAGTTACTCAAGGTAACTTGATATACTGTTATTCACGATAGGAAAAATTTATCTAGGGTATGTATAATGAAACTGAGGGTAACTTTAATATTGAAATTGGTGGTTGGTGTACTGCTCGCTTAGAAGAAGTTGATGCACTATCAAACTGGTTGACACCGCTGAACTGGTTGAGAGATAGTGCATGCCAAGCTCGGTCAAAATTTCATGTGAGATCAAATCTTTCCTTCATGCATGGGATTACAAATAGAGATGGAAGATATTATTCAGTGTTACACTGTTGTCGCTGAGTAGTGGAGGTTGAAGCTAGGTTACTATTATGTGAAGGTGCTCACAGAGATGAGATTCAAAAAATAAATTAACATGGTGTCGTTCTACAGTGTGATACTAAACTGGTCTGAATCTTGGAGCTATTAGAACTCACATTTCAAAGGAGATGAATGATATTACACATGAAAAAGGATGAAGTGAATAGTAAATTCTGTGTGTGTGTTAGTGTATATATATGTATATACATATAAATATATATATGTATATATGTATATATATATCAATATGTATTTATAAATATATATATATATATATTGAATTAAATTTAAAACAAATATACATGACATAAAATATGAAATAATAAATTTTAGATTATAACATTTTTAAAAATATAGACAAATTCATTTTAAAATCATAACATTTTAAAATAATAACATTTAAAACTTATTAAAAAAAATAAGGCAAAACATTTTTTTTTTAAAATCACATAAAATAATTAAAATTGTGAAAAATTGAATTTTTATAGAATTTAAATTTAAATAAGTGAAAATAATAAAATGATGAATTAAAATACAATAATATTTAAAATTAAAATATTTTCATTAAATATTTTAAAAGAAAGGATTATAATTTTACAAAACAATAAAAAAAATTAAAAAAAATTATCTGCCCAATTTCTTTCCCTCCCCCCTCTTCTCTCAACTCCTCCATTCTTTATCTAATTCATAATATACCCAATAAGATATATAATGACTATAAATTTAAGAAAAAACTATCCTAGGATTCACAAATTCAATAAAGTTTAAATGTTTGTAAAGATAAATGAAAAATTTTCATCTGGAAATTTTAATTTTAATCTTTTTTTCTCAAATAGTGTATGACACAAGGGATACTTTAGTTAATTTTTTTTAAAGGGTCAAAGCACAATATATAAAATAAAAAGGTTACAAGAGATGAAAAGATGAGATTTTTTGACAATCTCTATCGAAAAGATAAGATAAATCATCTGGAAGAGTGTCAAACCAAGTCATGTTTTGATGGACTCCTTTGTTAGCAAGAGCATCAGCAACAGCATTAACTTCACGGTAGGCATGAGTAGCAATGCAATCAATCCCATGGAGATTCTACAAGCAATTCATCCAGCGTGTAGTGAGATGCCAGGCCAGATGAATGATGCCATTCCAGATGGCATGAATGATGGTGGTAGAATCACTTTCAATCCAAAGCTTTCTCCATCCTTTTTGAAGTGCAAACTCAACAGCATGAATGACTCCAAGCATTTCCGCCTCCAGAGATGAAGAGTGGCCACATCCAACATAGAAGCAACCCTGACATTGGCCAGCTAAGTCTCTGAAGATAGCACCACAACTAGAAGGTCCTGGATTGCCTTTAGAAACACCATCCACGTTCACTTTGATCCATCTCGGTATCAGAGATTTCCAGAAAACTTCAAAGGAGCGTTTGGGTGCAGGGTAGATTCCAGGAACACGGAGATGACGAAGTATCTCAAAGTCACCAACCGAGTTGTTGCAACAGTCTTTTTGAATTGAGGTGGCTTCATGGATAGTAATAAGAATCTGATATTTTCCTGCATTGAGACTAAATGAGCGATTATTATGAATGAGATCATTTCTAGTGTACTAGATCTCATGCAGGAGTTCCGCCACAGCCGCAAGAAAAATATTTTTAACCTGTGAAGAAGCTTCATGTCTAATGCAATTTTTTAAAAACGAAGAAATAGAGTCAGTTGAGATCCATCTTCAATTGAATAAATCAAAAACATAATTCCATAAAGCAAAGGTCGTGGCACAAGAAAGGAAGAGATGATAGGCATCCTCCCTGTGTTGATTACACAAGCGACATTTAGAACAAAGTTGAATGCCAAACTTTTGCAGAATAGTTTCAGTGGGCAATCTATTATGAGAAATACGCCAAATAAGGGTGAGCCTAGAAGGTTTAATCCAAGGTTTATTGAAATGACTCACCCAAATATAATTAGAATCCTCATTAGAAAAGTTATGCTTATAAAAGTTTTTTGAGTCAAGAATACCATTTGGGGCAGGTTCCCAAACAAGGAAGTCTCCATCAGAGGAAAAGGGATAATTATCAATAGTCTGCACAATATGTTCAGGGAGATCATGTCTATGAGAATGTAAGACATCTTTTATGGACTGACTAGTATCAACAAGATTGACATTGGGTGGTAACAGTGAGATCAGGGGGTTACCACACCATTTTCCACACCAAAAATTAATGGAAGAATCATCACTGACCATCCATCTAGCATTTTCCATGATCTTACGGTAAGAGCCTCTGATAGAAGGCTAGTTTCAAGAGTTGATGAAAGTCGAATTACCCGTTAAAATTTTATGAAGAAATCTATGATTTAAGAAATCATAAACTTTAGAAGTAGAATTGATAATACGCCATGTTAGACGGGCTTGCAGAGCGCTATTGAACAACTGTAGATTTTTAATGCCAATTCCACCTTTATCAATCGGTTTACAACAAGAATTCCAAGGGATAGTGACAAGCTTCTTTTCGAAAATACTTCCAGTCCAAATAAAGTTTTTAATGTAAGTATTAATTTTTTTGAGGATGCTTATAGGCCATTTGTAAATCATGAGGGCGTAGACCCTTTTAGAAACAATGGTGGATTTGACCAAACATATTCACCCATCCATGGAAAGAGATTTACCCTTCCAATTAGAGAGTTGGTTAATGATTTGATCTATGATATTAGCAAAGTGGCTAACTTTGGGTCTACCCCAAAAGATAGGAACGCCTAAATAAGAGAAAGGTAATAGACCTTCTTTAATACCCAGATAAGTGGTAATGGTAGATTTTATTCAAGCCAGAAAGTTCTTACCAAAATAAATATGAGATTTATTCAAAGAGATAGCTTGACCAGAAACTTCCTCATAGTGGGTTATGGCTTTCTTGAAAACATGAATGTTTTTTTGATCTCCTTTAAGAAACAGAATAATATCGTCTGCATATAAAAGATGAGTAGGGGCCATTAAGTTTCTGTAAAATTGAATAGGATTAAGTTTATTTTGATCCACCAGACTGCTGAGAAGCCTACTTAGGTAATCCTCAGCAATAACAAAAAGGATGGCAGAAAGGGGGTCGCCCTGTCTAACACCTTTAGATCATTTAAAAAAACCTCTAGGAGTGCCATTAATGAGAATAGAAATGAAAGCTGATTGAAAAAGAGTCTTAATTCTTTCAATAAAGGTATCATTAAACCCAATTTTTTTTAAGACTTTGAAGATAAAATTCCAGTCTATGGTGTCAAAAGCCTTTCTGATATCTAATTTAATAGCCACACATCCTCCTCTAGTGTTTTTATTTAGACTGTTAGTACATTCGGAGGCAAGACAAATGATGTATTGAATGGACCTACCTTTAATGCATCCAAATTGATTCCAAGAAAAAATTTTATTACAGATAGGAGCAAGTATATTTGCAATAATTTTGGTAATAATCTTATAAAGAGTGTTAATTAGGGCAATCAGTCTGAATTGATGTATCTGAGAGGAATTTGGAACCTTGGGAATTAAGGTTAGAAATTGAGCATTGATCCCATGTGGTAAAGATCCATGAATAAAGAAGGTCCTGAAAAGTTTACAAACATCATTGGGGATATTATCCCAATGATTTTGAAAGAAACCATTATTGAACCCATCTGGGCCAGGAGAACTGTCTGGATTAAGTCCAAAGACAGTGTCTTTAATTTCATGGTCGAGAGGAATGCTTAAAAGCATTACATTGTCCCTTTAATCCACCATTAAGGGAATGATGTCAGGTTTAAGCTCAGTATTAATATCCGGGCCATTAAATATGTTATAGAAGTAAGAGGTAACATGGTCCGTAATGGCCTCTTCTGAATCTATGATTAAATCATTATGGATAATCTTAGAAAGAGGACGATTGACCTTTCTGATTCTTTGGAGGCAATTGTAAAATTTGGTATTATGATCGTCATCTGTAAGCCATTTAGTCCTAAAAATTTGCTTACGAATATCATCCTTAAAAGTGAGAAAGGGGTTATGTTTGAGGGAAATGCTTGCTTCCAATTGGGGATCCATATTAAAATCTGAATTGGTATTTTGAATTTGAACCTTGTTAATCTCACTTTCCAGATAGGAGATATCAAGATCCATTTGCGAGTTCGTAGTTTTACACCAATCTTTAAGGGCTTGTTTAAGAATTTTCAATTTGTGTAAACAGGGAAAGGAATCATTATGGTGATTCATAGAATTCCAAGTGTTAAAGATTAAAGTGACACATTCCGGGTTTGAGGACAAAGAATTATTAAATTTGAAGGGGAGAATAGTCTTACGGTCATTCATAAGGAAGCTAACAAGGATGGGATGATGATCAGAGTTGAGTCTAGGGAGAGTAACGCTGGATATTTTATCCCAGTTATCAAGAGCCTTTATGTTAACGAAAGCTCTGTCAAGCTTACTGGCAACATTTTTGTTGTAGTGTTTCCTGTACCAAGTATATTTGGCACCAACAAGAGAGATTTCAAAAAGGCTACAATTGTCAATTGTAGACCTGAATTCCCTAGAGGATATTGAAAGATGCGAGGGGACAATTTTTTCAAGAGAGCTAAGGATGGCATTGAAATCACCCATCACAACCCAAGGATCAGTAATAGCATTGGCTAAATCAATAAGTTCATGCCATAGAACTATTCTATCTTGATATCTATTCCTAGAATAAACCATAGTGAAAAAAATGTGCCTTCCATTCCATGAGAAATCACAGGTGAGTTTCTATTTAGAAATTCTAAAGATGTTGATATTCTAAAGGGAATTATGAAAAAAGACCCACATGGAATCCATCGGAGGACTATTTTTACAAGAGCTAAGAAAACTATAGTTAAGAGATCCAAATCTCATGAAGCTTGTATTAAAATTAACTTTAGGTTCTGAAATGGCAAAGAGATGGGTTTATGGTTGTTTAAAAACCTCCTAAGAGTTGTGAAGGTATCCTTGTTAGCCACTCCCTGACAATTCCAATAAAGAAGATTCATAATTATTTGTGTTTTGGGTTGGAACCCTTCTTTTTTTTTTGATTTTCCAGAACCCTTCTTCCCTTGGGATCATGTGACCATAGGGGGGGAAGCAGGTTTAAGTTTTTTATCATAAGTTTCAGCACTTTTAAGAGCATTTGTTTTCAAAACAGAATTTGAACTATGTTCAGGAATTGGAGTATTGGAAGTACTGTCCATGGGGGCATCACTCTTAGCTCCATGAGTAGTGTTGTGTTCAATTGATGTAGTTATTTCTAATTCAACCAGAGAAAGATTAGAATCTGGTGAACCTTGATCTAGATTAGGCAGAGCAGGAGGAGAATTTATAGGAGAAATGGCCTGGTTATAAACCAAAATAGTAGGTTGAGCAGGGGGTTTCCAGCTACTGTCTGTGCAGGTTCAGAATTAGCTAAGGATTTCTCATCATTTTTGGGGAGATTGACAGTGTAATCCTCAGGTTTCAAGGGTTCATGGATGGGAATAGGAATAACAGGGGGAGGATGAGGCATTTCAGTGTTTTGTTTTTTAACAGAAGAGCTAGAAACCAGCTTGTAATCCAATACAGGGGGAGAAGCAATAGAAGAACTTCTCTGGTCATGGTCCAAAACAGCAATTTGAGCAGGGGGTGACAATTTCCAGCTGCTGTCTTGACAGGATTGACTGAGGATTTCACATAAATTTTGGGCATGATAGTGAAATCCTCAGGTTGCAAGGGAACAGAAATGGTAGAAGAAGTAATAGGATGAGGATGAGACATATCAGAGCTCTGGTTGTCAAAAGAGGGGCTGGGAAGCAACCTGTTGTCCAAACAAGAAGCAGGAGCTTGTGCAAACTCAGGTTGTAGCACAGGAACCACAGGAGGGGTGTGTGAGATGCTGTGTGGTATAGAAGAAGTAACAGTGTTATTAGTATCAACACTAACAGTGGTTATAGGAGTAGGAGTGGTAGTTCTCTCAACATATTTGTGATGTTGTGACACAACTAAGTCCTGAATGTCAACAGGAGGGTTGGACACACCTCTGTTAACTATAGCTCACTCATTCTGAGGAATAGGGATAGGAATAGTCGTGTATGTGATGCTGTGTGCAGTAGTGTTAGCAGTAGTATCAACATTAGGATCATAGGAATCTATTGCATGATTTACAGAAACAGGAGGACAGGACTTATAAATAGAAGTGTGCAGAACAGAAATACCTGGATCTGAAACCTTTTCCATGCCACTTTGTCTCTTCTTAGAGACATCAGAGGGACCTTCACCACTGCAGGCACTGAGGTCTCTAAGTCCCTACATTCAATCTCATTCAAAGAAGATATACCAGAAATGAAAGCAATATTAACTGAATTAGGAGTCATGTTGGGATTAATTATGTTAAGGTTATTACCATCACTTTCAGTCACTATTTTTTGACCTCCAATAGCAGTGTTATCTTCCCTGTGACTAGCCTCTTCCTCCTCAACCAAATCCCCCCAGGATTTACCATCCAAGGTTGTGGGGACATTAGTTTTTTTACCCAAATGTCTTGTTTTTTCTCAGGAAGCCCAGTTTTGTCTATAATTTTCTTCCCTTTCTTGGTATTTTTAGGGTCCTGCCAGTCATTAATAATTGTGTGGTCCATTTTTTTCCGGACCACCCTGCAATTGGAATAGTTATGACCAATCAGTTTTCATACTTCACAAAAGGGTGGTTTTTTTCATATTCAATGCTAAGTTCAACTCTATTGTCAGGAGCATTGAAGCCTATATGAGTTGGGAGATCACACGCCAAATTAACTTCCACCATTAATCTTGTATAGAGACCAAGATCTCCATTCAAAGTTCTATGATCAATCTTAATGGGGGATCCTATGCAGGAAGCAATTTCATTCAGGATCATTGGGTTCCAGTAAAACTAATTAAGTCCATGTATTCTAACCCATACATGTGCCATATGATTTTTGTGTGTAAATGGGTTAAAAGAAGCATCCCAGTCTGACAGCCTAAGAAATCCTGGATTGAGCTGTAAATTACCTATTTTCTATACCTGATCTAGTTCACCTTGAGTACTAAAGAGGATGTGATAGTAACCTTTTCCAATGGGAACCATCTTCCATCTTGATGAGCTCCAGCAGTGAGCGATCCAGTTCTTAAGCTCGAAGAGGGGCCAAGGCCGGTCACCTGTGTTGTAAGAGACTCGACCAAGAACCAAGTGTTTGAACAGATGCTCCCTTTCTTTCAGGGCTTCTGGATATGTGTCAACTAAGTAGCCACCATCTTTGAGCTTTTTGAAGAGTGGCTTCTTGAAATACTTCACGCTACTAAGATCTGATCCTTTCAAGGCGTCACGGAAGGAGACTGGTAAAGAGCGAAGGGGGATTTCGAGGCATCCCACTTCAAATTTAGATGAACCAAGATCTAGAGAAGCAAGAGGAGGAGGAGAAGAAATCTCCCATGCCGGATCAAAGCCGGCCATTAGAGAATCTCAACGTCGATCAATAAAGCAGATTAGGTTTTCCAGACGCCCGTTGGAGAACGCTGCGAGAACTCCCATATTTTTCCTCTCCCAGGGATACTTTAGTTAATGATTGGGAAATTGATTATATAAAATATAAGTAAAAAAATTTCATATAGTAATAAATATATGAACATGTAGTTTTAGTTTAAGTTAAGATAAAGTGTAGCAAATAAACATAAAAAAGTGAGATTGTTAGAAAAATATCATCTTGAAGAATATTTTGGGTTTCATTTTCTTAAAAAGAAGATGAATAATCTTACTAAATTTTTAAGGTGCCTTAAATTATTAGTACCATAATATTTGGATATGTTTATAACAATTTAAATAATTTCTATATGTAGAATTTAGATAAAACCCAAATTCTATACTCCACCCCACACATGAGACATATATGATGAAATTGGGATATATGGGAATGGGTCATATAGAAATGTAGACATCATGGTAATTTAGTGTCATGTTTTCCAAAGTTTAATGGGTCCTAGATAATAAATCACATCATAACTCTATTGATCACATCGTGAATAAACTTCCCACATTATAAGGAGGAGTTGTGAAATTATGATGTTATTCTAGAAGACTAAAACTGATTCATGATGATTTTATTTCTTATTGTATAGTGTTTAAACTGTATTTTTATAAAATATTACCATATCATGAATTTTAGAGTTTAACCCGTGATTCTTAGAGGTTTCATAGGAAAACCTCTGAGTGGCATCGGTCTCCCCTCCCTCTAGCCCAAGGTTTTTCCTCGATAACGATTTGGATGAGGATAATTTGGTGCACCATCTCCTATGACACCCACCCCTTAACTCTTTTCCTCTCACATATACCTCTCCTTTACCCATTTTTATCTCTTAGGTTTCAATTTGTCGACTATACTCTGTGTTCTAGCCTTGATGATGTTGACTCTTTCAAGATGGTGGTTTTCTCATGGAAACAGTTCTCCATGAGGATTTTGGTGGTCTCAATGAAGGTTGTTTTATCAAATCCATATGCCTCTCAATCCCCACACTAACCCCATGTTCCTCTACAAATATTCATGTAAGATCTAGAGTGGTAGAAACATATTATTTTGGGTTACAGTCTAGCGGTCGATGGATTTCTTGGAGCTTCAGAGTCAACTTTGGTGTGTCAGTTTTTCTTGTGATGTCAATCTGTGTTTTTGGTTTTTTGTGATGTTCATTTCTAGTTGTGGTGGCAGCATCCGACGTTGGGTGGCCTTGGAAATGAGATCCCTTCCAAGGCTTTTTTTATCCATAATCTTCTATTGATCTAGGATTCCACCACTCTTCTCCTGGTTGGATCTACATGGTGGTTTCCAAGGTCCTTTGGGATATGAGTTTGAGCAGTCAACGACATTCCAGGTGGTGTCTCTTATGGTGGATTTGTCTCCATCTATCCCTCCAAGTTGATCCTTGTAATGGTTTTGGTGCTTCCTCAACTATATATCTAGTCATCAGCTCTGGATGTGTTTAGGTTATGACATCGAAGGTGGTGTACCCTAGTATTTGCAGGTAGTTTGATTTTAGTTGATGATGGTTGTAGGTTTTGTTCACGACAACAGCATGGTGATGGTATATGCACTTCGATGTGGTGTGCTCACTTTGTGAGGGTTTTTTATACTTTGGTGGATCAATGGTCAGTGGGTCTCATCGACATTGGTCTAATTGGTGATCTAATGTGTTGATGGGTTTGTTTGGTTTCAGGGTTCATGAAATAATTGTTTATGGCTCGAGTTGGGAGAATGAAATGAGGTGTGTGGATTGAAGAGTTGATTATGGTTGTATTTTTAAATTTTAATTTGGATTTTGTTATCTGAAATTTTTATTCCTCAGTGGGGGTATGCGCGACTCAATAGGGTCTCTCTTGTATGGTTCCAACTTATCCAAAATTGGCTTTTAAAAAATATAAAAAATTGTATTAAGGACCCATGATTCTCATAGGTGAAGATAATTTCACTAAAACATTGTTTATCATGATGTGGTGATGCCAAAATTGGTAAGCCATGATTTTTATTTTTTATGGATAAAGGGATTTGAGATATGATATAAGATAAAACATTATAAAGGGGTAATTTCAAAAAGATTTTCAAAAATTAAATGTTCATTTAATTTAGGGATAATGTGTTACCAAATTTTATAGAGGTGGACTAATATTTAAATGAGCATTATAGAATAATTTTCTTATCATTATTATGAAAAATTAAATATATAACCCATGGAAGTAATCATGATTCTCTTATGATAAATTAGGTATATTTCTCTAAAAAATAAATGATAAGATCATGTTAGAATAAAATTAGTAATTTTATAACATCTTTAGAAATATTTATAGAAGAGAATAAAGGCTTTCCATGTTTTATCTTGGAATTTTATGGATATTTTTCATGTTGATAAAGAAAAAGATGATTACTACAACATCATTACTATTATCCATATTATGGTTTTTTTAAGATCATGGGAACACTTAATTTATTATTTATTTTTCTATATATTTGAAAGTTCTATGAGTAATCTACTTTTTTAGGGTTGTAAACTAAGAGGGCTAGTGTAACCAATTTTAAATTATATTGAACAAGTAATCCACTTAGTAAATCTGGTACATTAACACATCACCATTTAATGTTTCTCAGATGTATCCCATTGTGGGTGAAAAAATTAAAAAATTTATTATGTTTCATTTTCTATACTTTATCACATATATATTTCATCAAGAGGGAGATAATGTTTCATAATAATTGATAAAAATATTCATTGGAAAGGATTATTTGAGATCAGAATACCCTGATTTATACCCCACTCAGGGTATTTTCCTTTTATGGGACCAAAAATCCCCCAATAAGTTCCTAAACTTGATTGATAACATTTATAGAAAATAATTTACAATATTTTTTATTTCATTTTAGTATGTTCATACTTTTTCAGTATATAAATGAATGATGTTACACTATTTTAATAATTATAACCATAGATTGTTAAATAACATAAATAATAGTCATTTATATAAATAATTATAAATTTTTTTTGTTCAAGTTCTGGAATTAAAATTCCCAAATTAATATTCATTATTAATTAACATTTGATAATTAATAAAATTGTCTTAAATAAATTAATTATGAATTTCCATCATGAGAATCGTACTCGTACAATCTATGAGATGAACATGGAAAATTAGAATTTATTACATCATTATGATTCAATAATTTTACTATTATAGAGATGATAATCTTATGAACATGTAATAATGATCAATACTAAAATATTGTAACAGGAATGGAACAATTGGAATTTTTATTATTGTGTCGATTGATATAAAATATTCCTAACTAATAGTATAATATTATATTAGAAATTTTGGGGTATAATTACATCAAACACACACACATCACACACACACAGGCCTGAAAGGAAGGTCATAGCCCTCCAAGGGATTACTCACCCAACTACTCGCTTTATTACATCATATATATTTGGCCCGAAGGCCCAGTGGGCATATAGCTCTTTACATGGCTTGTAGGCCCGAATGTTTTGGCCCAAGACCCATTTTGTGAGTAGTAATACTACAATACCTGCCGATTCTAAATTACCCTCCACTACCATTGTTGTAGTTCCCACCATCTCTATAGTGTTGTCGTTTCTATAGTGCCTCCGCTGCTACAGTACTGCTATAGTACCTACACCCAATGGGTTTTGAACCCCAATTTTTCATGTAGGATTACGGGGTTCTTACCACTAAGACAAACCCCAACTACATCCAAACTAATAAATAAGTAATAAATTAACATAGTTTATAGATGTTATAGTAAATGAATATAAATAAGTTTCATGAATAGTATTTTATTACATTGATGTCTTTTATACATGGGGTTAAAGATAATTTTAGATATATAGGATTTATGGTAATGGATTTTCACATGATCTCCCAAATTAAAAGATATTCTCAATGTTTAATCTCTAGTTGAAATGATGTAATATAATTTTCATTTAAATTCGTATATTTATTATATTCTTATATTTTGATTTTAAAAAACCATTAATTTTTCTATCAATTGTTAGTGCTTGATTCATACTATGTGATGTTACAAGGGGAACCCTCCTCTTAATCACTGTATAATAATTTTTTTCTCTTGAATATCTTTGTTTTTTATATTATATTTATACATATTCCTTTGAAATAATTATATGTCATGTATTGTTATCTTATTATATTTTCTATCTTCAACCTTTATATTCATTATTCTAATATATTTTATATATTTTACAAATAATAGAGAGATTTCTTTTACATTTTCTTAAAATTTATTCTTCTCTTATTTCAGAATCATATTCCTTAAAATTATTCCATTAATATATTTTAATTATTTTTTATTTCTTAAATATTTTCTATTATGTAAAAATTATTATATTTGTGAAACTTCGTGAAAATTTAATTTAAACCACTATTCTAATTATTGTTAAATATTTCAACATTGTGAAAATACTGAGAAATTTTCTTCTAAAATCTTCTAAAATTTCTTCTCTTCTTTTAGAGTTAATTTGTATATATTTTAATTTCCTTTTTTATTCCACCCTTTAATCATGTATTGTGTTTTATTTTATCTCTTCCACTAAGGATTTACATTCTTTATTTTATCAACTCTCTTTCTCTGGATGATTTAAATTTCTCATGAAACAATTTTTCAACTCAATTTACTTTAATTAGTAAATAATGCAATGAATTTGTATGGATCTATGATTGTTTTTATTTTCATGTGGTACAAATATGCATGGATATGTTATTATGTTAATGGTAGATATAGAACTATTTATCCCTCAAATGCATTGGGTAAAAACTTATATCATGTAACACCCCAAAACATTAAAATATTTTAATTTATGAATAAAGTTAATTACTTTATTTATTTGTACATAACAACATGTTAATATTTCAATACACATAATAATGAATAGGCTTTCATTACACGCAAGTCCTAGTTTTTCCAAACAACAGTATATTAATAAAATATTATTATTTAATATAATATATAACCTAGACGTTAAATTAGCGGTTATGAATAGTATTAACCACATTTTGAATTTTATATATTCTATATAATTTTAAAATTCATATTATGTGTTTCTTAGGCATAATATAAGAACAAATTCTATTTTTTAGATAAAAGATGTATTTTTCAAAAAAAATACAGTTTTACCGCCTTTTGATGGCGTACCAATTTTAAATCCAATATTTGAAACTTTTATATATTTTAGTTGAAAAAATAAACTTATTCATTGGAAGTGGGACATCAAAATTTATTTTGGATAAATTTTTGGTGTTTTTCTGATAACTTTTATATTTTTATGAATAGTGAAAATAATAAATTCTAATTGAAGACAACTTTTTTAATTGAAATAATTTATAGTGTTAAATTATAAATTCGAATGGTTTTAAAGTATAATTAGATTATATTTTTATCATTTAATACAATTTAGGTTATTGGGGTTACTTTCACATTAAAATTAGATATTAACACATGTCAATCTTTTGATGGTTTTTACTTTTGAAAAACCTTTTTTCTCATTTTGTCAATGGGGATAAATTTTAAATTAACTACTGTAATTTTTATGTTTTTAATTTTGAAAAATGAATTCCATATTTGGAATATTTGGGTCAAAATTATTTTAATTGGTTACTTTTATTTTTTTGGATATTATGAGTAGTAACTTTAGTAATTTTTTTATTACCGTGGTTAAGGGTAAATCGGGTAATTAAAGATAAAAAATATTATAAATTACCCTAAAATATGTAAAAATACTATTGTATGACTAAATTTTAACCATATCAGCTAATGTTCAAAAATTTAATCCTTTAATGGACATTTTTCCATGAATATGACATGAATATTATAAAAATCAATGAATGAGAAAAAATGTCACACTCTCATTTTATATAAGTATATTAATTTTAATATAGGTGTAACCATAAGATAAATCAACTATAATTAGTCTATAAAAATTTAATATAATTACATAAATTATATAAATTTATTTATAATTTTTAGAGATTAAATAATTTCCATTAATGATGACTCAATGGTGACGTGGAAATTATTTTTTTATTAGAAATATCAAATAAATGATATTAAAAATATTAAACTAAATATAATTTGAGTGAATTAATCTCGTCCACTGATTTTTGGGATGAATTTGACATGTTATTGATGGTTTAAAGGATTTGGTTCTAATATATATTTATGCTATAATATTTTTAAAAAGTCAACTAATGAATAGTATCAAAATTGACAATACTGATATTTTAAAATAAATAATATTTTATTAAATTATATAAAATTCATAAAAATCTTTTATTTGGTGAAATAATTGTTATGAAGTTAAATATGTCACAAATGGTACATTTATGGATCATTTTTCATTTTAGAGTGACTATATTAACCCTTATCAATAAAAAAGGCATGTTGTCATGGTAAGAGCTAAAGGAATTAATTAAGTGTAATTAAAAATTATAAGGTTTAAAATAAAATCAAAACATGTCCAAAAAATTATTGGGTGAATAATATTAAATCCTTATTTTATTATGATCTTTTTTTAGTTTTGTAATATACACTTTATAATGAAAATAAATTATATATTATTTAAATCCAAGATAGTTACAAAATATCCATATCTTGTATTTTAATATCTTTTATGTGTCCACATAAGGTCAAAATCAATATATGAACGAATATAAATGTATATTTTGATATATATGAAATTATTTTAATTATATAAATTTATTTTGAATTTTTAGATGTTATATAATTACCTTAAATGCCTCTTCAATTCTAAAACAATATTTATTCAATTAACATAAAAATAAATTAAATGATTTCAATAATATTAATTCTGATATATTTTGGATTATTTAATGTGTATAAGAAATTTACTAGATCTATAAGATATATTATAGATGTTTGAAATCATTATATTTGAATTCCCAATTTGTCTCATTGTATTTTAAATCAAATTAAATGAATAATATTAAATTCAGCAATAATAATATCTTATTAAATTAATTTATTATTAATTTTTTAAAAAATTAAAAAAAAAATATAAAACATAATGGGATATGATATCTTCTAACCTGTATTATAATCTTAATTTATGTTCCATTTTAAAATATTTGGATCTAGAATAGTCTTATTATATTTTAATATTTTGAGAGTTTCCTAAAGTACCCCTCCCCTCTCTTATAAAAAGGTATCTCCTCCCACACTTCATCACACCACCTTGAGCCTTATAGCTTGACCAAACCCTACCAAATTATCCTCTAAACATTCTTATTTAACTTCTGGAGGTCCTTGTGTTCCAAAAATATCATCCCTAGTGTCCCTTAGAAGAGATCAAAGGAAGTCCAACGAAGAAGAGGTAATTGTTTTAACAATTCAATTCAATTTATTTTCTTCTTCTACTTCTTATGTATATGTTTTTTACGTAATAATGTAATAAAAATAGTACCTTATACATTATGAGATGTTATTATAATCATGTTAAACCCATATTACTCATTTTATCCATCATACGAATAACAACATCACCATGCGTGCGTACGTATGGCTTACCGTCTCCATGCCATGGTGTAATTTATTATTCAACACTACTTTATTTGGATGAGTATAATGATGATTATAATGGATATAAATAATGAGTATAAAATTATAATTTTAGTTTATAATTAATATACCATCCAATTCCATATCATTTAACCATCAAGAGAATGATATTGCCGCTCGTGCGTACGTACAACCTACCATCTCCACGACGTGATGAGATTCATTATCTACCTTACTCATTCAAGAATGATTATAAAATTTATATTACGAGTAAAAATAATAATTATGAGATTAATATCATTATATATATAAATTAAATACATCTTATGCATAATAAACATGACTTACATGACAAAACTGGAATGGGAAAATGAAGCAGTTAACACTCAAAACAGTTGTAATACTGAAATAATATTAACAAAATGATATAATAGGATCATATATGATATAATAAATATATATATGGTCCTATTATAATTTAATAAAAAAATTAACCATTATAAATGAGGTTAACTCATCCCCGACTAAAGGAAAGTTTAAGTTAATGGTTAATTTTGCAATATCATTTTTTTCTGAAATTGTTTATACGTAAGTATCTATTGGTATATCTTTATCATACATATCCATGTTTCTTAAAATGTGTTTCAAAATATTATAAACAATTTTTTAAAGTCATTTTTACCCATGTTTTACTTTTTATAAAACTTTTTTAAGGAATCATTCGGTCGTTTTCCAAATGAAGTACTTTATGACCTTTTTGACCAATTAAGGAAGTAATGTTTGATTAACTTATATGGTGCGATTGGCTGTATTCTTCCATTATGACAGCTTAACATTTTGAATCTTCCCATAAAATATTAAAAGGATACTTTAAAAATATATTTTTTCTTTTATAATATCATGTCTTTAAAATGATTTTAAAGTAAAAAAAGGGATATCTCTCTCAAAGAGTTTATAGAATTTATTAAACTATTTTCATATATGTCAACATCCTTTGATAGATTTTATGCTTATTTGAGGTTGAATTATTATGATACAATATTTCATATTATATTTAAGGATTTATGATATATTTGACTATGTATGTGATATGTTTATACCATTCATGGTTTATGGTTAAAGTCTTAACATTTCATATGTCAGTTTTAATACAAATGCTTATGTTATGTTTCACCCTTTTCATAAGAGGAATGCATTGGACTTAGCAAGTGAGTTTTGGGGCCCGCTATAGACCCTCGATGAATCAGTGGGTATCATTAGACAAACTATTGTCTTGGAATAATGCCTTGGCAGTATGGTAATGGTCTTGTAAGGAGGCATTGATGGTATGGTTATGATATTCAGCATTATGCATTTCCTTGTTATGAAATTAGTTGTTAATATTTCATGTGATTATTAAACTAATAGAATATCCATGTGAAAGTTTAAATGGAATTATTTGATTTATTCTTTCTATATTGTGCTGAACATTATGTTTAAAAGTCTTATGTTTCAGTTTTATACCTTGAATTAAAATTTTGTTCTTATTTATGATAGTTTACGCTATATTGTTTATCCTTACAGAGAATTTGAGGTCACCACTTTCTTTTATTTCATTTTCCCCCAAGATGTGAAGAATTATATTATTATTGACATGTATTGATATTTTAAGGGATATGAGAGTTTTCAAAGGGGATAATATGGTGCTTTTTATTTCAAGATTTAATGTAAAACTTAGGTTTGTATCTAGTATTCCCAAGGCTACTAAACTAATTGGTCCTTTAGGATTTGATTTTATTATGATCGTGTCAATGTGATGTAATAATTCACTAACTCTGGGAAACTGGGGTTGGATCGTTACATATCATATCATATATTTATGTATGGTTTATGGGTAGTGATCCTAATCCACTAAGTTATGAATGTATAGGTAGTTATCCATGACTTATGTTTATAATATATTATGATTAAGTTTATTCCACATTTTTATGTTATATTAATATTTATGTGGTTCATGATTATTCTATTCTGATTTTAGAACTATTATGTTATCCACCATGTTCATTTTTATATATATGTGTGTTTGTGTGTGGTTTTTATATTATTATTATTTTATTCCATGCCCTATGGATATTAATTTGTATCCTTCTGATATTTTTATAATATTCACTTAATCCATGGAATAGTAAAATTCAACATGGAATGGTTTGTTTTTTCCCATGGTTCTTGATACTACATCATGGTATTTATTATAAAATATATTGGTTATCATTTAGTCAACTTTCCTTCAATAGTTATCTAGTTTTATTCTTCTTATGATACACTATGTTGTTAAGTATAGATGTTTTATTGATTGAAAAGTTAGTTTAATAATCATATAACCTAAATGATGGATTTTTTAAATGTCATAAATTTTTAAGAAAAAAGTTGTTCATTTAATAATGTATGAAACATTTGGAATTTAGAATTCTCCTTTTTTTCAATGAAGGTACATCATATAATTAGTTTATGGACCTCATTTTAATACAAAACATATTTTATTATCTTAATATAAATAACTCTTGCATCCTTCAATTAATTTTTATTTTATGTAAGATGTTCTTTAACATGTTCTAATGATAAAGGGTTCTATAAAAACATTCAATGATTCTAGTGGTTGGTGTATACATTTAGAGGTAAAAATACATTTATTTTAGATAAGGTAACTCAATACTAATCACTTTTAGGGAATATTTAGAATGGAAAAACAATTTAATAGTATCAAATCCTGGTATTTTGGATTGATTAATAATGTAATGATCAAAAAATATAAACTAGTTTAATGTTTTTATAAAACAACAAACATGGTTTTTTAACAACTTCATAGATATAAATTTTTTTAGGAAAAATGATGTGGTTTTACGAAAAAACTATTATTTTTTATTACATATAAGTGAATTCTAAAATTGATATTTCAACACTTTGGTTTTGACCAAAATTAACATTTTTTAGGGTAATAATATTTCTATAATGAATGACCATAATTTGGAAATGTTTTAAAATCCAATTTTCTAGGAATGGCCTTTAGAAAAATAGTTTATTCTTGAAAAATACACCATGTTTCAAGGAAGGAACATTAAGAAATAATTTTTTGATAATGGATTGGAAAAAATCACGTGATATATTTTTTCCATTATTTTATTTAATATTTTAAAACAATTATTTCTTAAAAATATTCATAGACACGGGACTGAAAGGCCTGTACTAAAACAATCTTACTGTAAACAATTTCAAAAGTGGTTTTATTATTATTTCCATTTGATGTTTTTATATATCCTGTTAATTATTTTAATTTTTCATTTATTTATTAAATCCATATGTAATATTCACACATAAATTTATTATATTATGAATGATGGTATTATTTATATTAAATTATTTAAATTATTTCTTATATTAATCATGATGAGCATATACAAGTCATAATATAGATATGGTATAAAAAATGAAGTTTTCATTCATATGAATGTATGATTTATTATTTTAGTTATTTATTAAATAATAATGTATGTTTATGATTTAAAATGATGTTATATATTTATTGGTATTAATTTCTCTCTTTATTATTGATCTATATATAGTGTGAGATTTGGAAAAACTTCTCCCTAGCTTGGTATCATAAGCTCTATCTTGAAAATATAGGGTTGGATATGTATGTCATTATAATTTCTCTAGTGGGTTTTTAGTTTCATATGATTCTATGACTTTATAGGAATGTGTTTCATGTACTTTATACTTTATATGAATTTGGATATGTGTGTATCTTATAGTATTTTATCATATGGTAATAAACAAAAATAATAAGTTGTATAATATGTTATACATAATATATTTAAATTATATTAGTCTAGTTGAATAAATAATTTTAGAAAACTAAATTTCTAGTACCATTCATACATATAGATATTTCATGATTGATAAATACAATATAAGATCAAATAATTATTTATAATATGAATAGGATGCTTATAGAAATGGAGAGACTTGATGTAAATCGAAGAAATACAAAGTATGATATTCCTTTTAAAGTAAAAAAACATAAAAACAACATTCATTTAGTATGGGGTAATCCTAATGGTTAGGAATAGATGATTTATCATGTATAAAGCTTAGAGGATGTGGGTAACCCAAAATCATACATAACCATACCCCATTGAGAACATTAGGTCACATATATATGGGAAACCCTATGATTTATGATACTAGAGTAAAAGAGTTGTGTTTATCCATATTATGGATTTGAATAAGGTATTTTCATTCACCTATCAATGAATCATATATCAATTTATTGAAGTAATGGCCAACCTAAATAGCTATCGAAATAGAGAAATGATAAAACTAAACAAAATCATACTAAAATATGAATATTTTCCCACTAAATGTATATGATGAATTGGGTCTTCATTTTATTTTAGAGTATTCTCAATAAATTACATTAAAATGATATTAATCACGTTACTCACCAAAATATATTTATTGATTATGATTATGGAATACATCATGACTATCATGTTGTGATCACATATATGGACCTATAGTTTAATTAATTAGTATATATGGTTGATAATTATTCTCAAGGAGAATAAATGAGATTATAGTGGGTTGAATGTTATAAAAATCCATTTATCTAATTTTGAATCCGGATTATTAAATATTAGGTGTGCTTAACACTTTTTTACAGATAAAAACCAAACATAAAAATATGATAGAATTGATGAAAGGATGAGCATATCTATATATTGATAATGGGGAAATATTTATTTTATTGGAAGTTTATACTTATGATATAAGTATACCTACTGTATTATTTCTTGATTTGGAAAATTATAACAATATTCCATCCATGGATAGAAATTTTATTTAAATATTTTATTTGGATAAAAAGAAGTTTTCATTCATGATCAAGAATAATATTTTTCTTATATGGATGAATAAATTTTTCTAGAAAATTAATAATATAGTTAATGTTTTATAATCTTCAAACATTTATAACATGGTATATAACATTAAAGATTAGATTTTCAAGGTACATTCTGGAAAAACTTATCTCTGTTATTGTATCCATTAGAATATAAATAGGAAACCCTTCAAATTATTCCATAGATATAGATTTTTAGAATCATTTGAATATGAATTTTTTGATAAATGGGAATATTGTTTAATAAAAATGGATCAAAGAGCATTTTAGTGGTAAACTTAGAGGGAAATTGTAAAGACCCATAAAATTCAAGGAAACTTTTTTCTTAATTTTCTTTGGGATTTTACAAGAACGCAGTTTCTGACGACACCTGATTTTGAGGCCCGGTGTGCCCAGAATCAATTTCTAAAGTTTAGCTCGGGTACGTTTAGTGAACGAACGAGCAGGAATTTCTAACTTTTGAACCGGTGCTCGGAATCAAATTCTGAGGGCACCGATGGAACCGCAGTGCCGGTATTTGCTTATGAATGCCTATTCCGGAGTTGCGTTTACTCAAGAGAAGTTGATAAAAATTATGGAAGTTAAAAATAAAAATTTAACAATGATTTTTATTTTACTCTAAGTGTTTAATCCTTTGGAAGGAAGTTGGGTAACTACCCAACCTCCCTTGGGAGGTTATGAGGGTGGTGGGGCCCACACGAACCCCACCCCTTCATATCCTCTAACCCCCTTAACTCACCATTAATATTGTTAACTTAAGTTAATAACTTATGACATTAATGTAGTGAGTTTAATGTGAGATTTTGAAATTCAAACACTTGAATTTCAAATGCCATGTTGAGTTAAAAAATTAAGTGTGGCTTAATTTATTTTGGGTTAGTTTCTTTGTTGCATGATAGGACTTGGGGGGAAAAGAAGGCAAGGATCTTAGAGATCATCTTCTTCATCTTCAATGAAGAACGCGAAGAACGAACGATTCCCAACGAAGAACGCTGAGCCCTCGGAGACCGTTTACCGCTACGCCATACCTGCGACACACCACCCTTCGTTCTTCTTCCCACGTCAAAGGAAGGGAGACGACGTTCCATCTCGGACAATCTCTGTCAACGCCTTCGAATCCTCTTTTCGCGACGTCTCTTCCCGTGACGGTTTCTCTGCGACGAATTCCTCCACGACGAAAACCTCATTCAAGCCGCGCTCGAGGTAGGGGGTTTACGTGTTTTCAATACATTTTTCTCTTCTGTCTTTTATCCACGTCTTTTTAGACCGCATGATATCAGTTAACGGGAGGAGTCCGGACCGCACAAACACGGTCGTTCCCCTACCTTATTATTTTTCTTGTTGTTGCGGATCGAATGAAATTGACGCGGTGTCGTCGTACCACGCGGGATCGATCGGCAAGAATGCGCGACATCGTCACATCGCGCAATCAAATTTTTAAACTCTCGTGCATGGGTATTTGATTGCAAGGTGTTCGTATAATTTATTTTGGATAAATTATACCCTCGTCATGATTAAAACCATGTGTTTATTATTTTCCAATTGATAACACCTAATACGGAGGACGCGGGCCGAACAAACACGGCCCGAAAACCCTCCGCAGCTTGTTTATCAATGTGCGGATCAACAGACGATGCCGAAGCAGGACTCTATGGCGTTTGAATCCCTTCGTAGTGAAGGTCGGGTCCCGGGAGGACCGTTGGCGAAGACGGCAGGAGAAACGGACCACCGGAGCGCATCCGGTGGTCCGCGGAAGGCGGTGGTGGCGCGCCCCGCCAGCGCGGCGTCGGCGGCGCGCCGCGGGAAGGCTGGCGGTGGCGGTTCGCCGCCGGCTTCAATCAGCGGCGAGGGGGGGGGGGGAACCGCGCACCCCGCTCCCCGGCTTCCGCTCGACCGTGCTGGCCGAGCTGCAGCTGGCCGGTCAGGCCGGACCGAGTCGGTCGGGCCGGGCCACGCTAGCCGGGCCGCGCCGGCCGGGCCAGGCCGAGCCCAGCCGGGTCGGACCTGGGTCGGGTCGACCCGGTTCGGGCTGACCCAGGGGGGGTCGGGCCGGGTCGGTCCGGGCCCAGTCCCCCTGTTTTCAGACCCTCTTTGGTCTTTTGCCCATATCTTGGCATACGGACCTCCGATCGATGCACCGTCAGTTGCGTAGCGATCCTTCGAACAAGAAGGTAGTTTCGGTATATTATACTCAAGGTTTCGGAATACTTTGGCTTCGGCCGGGTTGGTTCGGATACGAAACCAACCGGGCCCTCGGAGCGGAAACGCACATATCTTGAGCTCCGGACGTCCGATTGATGTACCGTCGAATTTGATGGATTAATCTAGGTGAGACGGATCTTTTGAATTACTCCAATCGAGATTTGGATGCCGTCATAGTGTGGTCGAGTTGGTTCACTCACGAAACCAACCGGGCCCTTGGAATAAAAAAAAGCCAATAACTCACAGACCGGGCGTCCGATTGACGCGCCGTCTATCTCGTTGAATTCCTCTTGATGAGACGGAACTTTTGGAATACTTCGCCCGGGATTTGGATGCAGTTGGATAGTGGCCGGGTTGGATTTTACCCAAAATCCAACCGGGCCCCTGGAACGGAAAAGCTGATATCTTTCAGACCGGACGTCTGTTCGACGAACCGTCAGCGGCGTTGGTGATCACATTGAGAAACGGTCCCTATGAGTTTACCCTATGATAGTTCGGGGTACAGTTGAGATACAGCCGGGTTGGTTCGCTCACAAAACCAACTGGGCCCCTAGGACGAAAAGGCTAATAACTCACAGATCGAACGTCCGATTGACGCACCGTCTGTTGCATTGAGACCCCTATGATGAGGCGGTCCTTTGGGATACTTCTTCGTGGGACTTTGAGATACTTGGAGTATCGACCTGTAGCTTGTGGAACGGACCCTCCCAAAGACGAGCGTGTGGAGTACAGAGACCGTGTAGCCGGCTGAGACCTGACGACTGCTTGGCCGACTCGACTTGGAGTGAGTCGACTAACCCAGTGGATGGAGCGCCCGGTATTTGGAGACTGACCCATGACGGACGAAGTGCCCGGAATTTGGCCGCAGACCCGCGGTACTCGACAGGAGGAGTACCTCTGTAGGCTATTAGGGGGAGCGCCCAGTATTTGGCTACAGACCCACAGCGGATGCAGCGCCCGGTAGTTGGCCGTAGACCCGCGGTACTCGACAGGTGGAGTACCTCAGCAGTCTTAGGTTTGTGAGCAATACCTCGGAGTTGTGACAGGACCACTATACACTCCAGATACGGAGCTCTTCAGCAGTTACGGTTTCGATAATGAAAATCTTGGTTTGAGCTGAGTCTTTTGACCCTTGTGTTTATCTCATGATTGAGATGGGTCACTTGATATCTTAGGTATATGTGTGGGCATATACCTGGTTAGTGGTTATCCGTTTATTTCATGATCTTGGTGTTTTCCTCATGATTGAGATGGGTTACTTGATAACTTAGGTATATGTATGGGCATATACCTAAGTAAAGGTTATATGTTGAGATCTTATTTGTGGTTATCCATGTTGGTTTTAGTGAGACCTTGAGGGTCTCAGGGTCCCTACTGAGTATCGTTATACTCACCCCTGCACAGGCTATGCCCGCACCTCGTTGTGTTGGTTGCAGACGATGGGCAGTGCTGACGGAGGCCGAGTGTTCGAGGACTGGATGGTACCCAGAGGTGGACTACACGACGAGTCAGTACCCAAAGGTGGACTACACGACGAGTCAGTATCCGAAGGTGGACTTCATGGCGAGACGACACTCGGAGGAGGTTGACGGGCGAGAGCGTTGTGGAGGCTATCTGTACCTACCCTTTAGGTAGGATCTATGGTGGACAATCTAGGAGTTGCGCCATCTGTACCTACCCTTCAGGTAGGATCCGAGGAGGACGACCCAGGAGCCGCTTCCATCCTTCCATCTGTTGTCTTTTTCTGTTGTACTTTGTTCAGTTGTAGTTGTACTTTCTTCTAGGGTTTGTATTCTGGCCCATCTACTTTTCAGAACTTCTCTTTGTACTTAGTGTTTTACTTCCGCTTTTACTTTGTGGTGTTTTGTTTACTTTTATAAAGGCAATTCCTTCCCAGTTATCAGGATTTACGCCTTTGGTGCTAGTCGCCAGCCCCTGGCCTATGGAAGGCGGGCTTGGGGTAGTCACGGCACGGGCCCTGAGGACGGGTCGTGACAAATTGGTATCAGAGGAGTTTGGTTTTACCGCAGAACTTAGGACTCTGATATTTTTCTATGTGAAGAAATATTTTTAAGGGTATCGAGTGTGGTCTTCAGTTCAGGGAGTCCAGTGTTGGTGC
Organism: Viscum album; assembly: GCA_963277665.1. Classification (NCBI taxonomy): domain Eukaryota; kingdom Viridiplantae; phylum Streptophyta; class Magnoliopsida; order Santalales; family Viscaceae; genus Viscum; species Viscum album. Next base: position 835,830,298 of record OY728153.1, read on the forward strand.
GGGGGAAGACGTATCCGTACACCAGGACACTGACTACTGATTTCCGACTTTGTACACGAAAACACTGATTGTGTGTGTGTTTCCAAAGTATTAACGTCATCTCAAACCAGGTTAGCTCACCAGGTATAAAAGTTGACCGTGTCGCATATGTTCAGGATGTCTCCACGCAGACAGTCAGTTGGAGTTTCGAGAGAGTAATCGATGATGGCCCACCGAGCGACGAGGCTCTGGTGCAGGGCCCTTTTTGCTATGTTGGCACCCTCGGGTGGTGTACCAGCAGCACCACCACATGTTGGGTAGCAGATGCCAACAGCTATACTAGCAAACTGTGCACGCTGGCAGAGCACGTTGCACGAGTTCCAACAGCAGCGGCCTCCGAGGTTACGAGGTGAGACAGATTCCCAGACAGCAGAGCACTGGCTGGAGGTGATTGCCAGAGTTTTTTTTGCCCAGCTGAGACATTAGTAGAGTGGATGGTGGACTTGGATACTAGTTTTTTTCTAGTGATTGACCATGAGGATGGTCCGCTTAGTGATGAGGCTTCAGTACGTGGACCGATGCCTGAGATAGTGCCTTTGGGTAGTGTGTCAGCTATACATCACTACCTGTTGGTCAGTAGTTACAAACGGCGGTACCGGTAGGTGACATATATAGGCTTACTGCCTTATACGTGTTCCAACATCATATACCCTCAAGTTCCGAGGAGAACCTGACTCACAGGCGACTGAGGACTGGCTTGAGGAGGTAGCAGAGAGTTTTCTAGAGCCTATACAACTTCGGCAGGATGACGTGTCAGTAGCTGAGAATTCATCGAGGCGTACCGAACATTCCGGGTACTCAATGAATACGATTTGATCAGTGCTATAGAGCTCAGAACTCTGAGCGTGGTGTGTTTAAGGACATTCGAGCCAACACATTTTTCTTCTATGCAATCCTATTCACGTTAGGTTGCTAGAGAGAACCTTGAGGTTGAATGATCTTTGGTTGAACGAATATAGCCAATGTTTGTTAGCAGTGGTAAGATGCGAACTGGCGTCAGTCACAGAGACTTGGATGTGTAAAATGTTTCAAGAAGAGGAAATGTTAAGGACAGATGAATCAGTAGAGCAGCGGACATGGAGGCAGAGCTAGGAGAGCAACTTGTGGTGGTGTACATTTCAACATGTTACCATTACCCGCCTTTGTAGTCCCCGCTAGGCTCAGGGAGTTGGATAGTAGGGGAAGAGAGTAGCTGCTTGTGGTCATGGAGTGCGATAAAAAAAGGGCTCTAATGATGATTTGAAGTGCAGACTTTGTCTTCTACTAGCTGTCGTAGCCACAGACATCGAAACGAATCATCCCTTCCTTCCATGAATCTAGTCCCAGACCTAGAGTTTCCGGTTAAGCCGTTGACTTGACCCTCACGTCTGGAGATACCTTTGGGAGGAGACTCGATAGTCACACTTACGCCGACGGCGTGATCTGACCCTTGAGGCGAGAGTCTTGGTTGGGACCTCTTGGTGGAAGCATCGAGGGCTTACGACATTAGTTTGAGTATGGATTTGGAAATCACTGTTCATACTCAAATTGATGGTATTAGGCAAACGTCGGGATGGGTTTTCCTTGGTCGGCGAAAAGGAAACCCTGGGCAGCACAAGTTAAACTCGTGCATGGGATGGTGTAGCTGAACATTCTTGGGTCGGCCAACCTTACCCTCGTGGCAGCAAGAGTTTTGAGTTTCAGTTCTAATCTGAAAAGGGAGACCTCTAGAGTTTGAGGATAGAGACCACGTTCTTATATGGGTCTCAGCTCGATGAGGTTTACGGAGATGTAGCCGAGGCGGCGAGATATCTCTGAGGTTCAATGGATCTTTCTAGGTCCCCAGCAGGGTAGGCGAGGTGGTTTACCGCTTCACCCATCCACCTCAGTTGCACCGGGTGCATGATGTCTTCCACGTATCTCAGCTGAGGAGATACGTGCACGTCCCGACACAAATATTTGACCACGGGGAGCTGGTCTTTGATGATGGGGTGACTTTTGAGGAGGTTCCAGTGGAGATTGAGGTTCGACGAGAGTGGGTCCTACGAGGATGGTTGATTCCTCTTGTCTGTTTTCATAGGCAGCTTGGAAACCTCCATGTGATCATATGAGAGAGGAACACTCAGATGCGTGCTCAGTACCACTTTTGTTTCCCTAGTTTATGTTATAGCTTTACGGGGACGTAAATCCCTGCGGTGGGAGTAATGTAAAGACCCGTAAAATTCAAGGAAAAATTTTTCTTAATTTTATTTGAGATTTTACAAGAACGCAGTTTCTGACGGCACCTGATTCCGAGGCCCGGTGTGCCTGGAATCAATTTCCGAAGTTTAGCTCTGGTACGTTCAGTGAACGAACGAGCAGGAATTTCTAACTTTTGAACTGGTGCTCGGAATCAAATTCTGAGGGCACCGATGGAACCGCAATGCCGGTATTTGCTTATGAACTCCTATTCCGGAGTTGCGTTTACTCGAGAGAAGTTGATAAAAATTATGGAAGTTAAAATTAAAAATTTAACAACTGTTTTTATTTTACTCTAAGTGTTTAATCCTTTGGAAGAAAGTTGGGTAACTACCCAACCTCCCTTGGGAGGTTATGAGGGTGGTGGGGCCCACATGAACCCCACCCCTTCATATCCTCTAACCCCCTCAACTCACCATTAATATTGTTAACTTAAGTTAATAACTTATGACATTAATGTAGTGAGTTTAATGTGAGTTTTTGAAATTCAAACACTTGAATTTCAAAACCCATGTTGAGTTAATAAATTAAGTGCGGCTTAATTTATTTTGGGTTAGTTTCTTTGTTGCTTGAGTGGACTTGGGGGAAAAATAAGGCAAGGAGCTTAGAGATCATCTTCTTCATCTTCGATGAAGAATGCGAAGAACGAACGATTCCCAACGAAGAACGCTTAGCCCTCGGAGACCGTTTACCGCGACGCTATACCCGCGACGCGCCACCCTTCATTCTTATTCCCACGTCAAAGGAAGGGAGATGACGTTCCATCTCAGACAATCTCCGTCAACGTCTTCGAATCCTCTTTCCACGACGTCTCTTCCCGCGACGGTTTCTCTGCGACGAATTCCTCCGCGATGAAAACCTCGTTCAAGCCGCGCTCGAGGTAGGGGGTTTACATGTTTTCTATACATTTTTCTCTTCCGTATTTTATCCGCGTCTATTTGGACAGCATGATATCAGTTAACGGGAGGAGTTCGGACCACACAAACACGGTCGTTCCCCTCCCTTATTATTTTTCTTTTTATTGCGGATTGAATGAAATTGACGCAGTGTCGTCGCACCACGCGGGATCGAGCGGCAAGAATGTGCGACGTCGTCACGTCACGCAATCAAAATTTTAAACTCTCGTGCGTGGGTATTTGATTACAAGGTGTTCGTATAATTTATTTTTGGATAAATTATACCCTCTTCATGATTAAAACCATGTGTTTATTATTTTCCAATTGATAACACCTAACGCGGAGAACGTGGGCTGAACAAACACGGCCTGACAACCCTCCACAGCTTTTTTATCGATGTGCGGATCAACGGACGACGATGAAGCAGACCTCTATGGCGTTTGAATCCCTTCGCAGTGAAGGTCGGGTCCCGGGAGGACCGTTGGCGAAGACGGCATGAGAAACGGACCATCGGAGCACATACGGTGGTCCGTGGAAGGCGGTGGCGGGGCGCCGCCGGAAGGCTGGCGGCGGCGGTTCGCTGCCGGCTTCAATCAGCGGCGAGGGGTGGGAACTGCGCACCACGCTCCACGGCTTCCGCTCGGCCGCACTGGCCGAGCCGCGGCTGGCTGGTCGTGCTGGACCGAGCCGGCCGCACCGGCCGGTCCGGGCCGGGCCCCTCCGGGTCGGGTCGACCCAGTTCGGGCTGACCCAGGGGGGGGGGGGGGGGTTGGGTCGGTCCGGGCCCAGACCCCCCATTTTTAGACCCTCTTTGGTCTTTTGCCCATATCTTGGGCTACGGACTTCCGATCGACGCACCGTCAGTTGCGTAGTGATCCTTGGAATGAGACGGTCGTTTTGGTATATTATACTCAAGGTTTTGGAATACTTTGGGTTCAGCCGGGTCGGTTCGGATACGAAACCAACCGGGCCCTCGGAGCGGAAACGCTCATATCTTGAGCTCCGGATGTCCGATTGACGTACCGTGGAATTTGATGGATTCCTCTAGGTGAGACGAAGCTTTTGGCTTACTCCGCTCGATATTTGGATTTTGTCGGAGTGTGGTCGGGTTGGTTCGCTCACGAAACCAACCGGGCCCCTGGAATAAAAAAAAGCCAGTAACTCACACACCGGGTGTCCGATTGACGCGTCATCTATCTCGTTGAATTCCTCTTGATGAGACGGAACTTTTGGCATACTTCATCCGAGATTAGGATGCAGTTGGATAGTGGCCGGGTTGGATTGTACCCGAAATCCAACCGGGCCCCTAGAACGGAAAAGATGATATCTTTCAGACCGGACGTCTGTTCGACGAACCGTCAGCGGCGTTGGTGATCATGTTGAGAAAAGGTCCCTATGAGTATACCCTATGAGAGTTCGGGGTACAGTTGAGATATAGCCGGGTTGGTTCTCTCACGAAACCAACCGGGGCCCTCGGACGAAAAGGCTAACAACTCACAGACCGGGCGTCCGATTGACGCGTCGTCTATTGCATTGAGACCCCTATGACGAGGCGGTCCTTTGGGATACTTCTTCATGGGACTTTGAGATACTTAGAGTATCGACCTGTAGCTCATGGAGAGGACCCTCCCAGAGACGAGCGTGCGGAGTACGGAGACCATGTAGTCGGCTGAGACCTGACGACTGCTTGACCGACTCGACTTGGAGTGAGTCGACTAGCCCAGTGGATGGAGCGCCCGGTATTTGGCGACTGACCCACGGAGGACGGAGCGCCCGGTAGTTGGCCGCAGACCTGCAGTTCTTGACAGGAGGAGTACCTCTGTAGGATATTAGAGGGAGTACCTAGTATTTGGTGACAGACCCACAGCGGACGGAGCGCCCGGTAGTTGGCTTCAGACCCACGGTACTCGACAGGAGGAGTACCTCAACAGTCTTAGGTTAGTGAGGAATACCTCGGAGTCGTGACAGGACCACTGTACACTCCAGAGACGGAGCTCTTCAGCAGTTACGGTTTCGATAATGAAAATCTTGGTTTGAGCTGAGTCTTTTGACCCTTGTGTTTACCTCATGATTGAGATGGGTCACTTGATAACTTAGGTATATATATGGGAATATACCTGGGTAGTGGTTATCCGTTGATTTCATGATCTTGGTGTTTTCCTCGTGATTGAGATGGGTTACTTGATAACTTAGTTATATGCATGGGCATATACCTAAGTAAAGGTTATCTGTTGAGATCTTCTTTGTGGTTATCCATGTTGGTTTTAGTGATACCTTGAGGGTCTCGGGGTCCCTACTGAGTATCGTTATACTCACCCCTGCACGGGCTATGCCCGCACCTCGTTGTGTTGGTTGCAGACGACGGGCAGTGCTGACGGAGGCTGAGTGTTCGAGGACTGGACGGTACCCGGAGGTGGACTACACGACGAGTTAGTACCCGGAGGTGGACTACACGACGAGTCAGTATCCGGAGGTGGACGTAACGGTGAGACGACACTCGGAGGAGGTTGACAGGCGAGAGCGTTGTGGAGGCTATTTGTACCTACCCTTCAGGTAGGATCCATGGTGGAAGATCCAGGAGCTGCGCCATCTGTACCTACCCTTCAGGTAGGATCCGAGGAGGACGACCCAGGAGCCGCTTCCATCCTTCGAGCTATTGTCTTTTGTTGTACTTTGTTCAGTTGTAGTTGTAATTTATTTTGGGGATTGTATTCTGCCCCATCTACTTTTCAGCACTTCTCTTTGTACTTAGTGTTTTACTTCTGCTTGTACTCTGTGGTGTTTTGTTTTCTTTTATAAAGGCATTGCCTTCCCAGTTATCGGGATTTATGCCTTTGGTGCTAGTCGCCCGCCCCAGGCCTATGGAAGGCGGGCTTGGGGTAGTCACGACACGGGCCTCGGGGACAGGTCATGACAGAAATATGGTTATTTTATCTAATACATAATTTTATATCTTGACCAATAAGTTTACATGAAAGTGACAGTTATAGATGATTCATAATATTTACTAATTATTTCATATGACATGGTAATGTGGTTCTTATAAGATACACATTTGAAACATTTTAAAAGTTAAAAGAATTCAAAATTGATGTAAAAAAAAGTAATGAAATTTATAAATATTCTCTAATAAGATTAATATAGTGAATAATTGAGATAATATTTTTATAATCAATTGAGATATTTTGAAATTTTTTCACAAATAAATACAGTTTGAATAAAACAATTGAATGATGTGTCTAATATAAGGAATCTTACCTTTTTTAAAATGGTTAAATTGATGATGAATCAATATTAACTTCTTATATAATTTTATAGAATTTAGTAAGAAATAATATATTTTATATTAAACCCCATTTTATCTAAGGAAATTATAAGGAAATCATATTAGATATTCTATATATAGCCCCGATTTTAATTTTTTAAAGGATTTTCAGTTGTGAAGAATATATATGATGTTTGGATTATGAACAACATTACCTTAAATGAGTTAAATACCTTTTTGGGTTATCTAATAAAATTATGGGATATTATTTATATAATCCTACTAACCACAAATTTTATGCAACCTGATTTGATATATTATATATTATTAAACATATAAATTAAAATCTTTATGGGTTGAAAATTTAATTGAATGAAATTTAGAACCAATAAAACCTAATGTTTCCTAATATATAAAATGATTTATTTCAAAAAGATTTTATAGAATAAGAACTGATTCATGTTACACATGAACCTCAAATGTCTAATATGATTTATCAAGGGATTGAGAGTTATAGATTTATTGTCTCTAATAATGATGACATATAATATAGAGAATATAAACACATAGCCTAACAAGTGAATAATGTGTTATAATAATGATAATTGTTATAAGGATATGAAATTGAATATAGTCTCTATGTACACTAACCATGTTTGGAACATACTTAATACACATAAAGCAGCGAGATACATAATGTGATGTTAGGTTTTCTAAAATAAAATTGGCATGTATGATAGAGTATACACCTATAATTATTTCTTGTAAATGGTTCATAAAAAAATTAAATTAATTAAATATAAAGAAACATTTTAACTAAATTTAATTATAAAGTCTATTTAGATATATATTTCCATAAAATATCATTATATAAATGATTTATATCAAACAAATGTCAAAATAACTCTAAATAATGGGAATTAATTCAATTGTATGTATATGGTACATCCTAAAGGGTTTAAGGTACCAAATTATGTTATTACAACATAAAAGTTATAATTATACATTAATAAATTTAATAGTACTTATATAACTTGGAAATATGTTTTTAAGATGCAATAAATGAGTGTGGTTTTATCAATAATATAAATGATTCATGTGTATACATGTTTCATTTGGAAAATTTAAGTGGGGTTTGAATGGAATTTTGTGGTGGTGGTGGCATGACCCTTTACATTAGAAACAACTTTTTATATCCACATCCTTTCTAGAATGTTTTCAATGGGGTTTATTCATTAAACCAAAAACACCCAATATTTTTGTTATTTTCAATGTTGTGTGAACATACTTTCCAAAGGTATTTGGTAATTTTAAAATGATTCTAAAAACACTTAGGGACTCACATTAGTTGAGAGGATGGGATTTCAGGAAGATCGCAACATTTTAGGTGGGACTATTCCCTACTATTAGACTCTATTATAGATTAAATACATATTTGTGAATACATTATTAATCCTAAAATATAGACCGGTTCACCCTTATATTAAAAATCAATTGTTATCATGTATTGGATTTAAAATCATCTATTTATATCTTAAGTTCTTTATCAATGGATACAACTGCATGTATCTGAGGCTCTCTATCAATGGTACCCTTTATATACAGATTATATATTATTATGTTTTTTATTATCATGATACTGATTTTAATTAATGCAATGGGGTGCTCTAGAATTTATCAACATCCAAGAATATAGTAGTTGCTTTGATATCAAGATCGGAGCCATGAGATGGGATTTCTACATATCCTTAAGGAAGGAATTAGAACCCATGTTGTTTGGAACCAAATAATAGGATACATCTTACCTTTTAAGTTCATGTGATGATGACTATACCATGCAGTTTAATTTCATGTGGAAAGGAAAAATATATGGAAGGTAACTACACATGGATGATACAGTACTTACACCAAAATGACTCAAGGTACCTGGGAGGGATATATCCTCCCTGGTTGGATATGATCCTACTCAGAATATAACCTAGAGAATATTATGGTGAGTTTGGGGTACTGGGTTTGAACCTTAAGGAGGTTTCCTACGTATCCCATTTATATAGGAATAAAATCACACATATTTGGCATGGTTGGGGATTACACCTATATAGGAGGACTAATTGGTTGTATCATTTGGAATATGGAACTTTGAGGTAGTGATAACAAGGTTGGGGATTATACCAAATAGGAGACCCATTTGAGTGAGTGTGGTTAGGGATTATACTAGATAGGAGGACTATTAGGTTATTATATCATAATGATGACATGAACAATGCTAACCTCTAAGCCCATGTAAGTTATGATCGGTGTGAGAAATAAAAAGAAATGGAATATCTAGAAATCCGTAGAATATCCTTCATTTACTTGTGGTTAAGGGAAAGGATATGGAAAGAAGGTAGATTCCTCACAAGAAATACCAAGGGCTTTCTATAGGAGGGATTCCCTAAGGATTTTTTTCTCCTAATTCGCTGGTAGGTGAGGATGAAGTCAGGTCGAGGTAGTCAAGAAGAGAGATGGGGATTATATGTACTCATATCCTCTCTTTTTTCATACCTTATGTAATGAAACATACATATCTATATGATTCATACCTATTATTTTCACATTTTGTAGTATATGTTACAGATCGACCTGATAATCCATCATTCATCATCCTTAAGGTTGTGATCCTCATTACCATAGGAATGTATAATTGAGGACACTCTTATGATCCTTTATATTAGGTAGGATAAATGTGATACTTCCATTACCACATGAATATATAATTGAGTGGACATGTTGGTTTTCCCTGTACTCTAATCATACATATCTGTAGGATTTGGGGAAGGTCTTGGCTTGGTACCCCTCAGACGAGGGATCCAAGTAAAGCGGTACCAAAATATTGGTGATATGAAAGAGTGATCAAAGGTTGTCTCACCCAAGTAAGGCTTGGGAGAGATAAAGAGTGTCTCGCATAGGGTGAAAGTGGGTGATCTAGTGGTTCTTTTCCTAGGTAAGGCATGGTAATATTGAGGATTCTTTGTGTCAGGTGGACCTAGGTGAGATAAAGGTGTCTTTTATATGGTGGTTCTGGGTGAGATGAAGTTGTCTCATGCAGGGTGGTCCTAAGTGATCTAAAGTTGATTCACATAGGGTGTACCTAGGAAATATGGAGATGTATTTTGGTTCATGGAAAACCTGGGAAATATTACTTGGGTGAGGCCTTTCTCTAGGCTCCAATGTTCTCCCCTTGTGTCTTTGGATGACTGGAACTCAAGTTTCAATCTATATAAAGGACCTTGTCCCTAGTAGTTTTGACTAGGGGGTGGTTCCTTTAAAGGTTCTCCATACTCTGGACCTCAATTGGCCTTAATCCATTGATCATTTCTAATTCAACATTCTTTTTTAGTCTTAGCGAAAAACCTGAGGGCTTAGAGGACTTGGGTGGGAGACTTGGGAAAGTAGAGCTTCAAGCCATATCTTTATCTTCTAGTCATCTCGAATGAAGATCCCAAGGGTCTTATTTATAGGAAAAACTCAGGACCTTGGGTAAAGAATCTCAGCTGTGTAGGTCAATCACATAGGTGTCTCACACATAACCCTCACGTATGTACTATCTTCTCATATCATACCACGTAGTTTTTGCTTATGTGATCATCATGGCATGTTTGTGGGGTCCGTACAAGTTGACGTGGGTGAGTTATGTGACTCCCCTTTTCACCTCTACTTCTTGAAGAATTTTCCCATAAATATTTTTATCCCCATGAGAAAAGTGGAGTTTCAACAAATTCCCCCCTCAGAATTAGATCTGATCGAAATAGGAGGATCTGATCTTAAGGTATAGTGTATTATAGACATTAATGAATCATTTTCTCATTGGCTTACACATGTTCATGTACATTCATGTTTATGCTTGATAAAAATTATATATTGTGTATTGATAAAGTTAAAAGTGATGTTATAGGCTTCACAGGTATGTCGAGCAGGTGGATCACATAGGTTGATCACATAGATGTTTTGAGTAGGTAAGTTGCACGTTCATCCCCACGTCTATAAATAGAATCAAATACCCAGAAGTTCTTCCTCTCACTATCATTTTCTCCTATCTCTCATCACATTTTTCATATGTTCTTCTCATTCACACTACTCATTATCACTATGCATGTTCGCATACCTACGGTAAGCACAATTTCAGTGACATACTTTCATTGAACTATCTGGGTGAGTGACCTACATGAGGTCACTTGGGTGAGTGACCTATGTGAGGTCACTTGGGAAAGTGACCTATGGGATCTCACTTGGGAATGTGAACTATGAAAGGTCACTTAGGTGATTGACCTATGCGATGTCACTTGGGGGAGTGACTAGCACGAAGTCACTTGGGGGAGTGACCTGCGTGAGGTAACTTGGGCGAGTGACCTGTGTGAGGTCACTTGGGTGAGTGACCTGCACAAGGTCACCCCCTTTTCTGAATATACTTAGAAAATATATGAAATTTAAACTCTGATGTATAATAAAAAAAACTTTGTTGTTTATTTGTAGATTTCCCATGGAAGCCCAATCATCACTGGTGAAAAAGAAACCACAGGTGTTAAGGAAATGCTCGATGTTGTCAGGCCAGATTAATATGACTTGTGTGACTCCACTCTACCTAAATTAGAAAAATATTTGAAGAAGTACCAGCACGTGTACCTACTAAGTGACTAGATATCACTTAATGACCACAATATTTTGAAAGTTTTATTCATACCAAATCTATCGAGCTAGTTACCAAACTCTTGGCTCTGGGAGTGGACCATCTATCCCACTAGCAATATCATTTCCAAAGTTGTTTTCATCAATGAGGGAAAAATACCCTCTAAATGTGTCATGCATCGTAGTTTATGTTCCTCATATCTAAAACCACACACCCCATAGTCAAAACCTCATTGTTATCATTTGATCTTCCATGATTTCAATATGGATCAATAAAAAGGTTAGAAGGACGATTGGTACTTCCATTCTAGAGGGGGAGTCAAACCTAAATGGATATGGGAATAATAGGTGCACCAAAACTATGCAGAATTTTAAACCAAGATAAAATAAGCTGAGATTTATGAATCTATTTGTGTGGCCTAGACATATGTGTATAATAATTTAGACATCATCCCTGATATTTTGAGCTAATGGATCCCTTATAAAAATACTTTCAATATGAAACATATAAAAGTTTTTATTAGTTTATGGGATGTTTATAAGATCTTAGGAGAGCCTATTCTTGGAGAAATGTGTGATAGATTCATACCATGAAAAGAAATATGGGATACATTGAAGGGATGCTAGATTTGTCCTATGAGATATTAAATTTATCCCAAAATATGCTAAAAAGGACCCTCGACCAAGGGGTTTTGTTCATTATGAGGCATGGATGAATGCCTTCCTAGAGAAACATGGAGAGGGTCCCAGTTTCCAGTTCCCAATAGGATTTCCTCCATTGGATTATTGGGACATTCCAGGTAGATTTTTTCTAACATTAAAGCAGGGATAGTATGATTGGTGGGGGTATACAATCATTTCTGAAGCTCCTATGAAAACTCTCCTTTATGAATTCTTAGAAATTTGGTTGAGAACCTATCTACTGTCAGTCTAAAAATCTAATGGTGGTGTGAGGATTGAGACATTGGTCATAGTGTCCAAATTTGTAGAAGGAAAGCACATAGTGCTAGTTGGACCTATTTTGGAAAAACATTATCGATTTTTACTACACATATACATAGAGAAGGTCCCATGCTAAATTTTGGGGAAATTTCATTTGTTGTATGGGTGAATTACAACACACTTCAGTTCTTATGTTGTTCTAAGTGGATTTGAAGTCCCTAATTGCTGATTTCATCCATTCATTCAGGTTGTTTCTAGTATTCATCCCTTTTCACCAAATTATGGTGAAGCTTTAAAAAGTAGAATTTATTAAGAGAGTATAACATCTTATTATATGGAGATATGCATACTAAATTTTTCATTGAAAATAGACAGGGTGATGATGACCTTAGGTTATACATGATCACACTCAGATATAGTGTGTTTTCAACCCATACTGATAGTGAGGTCATATGGGAATCATACGCTCCATACAGATTTTCTCATCAGTTCAAGTGTTTGTAATATCCAAATGTATCTCCCCACACACATGTTCATTTAATGAAACGCCAAATGGTGGCCTAGAAATTCTAGATCCTCATGGATTTGGATGTATACCAAGAATCAATTAAGATACCTATTCTAGGTACATCTATTGGGTAAAACTATGGGTACTCTAGTGCTTGGATTTCTTCCTACCCTCAAGGGGAGTTGGCAACAAGTATCCCTCAAATCAAGGTCATGCCAACTTCTAGGTGGGGAAAGCACGATAGGAAGGCTCAACTCGAGGTTGATGACACCGAATATCTAAAATCATCTAAACGATCTTAGACACAGTACATGGAGTAGGATATTGTTGAAAATTCCACATCTTTTGATCTAAGGTGGTCTAATAATCACCACCAAGAGAAGAACCAAGCTTCGCTCAACAAGCCTCCCTCTAGAGTAGAGATTATATAAAGAACACTAAATTAAAAAAGATGTTTTTCCTTCCTAAAATCCAACCATATAATAATCTAATTATGTGTGACCTATGGCAGTCTGTGTCTATAAATACATATCCCACGACATCAGATAATTATGGGTAATTCTTCATGTCATCATACATATCCCATAGCTTATATATATTCAAAAACCCTATAATATTCACCCAAAAACCAATTTTTCTAAGGTTGAGTAGTATTTTTAGAGTTATAGGTGTTAATATAGGTGAATAATGACTAGATATCGAACAAAAAATGGGTAACCAGTAGTCTAGATCGAGGTATTTCTGAGGGACTAGTTGGAGAATTTAACGATGAGTGAGATGAATTCATTGATGTTGGTGATGTAATATTATTTCCCATTCCTTTGAATTCATAATAATTTTTATATTTATAGGAACTAAAAATAAATATCCACTTTTAATTGCATAAAGAGGTGTCACCAAAACTAGCCTCCATAAGATTTACTTTAATGGGAACCCTGATCGGGGTTGAGGGATCTATCCCTAAGCCCGATGAATTTTATATTGGTTAATGATTAATGGAAAAGGATATGGGGTGGAACCCTTAAAACCTCCAATATATATGTTTGATAAGACTGAAACGGTGCCTTCTCCATCTTAGGTGAAGAAACATAAGAGGTAAGATATGTTTTCCAGGTGTATGCACCACAAAAAGTCTTCACAATGTCGTCCAGTCCTATGATTCATTTTATGTACCCATTTGATTGTGATTTCCCTTTACAGGATCTTCTTCATCTTCCTCCCTCAAGGGTTCTATCATTTATCCCTTGATATTCGAAGTAATCACGCTAGATGGAGAACGAATTCTTACTAACAAGTATGCTCCCTTGACAGGGGAAGTGTTAGGGGACCAGACTTCATCTATTACTATCACTTCAATGAGAGAATAACATCATATTAATGTTGATTATACATACCAGGAAATCATAAAATAGTGACTGACTCTCATTTTTTACAATATTTTTTTCCTACAGCAAGTATTAGAGGACCCCACAAAAACCATTTCTAACCCTTCATTGTCATAGGATAATATGATCGGGGTCTTAGGTTGTTAGAGGAGGGTGTTCTACTGGGTCCCATTCCTGATGTCTCACATGTTCCAAGGTGAAGATTCTATGGGTATTGGGTAATTAATTCATTAAATGAGAAATCGTGATATGATAATTTAAGATATGCTTGCACGTATTATTATCCCTAACTCTTTAGAAGAGTTCGAGGAAATCAATAAGTTGTTAGATGGATGTGAGTCTTTATTTTTTTTCATGAGAATAATTTACACCGGATGTTTAATTATGACTAAATTATTCATGCATATTTTTCCATGGAAAATATCTTTGAGGATATTGAGTGGCAAGGTACCAAGATTCTTCACCCTTCTCATATGGTGGAGGTACCAGTCTTAGACCACGATGTTGGGAAATACCAAGAGACTTTTGACCTAGACTCTGGAAAAGTTGAAAGGAGTGCCTCTCATATGGAGGTCCTTACTCATGATTTAAATGTTTCAGATATAGGGCATTCTTCTAATCGAGTGTTCAACCCACCAATGAGTGAGTGTTATTGACTAATCTAATTTCCCCCCTTCCTTTTCTATCAGTTATTTCCCAGTTTTAACAACAAGTTACACATGTTATCTAGTTTCATTAACTTCTATAGGTGTGCCTGAGGGATATGTCTCCATTCTAACTTAGTCAACAGTGGATGAAGAAGATGATAATACATTGGAAAGCATAGATTTGGGTGTATGCTTGTGTGTATTAATCTTAGAGTATATATCTCCTTCTAAAAGTGGCTCTGAGTAAAACATTGAGGCATAGGATGCCTTTTTTCACATATAATTTCATTTGGAGATACCTTTTGAGGTTAATCTCAAAGACACCTATTAAATATCTACCATTGTGACTTCATTGAATCACATCAATGTTTACATTTTGGGGTATGGTGGATTTGACTACGGCATGATTCATTATGTTGTGAAGTTGATCATCTAGAAATAGGAGGAAGAGAAAAGATCACAACATGCTAAGCCATAGCTATTGGGATTTTTTCAAGACCTTAGAGCTATTGTAGCCTAGACAGAGCTCAACCATGACAAGGAAGTGAAGGAAAATCAACACCTCATTGATGGGAAATATCTCTAGATGGTACATATTCAATAATAATTAGACACCATGAAGGAATAGATATTCTAACTCCACCAATCCTTGAAGAGGGTCCTAGAATAAGGAAGAAATTATATTACTGGGGAGAAGGATAATCATCATCTTGATAAGGAATTCATCGCCATGCAACTAACTGGGATTTGAAAAACCATAGATAAGGATTGATCTATACTTCAATATATTAAATCCTATTTTTAGGAGAACCTGTAACACTTGGGGGAGAGACTCCAAAATATAGAAGTTACTCCAAATTTTGATATATTAATTGAAAAGATTGTATTCCTTGATCAACTATTTATTTATTCCAGCCTATTGGATTACTTAACGTCAAAAAGGCCACATTTAAATGAACTTCCTTGTGTACATATGTCTAAATTATAATTAAAGGATTATAATAATACTCCAAAATTTTCTTAAATCACTTAATCTAGTGAGAAAAACTTAATTATTTTCAGGGCCTTAAAATTGTCCTCATAGACATCACACCTTTTCCACTAGCAATTTAATGTCTTGCAGGATATACCAATGGAGTTGATGTTTTATGTCAAACAGATTTGAAAAATATTTTGGGAGTAATAATCTTGAATGAGGTTTTTACTCCATGAATATCCCAGCATACCCCTCTTTTTTTTAAGACAACTTATAGGTCATGATTCTAAAATTTTCAATTGATGAGACACATATGTGGGGAATGAATGTGGACTATGATAAAAAAAACCTTTATGAAAATTCAATTTTTGTAGAGATAAACATATTTACTTTTAAGGATAAAAACTACACTGCTTGAAAGGATAAATTTTTGGGAACTCATTATGTAGATCCGATTTGAGTCATATTATGCATAGTCAAATAATGGTTTTTGTCAGATTTTAATGCCATAACTACCAATAAATAAGGTAAAACCATGAGGTTTTGACTTCCCTCAAGTCCATGAAGTATGTATCATTAGAAGAGGGGAATTTGGATACATAATGGGGGAAAGTTTGGCTTGATCCTATCATTATCTGGGTAGAAAAAATCTCATTTTGATGTTGAGTGTCTAACAAAATGATTTTTCAAACCAAATCAAGCACATGAGAGGGTATAGGGGATATTTTATATTGTGGAAAATCCATAATGAATAATTTGGGCATCACTACAAGGAGTATTCTTTTAAGTCCTTTCCATCAAGACAAAAAAAAATCCTTTAATTTGATTATGATATGGGTTGGTCACTTACAAATGGGATGATCGGTCGGGCTCTTTAAGCTCATGTGAGTCATGCTCAATGTGAGAAATAATAGTAGTTGGGGAGATTACCCAAATTATGTGACAACATCAGTCAAGGATTTTATTTGATGAACACCATATAATTGATTTTAAGGGTGATGCCTCATATTTTATTGTCATGCTGTTTAGACCACTATTTTCTATAGTTTAAGGTGACCAAGCATTGACCCAAGGTTATATAGATAATGAAAAAAATAGATCATGTTAAGCCTAAAATGATGTCTTAGTATACCTATAAGTGGTAGGGGGAGTTGTAAACCATGATCTTAGGGAATTTCAAATCAAGATTGATGAGGAGAAATAATGGTGTAACGAATGACCATTGACCATGTTCAAAAATCAGATTTAGTTATGCTGTTGTCATAGTATATGGTGATAAAAGGATCTATTCCAAAGGATGAATGTGCCTCTAGTTGATGGTATATTTTTGGGAATTTATTATGTAGATCCAATTTGAGGAATGTTATTCATCATAAAAAAGGTTTCTTTTAGAGTTAAGTTCTCTCATTACCGATAAAAAAATGGATTATTTTGAAAATACAAGTTCCCCCAGGAAAAGGGATATGATTTGTGGAGGTGGATGTGTCTGACCAACAAAGCAAAAATTTAAACCGTAATTTTATATAGTGTGAATTTCCCTACATAGATCTAGCTCACATGTAGGGAACATGGGAACATTTGTTTCCATGATAGGTTCCTAAATAAGGGAACCCAAATTAAGATATCCTACACAAACTGGGGTCTTGTGTATAAGGAAAGGGACACATGATCCTCTTTTTTGTGTTTGGACCTAGGTTAAGGGACCCGATAATAAATACGCATCTCATTAAAAAAATAATCAAGACTCATATAGTTCTGAAGTATATATAGGTTAGTGGTGCAGTAGGATACTGACACTAAGATTAAGGACCACTTAGGTGAGGAAAAAAGTGTTATGCAATTTTAATATCATGTAATAAGGACATGAACCATGTAGTTTTATGTAATGTGATGAGGATGTTTTCATGTAATTATACATTATATGATAAGGACCTATTTCATGCCTTTTAAGGTTGTGTGATTAAGACCTGTCATTTTATAGTTAATCGGTCAATAATGATTTGGCGTTATTAGGGAATGTAGAGGGGAGATTGTAAGTTGTGGCCTCAGGGTTTTTGGATCTGATAGAATTATATGGGATGAGTGCATAAGGGATGATCATAGATCATGTTTAAAGATATACTTCCATTGTGAAATTATCAAGGAATACATAGATAAAATAATTTCCTACTAATGAAACACATTACTCTGATTGAAAATCCATATTTGGATGTGTATCAGGAAAATTAGTGTTTGAGGAATATCATGAAGGGTCAAAAAAGGGTTTCCTTCATAGTTGAACTCTTACATTATTGATATCCAAGGAAATATTATGGTGATCTGAATTTCTCAATGCATGAATTGTGTTTTGTGAAAGGAGTATGCTTCAGTATAAAGGGAACATTTAAGTCAGAATTAACTAGGAACTTGTAGAGTTTTTCTTACATTGTTCTGATTTCTAACTTGTATATAATGAAGGGAACATTTTTGGATGGACCCAATATTTTGAGACCCAAGAATCACTATGTGTCTTTTCATAATTAGAATCAAGAAATACATAGTTCTAGATGGAAAAATTCCCACACATGTCTGATTTGTATTATTGGAAGAATATTTTCTTATGGGATCATGAATGGGGTGATAATTTATACTGGACTCTCCTATGAAAATTTGTCTCATGCATAGGAGAGTGCGGACATTTTTTATATTTCTTTCTAGACTAGGATGTAGGATCCTAACATCACTATGTATCTCATTAGAATGAGAATCAAGCCATACATAGTTTTTAGATAGATGTGTAGTGGGAGACCAACACCAAGGATAGTGGTCCTCCCAAGCGAGGTCTATAGCAATGTGCATTTTTACATCACAAAATATAAGTAAACCATGTATTTTAATGTCATGAAATAAATACATTAAGTTATTTCTTCTAGGACCCTTCGAACCCTAACATAAAGAGATGTGTTTCAATCATGCAGTGAAGCCCTTACCAAAATTCCTTATCCCATGTAATCTATTATTAGTGTGAGAAACAAGGAATATAAATGGCTTATTTCACTGCATAGAGGAAATTAAAAGAAATTATATGGAAATTTCTATCATGTGGGGGTTGCTCCAAGATATAAAATCATGTTTTCACTATATATCTCATTGGAATGAGAATCAAGTCATGCATAGCTCTAGGATAATTTTAACATAGAATGATAGGGACATAAACCAAGTATTTTAACATCATTTAGTAAGAAAAAAGGTTTCATGATGAGAAAAATAAGTCATGATTCCCTATAAACAATGTCTATGAATTCGAGAAATTGTCTCAGGAGAGGAATCCCATGTTTGGGACATGAAGCTTCTTGAGTTGGTTTCCCAAGGTATCCCATGCTTGGTATATAGGGTAAGACTACATTTTAAATACATGTGATGAATAATTTGTCATATATTTTAATTTCTTATGACTAGGACAATATGTTTCATGTTTTTTAGGGTCGTGTGATAAGTACCTCTCCATGAATTTTAGCATTGTGCAGTAAGGATGACTGGTGTCTTGTAGTTTTAGGTCATATGACTAGGACCTTGGTTTCTTGAGGATTAGGGTTTTAAGACAAGGACTAAGGGATCTTTATTTTTTAAGGTCATAGATATTTGACTGGTATGAGGTTGAAAAGATTTTCTCACCAGCCATTAAGCGATAAAACTAATGTGAATAGAGGCCTAAGGGGCCAAATGTGGGAAAATGATCATGTAAATGGGTGGATTTAGGGATGGGCCTAAGACAGAGTCCCTAGGAATCGCTACATATATAATCAAAGATATAATCAAGAAACATGTAGTTATAAATATTATTCCCTATATAAATATGCCTCATGTGTATAGAGAGGAAACTTTACTTAAAATGGGCCTACAACTAAAAGGAATCATGTTAGAGTCCCCTAAATCAATTTTTTTTGTATGTAAGAGAGGGGGAATTTTCCATATTTCATATATGGACCTAGGTCATAGGGTCTAGTAATAACTAATAATCCCATTGAATTGAGAATCAATCCACATGTGGTTTTGAATAAGGATAGGTTGGTTGTGCAGTAGGAGACCAGCACCAAGAATTGTGGTCTACTCAAGCACATACCAAAGTATTACATTGTTTTACATCATGAAACAAGGATGTGAACCATATAGTTTTACATCATGCGGAAATTACATTTTCATAAAATTTAACATCTTGTGACTAGTATATTAGGATCTATAGTTTAGATTCTTATAGCTCGAACTATGGTGTCTTTTAGTTAAGGGTATTAAGATTAAGACCATGGTGTCTTGTAGTTTTAGGTCATATGACTAGGACCATAGTGTTTCGTTATTTTAGTACATATGGCTAGGACCATGGTGTATTGTATTTTTAGTTCATATGACTAGTACCATGGTTCATCACATGATGTGTTTTTTGAGAAATCTTACATTTGTAGGGGTGTAGTGCATTCCCCATCTATCATGATTAATGAGTAAGCTCTGTTGGTATAGACCTTATGTATGATGTAAGGTCTTTCCCACATTGGTTCAATATTTGGATTTTTTTAAAGTATAATTGGATTTTAAGATCTAAAGCTAGTTCTCTTTAAAGGAATGAATGGAGACAAATTGTCTTGTTGAAGGCTCGGTCTATCTAGTTTTGGTGAACTTTCAAGTGGTGTAAGGTATGAAACCTTTTCTCATTAAGTCAATAATACTTATCCAAATGCTTTGGTGATTTCTCATCATTTGATACTATTCAACATATATCTCTTTATAGTAAGGTAAATTAGACCACAATGGTTAGAATTTCCTCTATTTTATAAAACATAAAATATCGGGTCGCATGAGTAGCAGTATGGGTTGTGGTATAGTAGTCCCATGAGGCATGTAGAAGATTTTTGGGCCAGGATTTCTTGTCTTTTTTCACCATTTTCTAGAGTATGTGTGATAGGGTTTTGTTGAAGGACTCTATATATTCATTTTATGATATAAGTTTGTAATTACCCAACCCTAGTTACCTAGAGTTGGTGCATTATTACATAACATTGACATGATCACAAGAGATCAAGTCTCAAAAGACTGATTAGTTTAGAATCCTTGGAAGTACTAGATACATACATAAGTTTTACATTACATCATGAAATTAAAAAAAACATTGTGTCCCATTTGAAAACACTCATATCCTTTGGCTTATCCCTACTGGTTAATCATAATATAATTCTTCACATCCTGGGAAAAAGAAAACATAAGAAAGGGGTGATCTCAGATGCTCAGTAAGGATAAAAATATAGCATAAACTATCATAAATAAGCATAATCATTTAAGGAAATGTATAAGACTAAAACAAGAGACTTTTAAACATAAACTTAATCATAATATGGAAAATATAAATCAAATAATTCCATTTAATTATTCACATGGATATTAAACTAGTCGAATAATAACTTGTAATATCAATAGCTAATTTCATAATATTGGAATGCATAATGCCAAACATCATAACCACATGGTCAAGGCATCGTTCCATGGATAAAAATAAAGATTTTTTCAAGGAATTTTTCCAAGACACTATTTTCTCTCATGATACCTACCGATTCATCGAGGAGCTATAGCGGGCTCTACCCATCACTTACCAAGTCCAATTCATTCCTCATATGAAAAGGTTGAAACATAATATAAACATTAATATTAAAACTTGCATAAGAAATGTCAATAATTTAACCATAAACCATGGATGGTATAAAAATTTAACATCTATAGTCAAACATATCAAAAAACCTTCAATACAATATGGAATATTGTATCATCATAAATCAACTTCAAACAAACGTAAAATCCAACTAAGGATGTTGACATAGATGAAATCAATCCAAAAACTATTTGAGTAAAATATTTCTTTCTACATTGAAATCATTCAAAAG
The DNA here is from genome assembly GCA_963277665.1 of Viscum album. Taxonomy (NCBI): domain Eukaryota; kingdom Viridiplantae; phylum Streptophyta; class Magnoliopsida; order Santalales; family Viscaceae; genus Viscum; species Viscum album. The sequence goes on from OY728153.1 coordinate 835,851,744, forward strand.
TAAAGAAAACATTTATTTTTAAAATATTCTTATAAGATTGTAAGGGGATCTTCAAAGGTATTATAATAGCGGAAAATAGCCACACCCGTCGTATAAGTTAAAAAAACATTCTTACCTTAATTTGTCGAAAAGGTCATAAAGTACCTTGTTTGGAAAACGACAGAAAGATTCCTTTCAAAAAAATTTATAAAAAGTAAAACAAGGGTATAAATGACTTTAATCCATAATCTAGTAAATAGTAAAAGTTTTGTGAAATACATTTTCAGGAAACCCGGATGAGGATGATAAAGAATTCCCAGAAGATGCTTACGTATAGACAACCTCGGATAATAAAGAGATATTAAAATTAACCCTTAACTTGTACTTTTACTTGGTAGAAGGTAAGTTAAACTCCTATATAATAGTAAAATAATTTTTATTAAATTATAAAATAACCACATACGTAAATATGATATCATATAGGTTTTCTAATGTTGCTTTGTTAATAAAATTTCAGTAGTATCATTGTTTCGGGTGTTAACTGATTCATTTTCCTTTATATATTTTGTTACATAAGTCATGTTTGTTATGGATAGGATGTATTTGATTCATATACAGAATTATATCAAGTTATTAAACATTAATTTTAATCATAAAATTAAAATTATTCTTTAATGGTTACGATAGGGAATGAATCTCATCGCGTTTGTGGAGACGGTAATCCGTACATACGCACGAGCAACAATATCATTATATTTATGGTAAAATCATATGTAATTGGATGGTATATCATATATAAAGAATAATTAACATGTTATATTTATTATTTAAATAAATTATGCTAATTATTATACCCATCCAAATATTGAAGTGTTGAATAACAAACTACACTACGACGTGGAGACGATAAGTCGTACGTACGCACGTATGGTGACTTTGTTATTCATAGGATGGATAGAATAATGAATATGGTTGTACCATATTTATAATGAAATTATTGTATATATAAGTTGTTGGAGTCATTATTTTGGTATGTAAACAACAAAGAAATAGGAAGTGGAGAAGAAAAGTACTTTGAAAGAGGTGATGAAATTATTACCTCTTCTTTGGGTGCTTCCTTTTGATTTGATCAAAAGGGATCCTTAGGTTGTCTTTATGATCAAAATAAGACCTCTAGGTTAAATTAAGTGTAGTTGGTAGGATATTGTAGTAGTTTTTGGCTGATACAAATGGCTTTGGAGGTGTGAAATTAAGATAAGGGGAAGTACCCTTTTATAAGAGAGGTGAGGGTCACTTTAGGAAAAGATTGAAATATTATTTTATTATAAAATAATTTTCGGTTTTTAATGTATCCAAATGGATTTATTTCAAGGTTAAGGTGGGTATGGGTCTAAAAACTCTATAAAAATATGTTTTATACTTGTTTAGGTCACCATATAAACTTTATCTTTTAGATTTAACTCTTAGTTAAGTAGTTTAACTTTTACCATGTCTTCTTGTATTTTTCTAATACATGGTTAACAAACTTACTATAAAATGCCAAGAGAATATCAAGTGGTTCATTAATGACATATATATTATTATATAAGTCCTTTGTCCAAACCATATATTTTTATAAATATTATATCATTTAATAATATAATATTTGTTTTAAAAATTAATTTATATCAATTTGGACACTATTTAGTATTTGGTTTTTGTGAAAGTCAACATAACTTGATTACATCGAAACAAATACATTACATAAACCCTAAAATGTCATATTAACCTAGAAAATTCATGGAATAAATCAAAAGTCTAAATTTATATTTATTTTGATATTTATAATATCAATTATTTTAATCTTTTATTAATAAGGTAATTACTACATCATCATTGTGTTATATATCAACTTAATTATTTAATTTCTAAAAATTATAAATAAAATACCATGATGTTGGAAATATATTTATATTTATAATTAATATTTATAGTCTAAATTATATTATTTATGACACTATATTAAAAATGGTTTAGTTATTAAAATTTGAATTTAACACTTTTAACTCTTCTTTAAATAAAATAATAATTAATGTCCTAATCTAATCCAACTAGATCAAAGATGATCATTTTTTATTATTAAGGTTTATTTTGGTCAAAAAACACTTATCCAACATAATTAGGACATGTTTTAGGCTAATTATAATATTATTTTTACCTTTAATTACCCTATTTACTTTTAACTGTGGTAAATAAAATTCAAAAGTTACTATTCACCAAAAATTATTTTCATCCAATTAAACAACATTTTATTTACTGATTTCAACCATGTCTCTAATATTTTTGAAATTCAATTCACAGAAGTGGTAAAATTACGTTTTATGCAAATTTGAAAATGTGCCTAGAAGGTGGGTAAAAGGCGTTAAATAGTTCAATAAAATTTTATATATCTAATCTTATTATAGAATGACTCCAATGAATTACATTGAACTAATATAGGTATTATGTAACTATTTTGACTTTAAAATAAATTTAAATAAATAATAATAATTTTTTAAATAAATGTCGGTTTAAAACAATAACGCAATGTTTTTCACTATTCGTCTAAAATTGAAAGTTTTCAGAAAAATATAAAAAATTTACCGTAAGCTAATTTTGATTTTCTAAATCCAAAAATGAAGTACATTTTGAAAAATAAAATTTATGAAATTTCAAAAATTGGGTATTACTATTCATAACTATTTTTTAAATGGCTAGTTTGATTGGTTGTGGTGTACTAGAACTCAAAGTTTCATACAGCGCAAGTTGTTGTATTATTCCAAGAGAAGCATATCGTGGAAGATTAGGGTGTTACGTTCTTCCCTCCTTCAAATAATATTTTCCTCGAAATTTATAGAATACTACTGCATAAAAAGATTCAGGTGGTTCTTCATCATAAGTTCCTTGGGTTCCCACATTGCCTCTTATATCTTATGGTTTCTCCATAGAACTTTTACCGGACGAGTCGTCCGGTTTCTCAACACTTTTCTCTGGTATCAATAATCTTGTCAGGCTATTCATAATAAGATAGATCATGTTCCAATTTGATTTCTTCATAGGTGAGTACATGCATTGGGTCAGGCATGTATTTTCTCAATAGTGATATGTGAAACACATCAAGAACTTTGGAGAGACATAGAGGCATTTCCAAACGGTAAACCACAACTCCAATTTGTTCTAGAATTTTGAAAGGTCTGATGTACCTGGGACTTAATTTACCCTTCATACCAAATCGTGGAACACCATTCCATGGATATACCTTCAAGAAAACATGATCTCATACTATAAATTACAAATCCTTCCTTTGGTTATCGGCATATATCTTCACCTGTTGACAAACCATACATCTTGACACATAATCAGCAATCTCCCTCTTCATGTTGTCCCACCAAAAATGTTCCTTTAAATCTCTATACATCTTAGTTCTACCAGGGTGTATAGTGAAATTGGAGCTATGAGCATCATCCAACAATTCCCTTTTTAGATAAGGTATATCGAGAACACAAAGTATCTTACCAAATTTCAAAATTCAATCTTCATATATGAAGTCGATCAATCTCCCATCATTCACAGCTTTAATTTTCTTTTGAAACTCCTCATCATCAGTCTAATAACGTTTTATCATTTCTTGTAAAGATGGATTGGCAACCATTTGAAAAAGAATCAATGTTTCACCTTCTATGATTATTCCCATATCCATATTTACTATATCCATTAACATAGGATCCCTTTCAACTCTCATCTTGTTCAGAACTCCATGATCCTTTCTTCTCAAAGCATCTTCCACCTTATTTTCCTTCCCCAGGTGGTACTGTATATTTCAATCATAATCCTTGAGTAGTTCGAGCCATCTCCTTTGCCTCATGTTCAGTTCTTTTTATGAGAAAATATAATTCAAACTCTTGTGATCAGTATATATCTCACATTTTTCACCATAGAGACAGTGTCTCCATATATTCAGAGCAAAGATTAGAGCTGCTAACTCAAGATCATGAGTAGGATAGTTTTTTTGATGAATTTCTAGTTGTCGTGATGCATAGGAAATAACTCTATCATTTTTTATAAGGACACAACCCTATCCTTTCTTTGAAGCCTCGCTATAAATAACAAACTCATAATTCCCCAATGGAAGAGTCAAGATAAGATAATTGACTAATCTTCTCTTCAGTTCTTCAAAAAATTATTCACACTCTTTTGTCCAAAAAAATTTTACCCCTTTACATGTGATCTTGTTAAATCAGTTATCCAATCGGGAAACATTTTGGACAAAACACTAATAATAACCTACTAAACCAATAAAACTGCATACCTTGGTTATACTTGTTAGTACTAGCCATTTTTGGATTGCCTTTGTCTTTTAAGGATCAATAGATATTCCATCCTTAGAGACAATATGTCCAAGAAAATAAATCTCATGAAACCAGAATTCACACTTGCTAAACTTCCCATATAATTCATTTATTCTAAGAGTCTGTAGAATAGTGCGCAAGTGATTTTCATGATCTTTATAGATTTTTGAGTATAGCAAGATATCATCAATAAATACCACTACAAAGTCATCAAGATATTCCTTAAAAACTCTATTCATTAGATCCATGAAGACAGTGTGTGAATTAGTCAGTCCAAAAGGCATTATTGTAAAATCGTAATGCCCATTCCTGGTTCGAAATGTTGCCTTTAGAATGTCTTGATTTCTCATAAAAAACTAGTGATATCTAGATCAAAGTTCAATCTTTGAAAAATATTGATCTCCATGAAGTTGATCGAATAAATCATCAATGCGAGGTAGGGGATACATGTTCTTTATTTCTAGATCATTGATCTCCATGTAGTCAATGCACAACCTCAAAGATCCATATTTTTTATTAACAAAAAGAATAGTGGATCCCCATGGGGAAACACTAGGGAGAATAAATCCTTTACAACTCAATTCCTCTAGTTGTTTCTTTTGTTTCACTAATTTTACAATGGTCATTCTATAGGGGGTCTTCGATATGGGCCTTGAACTAGGAATTAAATCAATGGAAAACTCAATTTCTCGTTCTGGATGATGTCCAAGTAAATACTTTGGAAACACATCAACATATTATTTTATAATAGGTACATCCTCTATTTTAAAATTCCTTTCCTCACCCATAATTATTTCAATCTCTTCCTCCCTAATAATTGAATTTAGTAGAGCTACTGGGGGTGGATCTAGATAAGAATTAGATGGTGATGTTTCTTATCTAAAGATAAGATAATACTTATCATTATAAAAAATTGTAACCTCTTTCTTCTAACAATAAATTTCCTCATCATAGTTTGAAATCTGATCCATACTGAGGATTATATCAAATTCAATCATGGGTATGATGATGAGATCAGCAGATAAATCATGTCTATATGCCCTAATGGGAACAAATTCACAAAACTTAGCTGTAATGATACTTCCCTTAGGATTTTTGACTGAAAACACCCTTGTTAAATCAAATTGGAAATATCAAATTTTATTCGCAAACTGGGAAGATATGAAACAATGTGATGATCCAGAATCAAATAAACCATTTTCTAAATTTGAGGAAACCATTAAAATACCTTCAACCACATCATTAGGAGCTTCAACCTCAGCAGTAGTGATCGTATAAGCTTGGTCTTTCTCCTTTGTCCTTTTCTAAGGTAAGTTTCCTTAGAACTTAGGACATTCATTTGCATAATTCTCCATTTATCTACAATTGTATCATTCAACATTGATAGCCTCTTTCTTTCCCTTGAAATCACGAGATTGGTGGCCTTTTTCACCACACTTGTAACAAACTCGCATTCCCTTCAAGCAAGTACCTGGGTGTTTCTTACCACATTTACTACAGGATAAGAATTCAATATTTCCCTTCTTCCCCTTATTTACATTTCTAGAGTGTTCCGTAGATATCTTCTTCCCTTGCTTTTCTTTAAAGTCGTAAGACTTAGATAATTCCTTTTATGTATTGATAGCACATGAGACTATATCTTCGTATGATTATAAGGATTGTGAGACTAATTCTTGATGGAGAAATAGTTTTAACCCATCAAAGAATTGATCAATCTTACTCCTTGGGTTACATATATAATTTGTATCATGCCTTGATAACCTTGTAAATTTATCCTTATACTTTACGACATTTTCATCCTACTTTTACCTTAGACTCAGAAATTGTCTTTCCATATCCGCTCGATGGTCATAAGGAAAGAATTTTTCTAAGAAAATCTCTTTAAACTACCTCCATTCTATATTTGATACTTCTTCATCCTCCTTTTTATTTTGAATTAATGACCACCATTGATTTGCTTCTCCCGTGAGGCGATAAACTACCATGACAACTTTTTCCCTTTCGCTACTCCCCAAAGCATGAAATATTTTCCCTAAAGAACTTATCCATTTCTCAGCTACAAATGAATTTGTAGTCCCATTGAATATTTTTGGTTGTTTCCTCATGAATAGGTCTAACATTGATCATCCACATTGTGGATCTAGGTGATCCATACGGGTGAGGTTATTATTTATAACCTGAGTGAGTTATCCCAGTATGGTTATAAGCTGTTCAGCACCAGTTTCATCACCATATCCACTATAATTATCTTAAGTAGGAGGGAAATACTTATATGTACTACATGCATTGATATGGTTTCTATTCCTTCCATTATGCGGAATTTCTAAACAATGGGATACACTAGATTAGTTCATTGATCACAATATATAATTCCAAACTAGTAAAATACCTAACATAAATTGAACGGTTTTTGCATATAATCCATAATCATAAAAAAAATATTTTCTTTGAGGAAGTATTTACTCATAAATACTTTATAATGGTTTGTAAAGAAAATGTGAATTATCCTAATCATATCCCTCGGGAGTTTTGTAACCAAGAGTGCAGCAAGGCCTGTTGTTGTGTACCAAGAGACCCTGGGTCAAGCTCGAAACTTCTTATCAGAGTTTTCACTCTTAGGTACATCTATGTCAGATCCGCCTCTACCTTCTTGTATCTATAGAGGGATGTATTTCTTGGAAAATACACAAAATATCTACATTACAAAATTCTAGGAAGTTATTCTATACTAATCATCAAAGTATATCTTAGGGTAATGTTCTCTAATCAGAGTTTTCTAAATCTAGTTTCCAAGGTTTGTACTAAACTTATTCTGATACCAACTGTAACACCCCAACTCTAGTTACCCAGAGTCGATACATTGTTACATAACATTTTCATGATCATAATAGATCAAGTCTCAAAAGACCGATTAGTTTAGTTGCCTTGTAAGTACTAGATACATACATAAGTTTTACATTACATCATGAAATAAAAAACATTGTGTCCCTTTTGAACACACACAAAACCTTTGGATTATCCCTGCAGGTTAATCATAATATACTTTTTCACATCCTTGGAAAAAGAAAACATAAGAAAGGGGTGAGCTCAGATGCTCATTAAGGATAAAAATATAGCAGAAACAATCATAAATAAGCATAAACATTATGTATAAGACTAAAACACAAGCCTTTTAAACTTAAACTTCAGTATAATATAGAAAAGATAAATCAAATAATTATGTTTACTTATTCGCATGTATATTCTACTAGTCGAATAATCACATGTTATATCAATAGCTAATTTCATAATGATAGAATGAATAATGTCGGACATCATATGACATAGTAAAGGCCTCATGCCAAGACTACAAATAAATATTTTTTCAAGGACTTGTTCCAAGACACAAGTTTGTCTCGTGAGACCTACCGATGCATCAAGGAGTTATAGTGGGCTCCACCCATCACTTACTAATTCCAATGCATTCTTTATATGAAAAAGTTGAAACATAATATAAACATTCGTATTAAAACTAGGCTACGAAATCTCAATACTTTAACCATAAACCATGGATGGTATAAAAATAGAATGTCAATAGTCAAACATATCAAAAAAACCTCAATACAATATGGAATATTGTATCATAATAAATCAACTTCAAACAAATGTAAAATCCAGTGAAGGATGTTGATATAAATGAAATCAATCCAAAAACTATTTGAGTAAAATATTTCTGTATAAATTGAAATCATTCAGAATTAAAGGAATAATTTATTTTCAAAATATTCTTATAATATTGTAAGGGAAGCTTTGAAGGTATTATAATGGTGAAAAATAGTCACACCCGCTGTATAAGTTTAAAAAACATTCTTACCTTAATTTGTCAAAAAGGTCATCAAGTACCTTGTTTGGAAAACGAAGAAAAGATTCATTTCAAAAAAAATTATAAAAAGTAAAAAAAAGGTATAAATGACTTTAACACATATTATAGGAAATAGTAAAAAAAATTAAATACATTTTTAAGAAACACAGATGAGGATGACAAAGAATTCCCAGTAGATGCTTAGGTATAGAAAACCTCAGATAATAAAGAATTTGTAAAATTAACCCTTACCTTGTACTTTTCCTTAGTTGAGGGTATATTAACCTCCTATATAATAGTTAAATAATTGTTATTAAATTATACAAGAACCACATACATAAATATGATATCATATTTGATCTTCTAATATTGCTTTGTTAATAATATTTTAGTATTATCATTGTTTTGGGTGTTAACTGATTTGTTTTCCTTTATATGTTTTATTACATAAGTCATGTTTGTTATGGATAATATGTATTTTATTCATATCCAAAATTATATTAAGTTCTTAAACATTATTTTTAATCATAAAATGACAATTATTCTTTAATGGTTACGATGGGGAATGAATCTCATCGCGTTCGTGGAGACGGTAATCTGTACGTACGCACGAGCGACAATATCATTATATTGATGGTAAATAATATGTAATTGGATGGTATATCAAATAATTAGAATAATTAACATGTTATATTTATTATTTAAATAAATTATACTCATTATTAATCCCATAAAAATAATGAAGTGTTGAATAACAAACTACCTCACGACGTGGAGACAGTAAGCGATACGTAAGCACATATGGTGACTTTGTCATTTATAGGATGGATAGAATAATGAATATGGTTGTACCATATTTATAATAAAATCACATTTTTTAGAAGGTACTAGAGTTATTATTTTAGTTTGTAAACAACAAAGAAAGAGGAAGTGGAAGAAGAAAATAACTTTGAAAGAGGTGATGAAATTATTACCTCTTCTTCGGGTGCTTCCTTTTGATTTGATCAAAATGGCTCTTTAGGTTGGATTTATGATCAAATTAATGCCTCTAGTTTGAATTGAGTGTATTTTTGAGGATATTTGAGAAGGTTTGTCTGATCCAATTGTATTTGGAGGTGTGAAATTTAGAGAAGGGGAAGTACCCTTTTATAAGAGAGGTGAGGGTCACTTTAGGAAAACCATGAAATATTGTTTTATTATAAAATAATTTTTGATTTAGAATGGCTCTAAATGGATTTATTTGGAGAATAATTCGTTTATAGGTTGAAAAATTCTCAACCAACAGTTTTTAGAAAAGTTTAGGTCACCATATTAACCATATCTTTTAGATTTAACTCTTAGTTAAGTATTTTAACTTTTACCATGTCTTCTTGTATTTTTATAATACATGGTTAATAAACTTATTATAAAATTCCAAGAGAACATAAAGTGGTTATTTAATGAAATATATATCATTATATAAGTTCTTTGTATGAACCTTATATTTTTTGGAATATTATATCATTTAATAATATAGTATTTGTTCTTAAAAACTCATTTATGTCAATTTTGACACTGTTTAGTATTTGGTTTTGTGAAAGTCAAAAAAACTTGATTACTTAGAAAAAAATACATTAAATCAACCCTAAAATGTCATATCAACCTATAAAATTCATGTAATGAATCAAAATTCTCAATTTACATTTATTTTTATATTTATAATGTCAATTATTTTAATCTTTTATTAATAAGTTAATTACTGCATCATCATTGTGTCATATATAAATTTAATTTTTAATGTATAAAAATTATAAATAAAATACCTTGATGTTGAAATGTTTTTATCTTCCTAATGAATATTTATAGTAGAAATTATCTTATGTATAACCCTATATTAAAAATGGTTTAGTTATTAAAATGTGAATTTAACACTTTTAACTCTTCTTTAAATAAAATAATAATAAATGTCCTAATATAATCCCAGTGGATCAAAGAGGATCATATTTTAATCCTAAGGTTTATTTTGGTCAAAAAAACTTATCTAAATGAATTATAACATGTGTTAGGTTAATTATAATATCATTTTTACCTTTAATTTCCCTATTTACTTTTAACCGTGATAATAAAATTCAAAAGTTACTATTCATCAAAAATTATTTTCATCATATTGAACCACGTTTTACTTACTGATGTCAACCATGTCTCTTGTATTTTTTAAATTCAATTCATAGAAGTGCTAAAATTATGTTTTATGCAAATTTGAAAATGTGCCTAGAAGGTGGGTAAAAGGTGTAAAATAGTTCAATAAAATTTTATATTTCTAATCTTATTATAAAATGACTCCAACAAATTACATTGAACTAATATAGGTATTATGTATCTATTTTGACTTTAAAATAAATTTAAATAAAAAATAATTATTATTTAAATAAAATTAGGTTTTAAACAATAACGCGGTGTTTTTCACTATTAATTTAAAGTTGAAAGATTTCAGAAAAAATACCAAAAATTCACCCTAAGATAATTTTGATATTCTGAATCCAAAGATGAATTCCATTTCAAAAAATAAAATTTTTAAAATTTCAAAAAATTTGTATTAATATTCATAGTTATTTTTTTAAACGACTAGTTTGATTTGTCATGGTGTGCTAGAACACAAAGTTGCGTACAACGCAAGCTATTGTATTATTCAAAGAGAAGAGTACTATGGAAGATTGGGGTGTTACAAAATTGAATGATGAATTGTTGAAAAACAATTATATTCCTAGTACAAATTATTCAATTTGAAAGAATAGAAGCTGGTTTTATTTTCCATCAGTATTGTGTGAGGTACACAAAACCTAGTAATGATGTCTGACTTCATGAAATTAATGATACTCTTGAGCCTGAATTCCTTAATAGGTATTTCCTTAGCCCATTTTGAGAAGAAGTCGGTATCAGTAATGATGGATTTGAATTTCTTGTCCATAGCTGGAGGGTATGGCACTGTGATATTTATTCTCCATACAAAAAAATGGCCAATAGTATTTAAATATGTATAGAAACTCTAAGGGTTAATGGATGAAGTTGTCATGAACTTGTAAGGAATGACACTTTTTGAAGAATTTTGTATAATCATACATCGTTAAAGGCCATAAATACCCAAGACTCCATATTTTGTGAGAAATATTGGTTCCTGACTAATGGGAACCACAAGTGATAGAATGAACTTCCTTCATAGAGGCAGTAATCTCTTCTTTATTAATGCATATGAGGAGAACTACAATGAATATTTTCTTATAAAGAACCTTTTGAGGATCCAAGCTATCATAGAGAGTAAAATTGACTGCCCACCATTAGATATATTTTTTTAGCTCTTTCAGATATAAGGGTCCCATTTTGGATGTATTCTTGGATGGGAATAATCTAACCATTTTCATAATTATATGGTTTAGTGGGGGAGTTGACCTTATTGATCTCTTCCACACTATTTTGAAAAAAAATGTAGGTACTATTCTATGATGGGATATTTTTATGACCTTTTCATCCTGGTCGGGATCTTCCAAGGTCATAATAGCATTTTTTAATGCATATGCCTGAGTATTTTGTGAATGTAGGATGTGAGTTAGTGTTGGATCAAAGGGTAATTATACCATTAACCCTCAAACATAATTAAGTAGGGGGTTCTACTCTTCTTTTCTGATGGAATAATCAATGTTGATAAGTTTAATCACTAACTTGAATTCACCTTTGATTCTCATGTGATTCAATGGTATTTGAAAATATAACTCCAAGCCTACAATGAGAGATTGGTATTAAATATCATTGTTAGTTCATCCTTATGATTATAAGAAATATTATGGTAAAACTTCCTTTTCTATAGAAATTAGAATGAATCCCAACCCAACATTTTTAAGCTTGGGGTCTTCCATACACTTTCTGGTTGGGCTTCTAGATACACCATCAAAGTACATTTCCCAAATTTGGGTAGATTCTTGAACAAAGAAGATATACTCATCTAGAAGTTTTCTACTCATCGGTGCTTCTTATTCAGAGGGATTTTTTGGTAGAAAATTTTCTATGGCATGACCTTTTATTGCCTTATTTGGTATGAACCAGATGTTGAATTGTTGTAGAATGACCACCCATTGAGAAAAATGTTCATTCAACATGGGAAGATTTAGGATATATTTTATCATGTCATTTTAAAATATAAAATGAACCTCATGGTGTTATAGATAGTGCCTTAATTTTTGAACTACAAAGATTAGTTCCAAATATTTCTTCTTGATATCTTAATAATGGTTCTTAGTGTTGATCATGGTATAAGTGAGATAATAAAGGTTATTTTCACTACCAGCATCATTTTTTTACTCAATGAAGGCACCAGGGACCATTCCAAAGATGTCACATACAATATGATCGACCTTCTTTTAACTGGTGGAATCAACACCAGCAGGATCAGGAAATATTACTTGAGGTTATCGAATGCTTCTTGGAAGTTGTCAGTCCACTAAAATGTGAAACCTTTTTTCTTCAACCTAGTGAAGGGAAAACACTTTCATGTGAGGTTTTCTATGAATTGTTAAATGTAGTCAAGTTGAAATTATATTCCTATAAACTCTTTGAGGTTTAAAGGGGTGATTTACCCAAGACTTTTTTAGTCTTCTTAGGGACAAATTCAATTCCATGATGGCATACTATGAAGTTGATAAATTTTCTCAAGGTAACACCAAAATCATATTTTAGGGGGTTCATTTTCATACTATGTTTTCATACTTGGTTGAAAATGATTTCCAAATAATCAAGGTGATCATAACATTGCCATTATTTTACCATCAAATCATCAACATAACACTCAACTGATTTTCCAAATAAATTTTTGAAGATGTAATGCCTGGAACATTGATATATTGCATCAACATTATTTAAACCAAACGGAATCACCCATTAGTAGAATACTCCTTGGAGGGCCCTAAAGACATTGTATTATTCATATTATGAGGTCATTCAGGTTTTATTTTATCTCTAATATAATTCCATGAAAGATTAATATCTATCCATTTCATCAATCATATGTTCAGTAATTGAAACTGGGAAGTCATCTTTCGGACAGTGCTGGTTGAGGTCTTTGAAATCAATAAAAACCCTGATCTTACCATTATTTTTCTTGATGGGGGTAATTTTAGAAGGCCATTTTAGGTACTGGACTTCTTGATTGAAGATGTATTTGATGAGATTTTCATCTTTGGCTTCAGCCTTGCTGGCATGAGTCGGATATGTCTTTATGGAATACTATTTATAATCATAGTGATCTCTTGGAAATCATAAATTATGGGTAGCAACATTGGTATCAAGGAATGAAATTTCTTTATAAGTTTAGTAAAACACATCCTAGTGATTCTTTACAAAGGATGTATAAATTTCCTAATCATTTAGGGTCATATATTCACTGATCAAAATTGGTCATAAATCCTCCTCTATACCAATATTTATCTGTCAGAGTTCATCGATAATGGTAGAAATTTCTTACTAAAATACTGAAGGAGCATATCTAAGGTCATATTTTTCCTCTACTTTCTCTTATTTCTATTTCTCTTACTCCTAATCTTCCTCTGTATCCATGTAGGGATGGATAGAGTACAAATGGTGATTATTGAGGTTAGGGGGGAGGTCAGTATTTTGAGATTCATCTTCCCATGGTGATATAATGACCTCCTCATAATTTTCTGATGAAGTGGCGACCAACTGAAGTTTTGGGGGTTGAATTTGGGGAATATTCATTTGAGGTATCACCACCAATGGGAAAATCAAGGACTCATTCATCACCCTAATAAAAAAATTAAATTTTCTATATCATTAATACCAAAGAGTACATCTATGAATCTATGATTATGCGTTTGATCATACTAATGGAAAACACATATTCATCATCAAGGTATTTGAATGGGTTAACCAGGGACATTTCTAGAGCATTTGGGTGGTGAACCAAGAAAACCATCAATTATGGGTTGTTTCCCCTCTCTCTGGTATAATATTACATCAATATATTGAGATTTATAAGATTAAAATGGATATTTATCACCATGAAATGTTCATATATTCACATTAAAATAGTATTTGAGGTGTTGATGATATGAAAAAGGGATCACTACATACCAGTACATCCAAGGCCTTTCTAAAAATACATTTAAATATGTATCTTCTCAAACAACTAGGAAATCAGAATCAGACACTAGATCTCTAAAATAATTTTTGAGATTAATGCGGATGAGGGGTTTCTGTTAGCTTTTATCATACCCTTGAAGCGTTAGAGTGGAAGGGGACAGATCAGCTTCAGTGTATCCTAATATATATAGTGTTATGACTTGAATGATGCTGATACCTCATCCATTTTCAATGAAATATTGATGGATGTAAATGTAATATAATCTTCCAGATACATTCAGGGGCCTGATGTGTCCCTTTATAACAGTATCTCTATTTTGTTATGTGATAGAGATAACAACATAACATTCTGTTGGGTTAATCTATGCGTGATATATCTCAGTGGTAGTAAATTAAACTTCATACTATTGAGTGATTATAATATCATCTACAAATGATTATCATAGATCATTTAACATGTTTAGAGAATCCATAATTGAAAGTTTCACTTGAACCATGGCCAACTACATCTGAATGTCATATTTTTTAGTCAAAGGCTTGTGTTTTCCTATGGGGATATTCTACCTATTAGGAACTGTAGGGAGATATGTTTCTGGGGTAGATAATTCAGGTGTTTTTGTAGATGTGGAAGGAATATTTTCTACTGTATTGGACCATTTCATCCTACATACCCATCTGGTTGGATGAGACTATTATACCCCTTCCAGTCAATCTTTTAGAATGATTATTCCTACAAGAATCTTTATAAAGGTAGGGTATTTTCCCTATTATTACTATTATCACTAATGGTCCATTTTGTGAGTTTCGGTATCATAAATATCCTTGTAAGGGATGTGGCCAAGATATTAGTTTTAGCCATGACTATGTATTCCCTTGCCTCTTTGGCTTCTTCGACCACTAACTTTCGTTTCCCAGCTCAGTCTAAGTAATTAAATTTTTTAATCATTATATTCATTAGATAATATATCCATTAAGTTAATGATGTTAATGGAACCAAAAAATAATTATTAATCTAATGAAAATTCTATCTATAAGGACGATTCATTTAGTACTTTTGTTGGGGTGGCACCTATTCTTTCAGGGATGAAGGCATCAAGTCTAAGAGAGTAAAGTATAGTTTTGGAATTAGTGTGATTTCATCATCCTATGTATGTTTTCTTCTCTTCTAGACATTTAATTTCTTAAATGAATAGTATTTAGAGATTTTTAGCATCGACGGAGTTGGATACTTAATATCATAAGTGACTGATGGAAGAATTTGTTATTTTAAATTTTCTCAGAGGATATTATGAGTCTGGTTGATTGTTTTTCTAGTCATCCAATCACTGAACTTCTACACATTCTTATTTTTGACTTCCTACCATTCACCTTCTTCCTCCAAAGTGGTGGTGGAAACACATGCTACCTGAACTGGTGGTTTGACCAGTTTAACTTTCACATAATCAACTATCCTTTGCAATAAATATTTGAAAACTAAATAGTTTTGGATGGTGTTCCCCAATTTTTAATAGTAGGAGAAGTAATATGGAAATTTGTTAAGGATAACTTTCTTAGGTATCTAGGTCTCTGTAAATTTTATAAATTTATTTTCCATGGCTGCTAAAAATTAACCAAGAACTTACTCATCTGAAATGGAATAAAAATTATTCTTATGTTTATCAAACTGAGAACATTTGGGTGCCATTATCACATCCTCTCAACGATACCACTACTGAAGTTGTCGTTTAGGGGTATTTTTCACATGAGAAGGTGAGATCTTTGGAGTTAGAGCAAGTGTAGAGGCCAGTCTTAAAGTAACTATTAAATTTTTCACTATACCTATCCTCTTCCCTTTAGAGGTCAACACATGATGGGATTTCACCTTTTTTCTTAAAATAAAATCTTACATATTTTTTGATACAATGGAAAGATATTTAAATAAAACTAAATAATTTACTAGGATAAGTGGTGTTCCTAGTTCATTATGAATATTCTCAGTGCAAATACCCAAATGGTCTTCTTGAGAAAACTTAAAGTTTATGGAATATTTCAAACTCTTCCACTAGGAAATGAAATCTGAAACCCTATAATTTTATCTTTGTCTGCATTTTGAGTGATCAAGTACTATTTTATTTTATAATGTGGAGTTTAATTTGTAGAAGAATTATCTTCAAAAATATTCCCACCCTTTTATTGATCTAGTTAGTAGACTGGTAAACCAGGTGAAGGTTGGTCCCTCTAATTTTTTCTCAAAACATTTTATCTTAGTTTCCTCATACTAATCAAGTCCCCCCATCTTGGGGAAACACCAAGATATGAATTGCATCAAATGTTGTTCTGGATCTCAAAAACCATTGAATGTTGGGAATGTAGGATTCTCAAATTTGGGTGGGGGGAAGAGTTTCATTCACCCATTCAAGGTAAGGCTTACTCTCTAGTTATATTAGGGCACATTTTCCTTCCACGTCTTTTAAAAAAGCCCCTAGTGTCTCAATAGTGTTAGTGATTTGGGGAGGAGTGGCCAATAGGGTAGGATTCTTAATAAGAGTAATAGAATATTGGGATAGTTTTGGTAGCTCTACTTATACTCTTGGTGGGTAACCAATAGGGGTTTTTGTGTGTGGATGCATTTGACATAGCTTTGATTTTGTACCCAATAGAGGGAACTCCTAATATCTTACTTTCGTGGGGTCTAAATATTGTTATTGTTGGTACCCCATGTTGAGAAGATGTTCTGAGTCCATTTTAGTTATCATGATGAACCCTCGTTACTAAGGTATTCTAGCTAGGAGCATGAGAGGCTATGCTAGTAGAACATATACAGAAAGGATGTTTCCTCGTATTAGTTCTACATTGAGGTTTCTTAACTTATTCAACTCTTCCTAATACTGAGTAAATATTTCCTCAAGTGTGAGGGATTCATCCTCTTTGGGTGGTGGTTGAGATAAGGCCTCCCCTTTACCCTTTTCCTTATTACATACTCTCCAAAGAGGTGGTATTGGATTAGTAAATGGAATCCCCAAATTCATAGCAAGCCTCTGGTTTTGGGTATGTAATCCTTCTTCAATCAATTTTTTTAGACCATATTAAGTATAGAAACCTCCTCCTTCTATTCCTTTGTATCATACTCATGTTCTATTGTATCTGTAGGGGTGGTTCTAGTGATGTTAACCAATCCATAATGAATTTAAGGTGGCACATTGATATTAGAATGATAAGAGGGTCAGTTGTCTCAGAGATATATGTCAAAAGAACTATGATCCCCAATAGTGGTCATACCCTTACAAGATTTCTTTTGTTTGTTCCCACAACGGGGAATTTTCTTCTCCTTCACTTTTCCTATTAGAATCATTTGAATAAGGGTAATTTGAAGGGAATCTTTGGATAATTTTTTAAGGTGTGTTCCTAGTGAAGAATTCAATTAATAGGATAGGAAAAACTAGGAGGGTTTATTTTTCAATACTCCCACTAAAAGGGAAAATATTGACTTCTATTGAGGAGGAGGTTGAGTTAAAAATAACCTCATCCCAATGGGATTGAGTTGCTTTTATTCCATTTTAAAAACCTTTTCATATTGTTTTGTCAGCCTAAAAGGTTGTCTTAAAAATTAACCCATCCCTACGGGCTGGGGTTGCTCCTGTATTTCTTCAGTTGTAGATTTTTGGGCTTCTCTCTTGATTTTATGTAGCCTTTTTCAGACATGGGATAGGTGCATAGTGGGATTTTCACCTGATCTACCTATTTCTAAAGATATTGAAAATGTCTAATGACTTTCTTCCCTAAACTGAGAGGCTTGATCAATATTTTTATATACTTCATATTAGAATCTTTTGATGACTCACTCTCTTCTGGCCCGATGTCTTTTAGAGTCATTTAGGGGTGGTTTTTGTTGAGCATGCCATCTGTTAAGAGTAGAGCCTATATCTCAAAGAAGTCTTGAGGTAATGAATTTTCATTATGTCACTTTGGGTGGGATTTTCTGATTTGGTAGTGAGGTGAAATACAATGTCCCATGTTTTCCCAATATTTTGATAAAAACATCATATGGGGTCTCAGCAATCGGTTGGAACAACTCTTTTGACGCATCGATAAATTTGTGCTGAAGGTATCCTTATTGTTTTCCCAATCTAGGGTAATACATAGCTATAAGGGTTTCCATGTCAATTTGATGATAGATCTATTCTATTACCCTGACTTGGATCAGATATTTATCTTAAGGAAATAAATTTTTTTAGGTGATGAAGAGTAGTCCAAAGATTTAGGCAGATTTTGTGCGCACACTCTTTTGATAAAGACTCTAAAATGTTGTTTTAGGGAGAGGATAAAGGCTATAACATGACTCATACTATGTATTTATAAAATTTTATCCTCATGAGAAACATGTATTCTTTTTCTTTTGTAATAGGTTCCTCGACCTAATATAACCACAGTGGGCGTTTCCTCATTTCATTATTGTAAATACCAAGGATGGTAAGGATTTCCTCCAACATATTGGAAGGTAAGTAATCCAAGGGTTGTTCAGATAATGACCGTTACCTTAGGTTGTCTTCTAGTAGATAAATAATATCAATTTTCAATGACGATTCATCAAGCATGAATGAAATCATTTTACCAAGTGCCTCTAAATAGGTTGGATTTCCCATAGTTGATTCAGTAATTAGAGGACCATCTTGATGAAATTAAGTGTCATTTTGAGGAGGAACTTCATGGAGAATTCCATCATGAGGAGTACTACCATCACGACATGGTTTCCAACTGTAAGGATAATTTCTATAGTGTATACAATAGTGAGGACCTTCAGGGTTGATGATAAAAAGGGAAAGGATTTCTTGTTGTTTGATCTTCTAGCCAAGATGAAGGTTTCCATAGTACTCATCAAGAGATTAGCTCTCATGATCAATCATATTGTGGACATGAAGTAAGCCTTTATTGTAATATGTTCGGGGAGGACCTCTATGGTAGAAAATCTATGGGGAGGAACTTCAAAATTGCAGCTATTGTCTTTGTAATTTGGAAATAGATGAGTAAGATCCTGAACCTCCATAGATAAATGTCTTAGGGATTCAATAAATCTAGTAATGAGTAAATTATGATTGTATACCGGATCTTTATTTTTCTATCGCCTTTGGTGAAGCTTCTTTTTGGTTTCTACCTTGTGGGAGAATGGGACCTCCTAGTGTGGATAACAGCTTTCATATATGGGGGATTTTTTGAGTAGGTCCCATGTTTCCACTAGAATGTTTTGATAGATTTATAAAATTATAATAAGGATATATGCCTTCCATGGAGTGGCCAATGGGATAGACCGATGACCTCCATTTGGAATGAGGATATGGGCCTAATCCTATTGTCCATTTATCATGGGTTTTTTTGAATGATTATCCTAGATGGGAGAAATGATATTTATCTTTTCCACAGAGAACCTCGTATTAAGTTAATGAGACACCCCAATTAAGGGGTGGTATTGTGCTTCCCCCCTTCAACTACTACCACTAACATCATTATATAATGGAAGGTTTATAGGATGTGGTTGGGGATTTGATCCTACCCTTTAATCATTGTTAAGATATTTTTAGTGACATCAGTAGCCAAAATAGGTATATATGCCCATTTTGTGGTTGGATCAAGGATATAGGAAACTATTTTTCTTTATTTTCTGATGGTATATACCAAATTTCTTCATGTGTTGAGGTGGGGATACATTCCTTGTAGGTAATCTCATGTGACCTCAAATTTATGGATAACACCACTGAGGTGGTAATCCTTAATTAGAAAATTTTATACCCAGAACTAAATATGTTGGGTAGGTGATGGGATCCTTTTATTAGGCGAGGATCTGACTATAGTGGTAGAAAATGCATAAGTATAGGTTGGTTGTAAGGATTTTATTTGGATTGAATAATGTTCTACTGAGAGTTCCTAATTATACACAAAAAAAAACAAAAAACCCATCAAAGTGGTATCTTAAGGAACAAACACATGCATGATCAGTTTCTTTTGATCCCTAATT
Organism: Viscum album; assembly: GCA_963277665.1. NCBI lineage: Eukaryota > Viridiplantae > Streptophyta > Magnoliopsida > Santalales > Viscaceae > Viscum > Viscum album. The sequence goes on from OY728153.1 coordinate 835,872,046, forward strand.
TCCTCGCTTTCATTTTTTTGAGAGCATGGAAGGGGACTGACATGTGGGCCACATGGTAATTTTGGACAAGGATTAACATTGGGTTCACTATTTTTTTGTTTTTTTCAAAAAAAATTAAGTTGTGTTTGAATAGGATTTTATGGGGGTGGTGGCACTAACTTTCACGCCAGACACACCTTTCTATTTCCACATCCTTTCTGAGTGGTTTCCAATAGAGTTTATTCATTGAACCAAAAACACCCAACACCTCCCTTATTCGTGATGTTCCATGACCCTAATTTACAAAGGTATGTGTTCGTTGGAAAATGATTCCGACAACACTTAGGGACTCACATTAGTCAAGAGGATGGGAGGTCGGGCTCATTGAAACTTTTTGGGGTGAATTATTGCCTACTCTGGGATTCTCTTATATATTTAATACATATCCATGAATCCTTTATTAATCCCAAAATATAGATTGGTTCATCCTTATATTAACAATCGATTTTTAGCATGTATTGGATTTATAATCATCTTTATATACTGGGGTTATTCATTGATGGAGAAATCTATATGTATCTAAAGCCCTCCATCAATGGTACCCTTTATATAGGTTTTAGATATTCTTATGTTGTTTATTACCATGATACTATTTTTAAACCATGTGTTTGGGTGCTCTGGAGTTAATCATCATATAAGAAGACAAATATTGTTTTGATGTTGGGGTGAGGCCCATGAGATGGGATTCCTATGTATCCTTATGAAAGGAATCATAACCTACGTAGTTCAGTGTCACTTAACGGGGCATATCATACCTTCTAAGGTCATGTGATGAGGACTATATTGTGCAGTTTAAAATCATACTAAAAGGAAATTTAGATAGAAGGTGCTCATCCAATTATTGTACGGGACTTATACTGAAATGGACCAGGGGACCTAGAAGGGATATAGCCTCCCATGTTGGATATGACCCTAATAGGAATATGGATGATAAAATATTAGGGTGTGTATGGGGTACTGGGTTTGAACCTTAGGGAGACTTCTTGTGTATCTCATTTGGATAGGAATCAAATCCCACATAGTTCAGAAGGTTGGATCTTGCACCTATGGAGGAGGATTGATTAGTTGTCTCATTGAGAATATGTCCCTTTGAGGTGGTGATAAAATGGTTGGGGATTATACCAAATAGGATGCCCATTTGAGTGATTTTGGTTAGGGATTATATTGAATATGGGTCTCAATGGGTTATTCAATCATGTTTATGACATGAAATCCACTAACCTCTAAGACCATGTGAGTCCCGGTTGGTGTGAGAAATAAGAGGAATAATAAGATCCAAAAATCAATACAATATCATTCATCTACTGGTGGATGTGGGTGAGGATATGGAAGGCAAGGGAATTCCCTATAATAAATACTATGGGCCTTCTCCAAGAGGGATTCCATAAGGAGTAATTTTCTCCTCACCCACTGGTAGGTGAGGGTGATGTAATGGTGGGGAAGTTAGGAAGATAGAAGGGGATTAGATGTTTCATTCTCCCATCTTGTTTTGAAACCCTAGGTACTAGGGCTTATATATCTATACATATATAACCTATTTATTTTCACATTTTGGTTAGCAGATGTTGCAGCTCATCTTGAGAAGTAACTCATCATCATCCTTAAGGTTTGGATCCTCATTACCCCAAGAATTTATAATTTTTAACACTCCAAGGATTCTACTAATTACATACGATAAATTTGGGACTTACATTACCACATTAATGTATAATTGAGAGGACACACTGGTGTACCTTGTGCTCTGATCATATATATATCCAGAGGCTTTGGTGAAGGTCTTATCATGGGCCCCCTCAGATGATGGATCAAAATAAATAGGTTCCCTACCATTGGTGATATGAAAGAGGGATCAAAGGGTGCCTCTCTCAGCTATTCATGGGAGAGCTGGAGAGTGTCTCACACAGGGTGAACCTGGGCGATCTAGAGGTCCATCACCTAGGTGAGGCCTTATTAGACTGAGGTTGCTTCACATATGGAGAACATGGGTGAGATAAAGGTGGCTCGCATAGTGTGGGCATGCGAAAGATAAAGATTCATAATACTGGGTAGACCTGGGTGACCTGGAGATGCCTTTTGGGTGATGGAAAACATAGGAAATAGTACTTGGGAAAGGCCTTGATCTAGGCTCCAAGGGTCTCCTTATGTGTCTTTGGATGATTGGAACTCAAGTTTTGAGCTACATAAAGGCCCCCCTCCCTATTAGTTTTGACTAGTAGGGGATGGTTCCTATAGAGTTTATTCATATTCTGGACCTCAGGAGACCTCAATCCATTGATTGTTTCTAATTTCTTTCTCTTTTGTTGGCTTGGGGAACTGATGAAGGCTTTGGAGTACATTAGTGAGAGAATTGGGCAATTAGAGCTTCATGTGGTCTCTTCGTCTTCCATTAACCTAAAACAATGAGCCCAAGGGTCCTATTTATAGGTAAAAATTAGGACCCTGGATGAAGGAGATCAATCACATGAGTCCATTATTTATGTGTCTCTCATAGGTCCCTCATGCAGGTATTGTCTACTCATGTTGGTCTTTATGGGTTGGGCTTTCATGAGCCTCTTAACACGCAGGTAGGGTTCTCATAGGTTCACTTAGGTGAGTTCTTTGACTCCCCTTTTCTCCTCTACTACTTGAGGTATTTTCCCCTAAATATTTTCATCCCCATGTGAAAAAAGGAGTTTCGACAATACAATAAGGTTATTAGGTGTGCATGAGTATTTCTTGTGTTTTTGAAGATTATATATATCTCATTAGAAATGATATCCTACCTTTACATTCTATAATGGTATAATTAGAAATGTTATTCTCATGAAATACATGAATAAATCATCTTATATTTTGGGTATGAAGATCTATAGATATAGATATAAAAAATTTCTTAGATTAGTTCAAAACACATATATCAATGAATTTCTAAATAGGATTCACATGGATATTTCTATGAATTATTTTTTCTAATATTTCAATAAATGAGTCTTCTGAAGATTCAATTTCATTCTAAATAGTTAAAAAGGAGAAACTTGGATAGTATTACTTATGTATTTTCTATAGGATTGATCATGTATTCTATTTTTTCACTCAAAATGATGTCTCTTTTTGTTTGAGCATAATTAGTATATATTAATCCAATCATAGTGAGATTCATTGGATTACTATGAATGAAATTTTTAGGTATATAAAAAATATTGGATTTATTATTGGTATTTGAATGTGAGAAAGGAATAATTGTAAAGTATTAAAATGATTTTAATTTTGAATTTGTAAAAAATTGGTATACAATCTCAATCTGGTTACATGTTATTCCTAAATGGTGGAGATTTTAGTTGAAATAGTTATAAACGTCCCACCATGGATTAATTAAAAAATTAGGCATTATGCCTCACTATATTAGTTACTAGGAAATAATTTTTCTACATCAAGAAACTGATCACTAAATATGATATGGGTTATAGTATTTTGGGTGTAGTTAAACTTTACTATGATAACAATGGATCTATTTCTCATGATAAGGAACCTCAGTCTCACAAAATGAATAAGCACATTGTTTCCCAATACCATCTCATTTTATAAATCTTCATGAATGGTAATGTAAAGATCTATAAAGTGGCTACATGGGAGAATACAATAGATCCATTGAAAAATACAATAATATATAATAAACATAAAATATTTGTAAATTTATTTTGTACAATTTATATGAGAGGCTATATGTAATGGTTTTTTATGGTAAATTTATTATGATTTTTTAATAAAGAAAATATCTATTTATTATTCATTTGTGTGTGTTATGTATATTTCATGAATAGTGGAATGATAAATTCCACAAAAATTATGAATTTGAGTTTTCCTTAATAAATTATCATTATGAAGTGTTATTTATTTTCATGATATGTTAATGTTAACTTTACTATAATCCTATATATGATGTAGAGTATACTCATGAGAAAATATGTGGAAACTTATTATCTATACTCAACTAAAAAATTATATCATAGAGAATTTATAATAGACATTGACATACTTTGGGCTGTATAATTAATAAGAATCATCATTTTCTAAGGTTTATAAAATATTGATCATGTTAACCTTCAAATTTTTATATCTTTATTCCATCATCCATGAGACTGAGATAATCATGTGGTGGTTGGTTATCTGGTTGATCATTTCATCAGTTGAGTTTAGATATAGTGGGATTTGTTCTCTTTTATAAAAAAATATAGAATCTATGTAGATAATTCAATTAGGATAATGAAAATCATGTTCAAGATTTATTTACTGACATAATTTGTGCCTAACTCTTTGGATGAATGACATATAATTTACTGGTTCAATATAGCCAATCTATTTTAGTGACTTGATAACGTATGAAATAAATTATATAGAATTAATTTATATATTTCTAGTGGTTACAAGAAATATTAGAAAAGGAAATATATGATTATGTATATTATGTATAGATCACATCTCTTGGTGAACATGTTCCTATGGAGATATGAGTTTGTTTGATCAAAATAACATTAAACCCATTTTTATTTTGAGTTACAATGATATTTTTTAGAGATATCACTTTGCATAAAATTATGGATTGGGGAATTAATAAGTTCTTTTAATTGAATAATTTCCTCCATGAAAAAATAATATAACACGAAATAATGATTAATATTGGTACATGATGTTTTCCCAAAATATTAGTAATTTTAAATGATAATCGTATCTAGATTATTTTTATTTTATTTTTTATTTTTTATTTTTAAATTTGGAAGGCTTTACTTTAAGTATGAGATTTTTAGAAATATATATTAACAAATAAAACAAAATGTGGTGAGATTCATTACATTGTGGTTTGTATTATGTCATGGTTATTTATACCATGCCATGAAATTTATGATGACTGATAAAAGATATTGTTTTGTTTTCTCACTTATAATGGTTATCAAGAATTATTGTAAAGACCCGGAAATCTCGTGGAAATTTTTTTTTAAACAAGGGATTTTTACGAGTCCGTGAAAACTGACAGCACTTGATTCCAAGGCCCAGTGTGCACGGAATCAATTTCTAAAGTTTTGTTCAGATATGTTCAGTAAACGTATGAGCGGGTTTTTATAAATTTTGAACCAGTGCTTGGAATTGAAATTCGAGAGCACTATTGAACTCGCAGTCTCGATATTCTCTTAAGAAGACTTTCACTTCGATGGTAGTGAGTCGAGGATAAAAGTTAGTTTTTGGGTTTTCGTGTGAAGTAATAAAAGTAAGTAAGTTCACTTTATTTTATTTTTAATCTCCATGTAGAGGTTGGGTGGTTAAAACCTCCTCATGGGAGTTGGAGGTAGGACCACCACACATTAACTTCCCTTGAGAGGTTATGGTGGTGGGGCCCACCCGGGTATAACCTCACATGAGAGGTTATAACGTGGGGACCACACGAGGCTAAACCCCCTATTAATGGAGGAGGGTAAAACCTCCTCAACTCCCCATTAAATGGGGAGAAACCCCTAGACCTTCTCCACCTTAATGGAGCCAACTCCCCTTTAATTTAATTTGTGCCACCTCTCAAGCATAAATTAGGTGGAGCCACTTAATTTAAATCTCTAATTTGAACAGTTATGCCAACTCCACACCATTAATTAAATGAGTCAAATCATTTAATTAAATCACTCAATTTGAATTTACACCAATGAACATAAAAGATCCTAGTCTTTTATTTGGATATGATTTCATTTTTGGGTGGAGTAGAGAGAAAGGAGGAACTTGGGAGAAATATTGGGAGATGGCTCTCAACGAAGAATGCTTCTAACGAAGAACACCTTTGAAAACGAAGAACAATATTCCTCGACTTTCTTCCTCAGAACCCCCTTTGATGCGGGACGTCTTCAACCGATCTTCCCTCCTCATCGTCGTCAACGAACCGACGCACGATCTTGGATTGGAAGTGCGTGGCAGACACGATGAACGACGACAACATCATCTTCATCCTGTGACTTCATCATCGAGAAACGATCAAAGGTATGGGGTTTACCTTGAGTATTGTTCCTTTACTTCTTCTCATCTTCATTTAAAAGGAATCGATGTGATGTATTGTAAACAATTGTTGTTCAACTTTCTTCCTCTTTGTTGAATCAATTGTTATCATCCCTAAACGCGGAGGGTGTGGGCCAAACTAACATGGCCCAACTCCCTCCGTCGATATCTTTGTGAAGCTTCATTCGACATGGAGATTAAACGGAAATGAGGTGACGAAGTAGCCAATGAAAAAGGCCGCACTACCCACGGCCTATGTGAATCGCGCCGCCCCCGTGGTGCACCGGTGTTCTCGGCCGAACACCGTCAACCCGCGCTGCGGTGAATCGGCCTGCCTGGCAGCCACCGGCTGCCGGCCCGCCTGCCCGCGGCCTGCCCATGCGCTGCTCGGGGCCCCGCCAGCCTACCCGTACACTGCCCGCGTGCCCCATCGGCCTACCCGCGTTCTGCTAGCGTGCCCCGCGGCTTGCCCGCGCACTGCCCGCGTGCCCTGTCGGTTTTCCCGCGCACTGCCCGTGCCCCACCGGCCTCACCGCACCATGCCCGGCACCCCACCGCCTACATGTGCCCTGCCTGTGCGCCCCGCCAGTCGGCCTGCGTGCTGCCCACGCCTCGCGCGGCATGCTAGCACCCTGCCCGGCGCCCCGCACAGCCTGCCCGCTTCCCAGCTCCCGATCGAACCAGTCGAGCTATGTTAGCCACCTAAGCCGGCCTGCGGCATCCTTCGCAGTGTCGCTGGCCGAGCCACTTGAGCCGCGCCCCACGTGGTGCTGGCCGAACAGGCCCTGGCCTCCGGGTTGAGCCACCTACGTGGAAACCTTCAGGCCGAACCGCCCCTGCAGACGGCCTGGCCCAGCAGGCCGGGTCAGACCCAGCGGGTCTGACCAGGTCGGCCCAGTCTGGGTTGGGCCGAGTCGGTCCGACTGGGTCGGACTGGGCCCAGGACCATTACCGACCTCGTTACTTCCTTTGGTCGTATCTTTGGCACTGGATGACCGTTTGATGAACCGTCAGTGGCACTGGTTTTCTTGGAGCACGATGGTCCCTTTGAGTATACCCCACTAGAGTTCGGGGTAATGTTGAGATATGGTCAGGTTGAATCAAACACGAATCAAACCGGTCCCCAGGACTAAAAAGCTAAAAAGTCATAGACCGAGTGTTCTATTGATGCGTCTTCTATTGCGTTGAGACCCCTATGACGAGACAGACCTATGAGATACTTCTTTGTGGGACTTGGTGGAAGTTTACATGTCGAAACTTGGTTTGAGGAGCGGACCCTCCTGGAATCAAGTGTGATTTTTGAAAACCCAGTGGATGGTTGTGCACTGACGACTGTTCCTGGATCATGTGTTGTTCCGATAGTTCTAACTTCTATTCTTGGATCATGTGTTGGTCTGACAGAGTAGCTGGTCATGGATCATGTTTTGGTCCGATAGCTCTTATGACTATTCCGGGATCATGTGTTGGTCCGACAGAATACCTGGTCCTGGATCATGTGTTGGTCCGACAGCTCTGATGATTTAGTGGCTATATCTGATCATCTCTATCTCTCTATATAAGTTTTATACCATTGTGAGCTGAGTCAGTAACTCTTTGTTTCCTCTTGATTGAGATAGATTATTTGATAACTTAGGTATATGTATAGGCATATACCTAAGTGGGGTTATCTGTTGATTTCATACTTTGTTGTTTATCCTTGTTGGATTTTGTGAGACCTTGAGGGTCTCAGGGTCATTACTGAGTATTTTTATACTCACCCATGCACGGTCTATGCCTAAACCGCATTGTGTTGGATACAGATGATGGACAACACTAATTGAGGCTGATTAGCAGGACTGGACGGTACCCAGAGGTGGACCTTATGATGAGTCGGTGCACGGAGGAGACTAACAGACGTGGAGTGCTGAGGAGGCCATCTGTACATACCCTTTAGGTAGGAACCCTGGAGGATGACCCTATGGCTACTTTACTTTTCTTCAGTTGTACTTGCTTATCATTTGTACTTGTAATTTCCTGTTGGGATTGTATTTTTGGCCCCCTTTACTTTTCAACACTCTTTTGTATACATCTTTACTTAGTGTTTTTCTTTTAGCTCATACTCTGTTGTGAGAGGTTACTCTACATCAAGAAAATGCCTCCCCTGTTTTAGAGATTTATGCATTTGGTGCTAGTCTCCATCCCTTTTCCTATAGAAGGCGGGCTTGGGGTAGTTACGGCAAGGGCCCTGGGGGATGGGTCATGAAAAATTGGTATCAGGGGAGTCGGTTCTACCGCAGAACTCAGGACTCTGATCTTTCTTTTCTATGAAGAAATAGTGTTAAGGGTACTTAGTGTGGTTTCCAGTTTAGGGAGTCCAGTGTTGGTGTGGCGGCCGATGTATCCATACACTAGGACCCTAACATCTAATTTACGACTCAGTGCACGAAAACACAGATTGCGTGTGTGTTTTCAAGAGTTTTCTTTGTGATGTCTTGAGTCATCTCACCATGTATAACTTATTGACCGTGGCTCACCTGTTTCTTTTCAGGATGCCTCCATGCAGACAGCCAGCCAGGGTTCCGAGAGTTTTGCATACTGATGGCCCACTGAGCGACGAGGCCTCGGTGTAAGGCTCTATCACAGAGAAGGAACCAGCAGTACCACTACTCGTTGGGCCACAGATGCCACCAGCCCCAGAAGAAGAGAGTGCATGCCACCTGAGTGCGTTGCACGAGTTCCAGCGCCAGAGGCCACTCAGGTTGAGGGGCGAGACAGACCCGCAGGCAGCTGAGGATTGGCTGGAGGCTGTGATGAGCGTCTTCAGACTGGTAGGGACACTATCCAACCTTATGTTGATCCTTGTCGCGAGTCTCCTTTAGGAAACAGCAGGTAGATGGTGGAGCCTGATGCTCCAGCTACATGACGAGGTGACACTACTCTGGGCAGAATTTGAGAGACTGTTTTGGGCGGAGTTTGTCACATCCACCCTACGTGTGGTGCGAATATAGGATCCAATGCATCTACAGTAGGGTAGAATTACTGTGGCACATTACTCAGCAAGGTTCACCGACCTCTCACGTTACTCCATAGATATGGTGCAGGACCCATTCTTCATGTCCCAGACCTTCGAGAAGGGGATCAGGTGAGAGATAAAAGCTTCGATGATCACCCTCAGCACCCCGATGCAGGAGGGGGTGTTAGAGAGAGCCCTTATAGTGGAGAGTTTCCCTGTTGAGCAGTCACCAGTAGCGAGACCCATCACTAGTCGACATGTAGCGGAGTATTCTGCAGGTGGAAGTAGATAGATGTCACAGAGGTCCAAGCAGACCAGGCCATCTGGTGGGTGACCTCAGGACATAGGTTCAGTTGTGTGGGGCACACGAGACAGAGCCAGTCATGCCAGGAGTGGGCAATGCTACTCTTACAGCGGGAAGGGTTATACAGTTCGTGATTATCTGACCTGTCGTACTGATGATCATCAGATAGTTGAGGGACCTCCCAGGCAAGGGCAGAGGTTCGATCGAGGCAGACGTGGCAGAGGAGCTAGTCGTGCAACTGGTGGTGGATGATGATTCAAGGTTTTACTTCCACCACACCAGGAGGTCCACCCCAACCGTAGGGAGCAGGTGGACAGGGGAGAGCTCAGCTCCAGACAGCTGAGGCATATGACCATGGCGCTCCGGAGATGATTTGAGGTACGATATGTGTCTACTCTACCTTAGTGCAGTTCTTATAGACACATGTTTTAGTCACTCTTTCATTGCCACTGCCCTCGTTCGGAGCTCGGAGATTCTGACAGAACTGTTGGATCGATCCTTACATCTAGAGACTCCAAAGGGAGTAGACTCGATGATTATGCGCTGGTGCCAGTAGTGTGAGCTTACTCTAGGAGGCGAGAGCTTCGAATGGGATCTCCTCGTAGTGGTGTTGAGGCCTTATGATGTCATATTGGTTAAGGACTGGTTATAGAGAGTACATGCTCATATTGACTGTATTAGGGGCAATGTATGGTGTGTCTGCACGGATGGGACCAGGTTCACCTTCACCGGAAAGAAGGGAGCCTTTGCAGCATAGGACGGACTTACTCAGAGGAGGGTGTAGCCGATCACTCATCAGTTGGCCTACCTTACCCTCGGAGCAGTTGATGTGGAGAGTCTGATCTATCCTGTAGTGGTGGAACATTATGCAGATGTTTTCCCTAAAAATGTTCTAGGACTACCTCCTCGCAGAGAGGTGAACTTCTACATTGACTTGTACCCTAGGACAACACCGATATCTACACCAGCATATCGGATGGCTCCCGCTGAGCTTTTCGAACTGAGGGTATAGCTGGAGGACTTGCAGGGGAAGGGATTCATCTGGCCAAGTGTTTCTCCCTGGGCATCCTTGATTCTGTTCTCCAAGAAGGCAGACGGGAGCTTGAGGATTTTTGTTGACTACTGTCGCCTGAATCAGGTGACCATGAAGAACAAGTACCCACTCCTAAGGATCGATGATCTCTTTGATCAGCTGAAGGGAGCACGATGGTTCTCGAAGATAGACCTCAGGTCAGGCTATCACCAGCTCAGAGTTCGAGACGAGGATGTGCAGAAGATAGCCTTCAGGTGTCGATACGGCCACTATGAGTTCTTGGTTATTCCCTTCGGCATAACCAATGCTCCAGCAGTGTTCATGGGACTCGTGAACACGATCTTCTAGCCATACCTCAATCGCTTTGTCGTAGTCTTCATCGATGACATTATGATTTACTCGAATTTTGAGGAGGATCATTCCTACCGTTTGCGGGTAGTATTGGACACACTCTGAGAGCACTAGATTTAGAGAAATCTCTTGAAGTGCCAGTTTTGGATCCAAGAAGTTCAATATTTGGGACATGTCATCTCAGAGGCTGGAGTTGCAGTGGATCCAGCGAATATCTAGGCGGTACTTGCTTGGGAGCCACCCATAAGTGTGATGGAGGTACATAGTTTCCTGGGTTTGGATGGTTACTACCAGAGGTTCGTACTAGACTTTTCCAAAGTTGCAGCACCACTATCAGCCTTGAATAAGAAGGGGAAACCCTTCATGTGGTCAGAGAGATGCCATCAGAGCTTTCAGGAGCTGAGGTAGAGGTTTACTAGTGCCCCCATCTTGAGGCTTCCAGAGGAAGGCGTAGGGTACGTAGTCTACAGTGACGCGTCAGGGAACAGACTCGGGTGTGTCCTGATGCAGGAGCTAGCAGTGATCGCTTATGGTTCTCATCAGCTGAGACAACATGAGCAGAACTACGCTACCCATGACCTAGAGTTAGCAGCAGTGGTCTTCGCCTTGAAGATGTGGAGACACTATCTTATGGGTGAACATTTTACCATGTACTCCAATCACAAGAGTCTCGGGTATATATTCTCTCAGAATGATCTGAACCTGAGATAGCAAAGATGGCTTGAGTTCCTCCAGGACTATGACTTTGAGATAGTCTATACTCCTAGGAAGGGAAACGTTGTTGCGGATGCTCTCAGTAGAAGATCTGGTTTACAGTTTCTAGGAGAGGCGACAGAGAAGCTAATTGCCTTACAAATATCCTTTGTGGATAGGGATGGAGCATCCTTTCTACAGTCTCTTATAGTGACTCCCCCACTTCTTCTACGAGTCAGGGAAGCACAGTGTGGAGATTCTAAATACGATACACGACGTGCTCAGATATCTACAGGGCAAGCACCTGATGGATTTTTTGAAGGTTGGGAGCATGTCATCCTCTTCATAGAACGTACTATGGTACTAGTGTCACTTTAGGAGGAAGTGTTGAGGGAGTTCCACACATCCCCTCTAGAGTTACATCCAGGTGTGGAAAAGATGTATTAGGACCTCCGATGACAGCACTGGTGGCCAGGTATGTAGAAGGCAGTAGCCGAGTTTGTCTCACGATGCCTCACTTTTCAGCAAGTGAAGGCGGAGCTCCAAGTACCAGCAGACTTGGTTCACCCTTTAGAGGTCCCTAAGTGGAAGTGGGATCTGATATCCATGGACTTCATGATGGTTCTTCCACATACATCTAGGGGTCACGACTCGATTTGGGTGATCGTAGATTGACTCACCAAGTCGGCCCACTTCCTACCGATCAGAGAGAAGGGTTCAGTAGAGAGCCTGGGATGCCTATATGTGTAGGGGATTGTGCGTTTTCATGGTATACCTCTGATTATTGTCTCTCTTCATGATTCACGGTTTACTTCCCGGCTATGGAATGGGTTGCAGGAGGCTTTCGGGACACAGCTTCATCTGAGCACCGCCTTCCATCCTCATACAGATGGTCAGACTGAGCAGACCATTCAGACCTTCAAGGACATGCTATGTGCTTGTGTCCTTGACTTCGGTTGTAGCTGGGAGGACCACTTACCTTTGGTGGAGTTTGCATACAATGAAAGCTATCACTCCACCATAGGGATGGCACCTTTTGAGGCATTGTACGGGAAACCTTTTAGACCACCCTTGTGCTGGACAGACCCTGGGGAGTCAGCACTGGTGGGACCAAAGATGGTACGAGCTACCACGGAGAAGGTTCAGATCATCCAGGAGCAGATGAAGACTGCACAGAGTAGGTAGAAGTCGTATTCTAACAGGATACGGAGACCTATGGAGTTCGAGGATGGCGACCACGTCTTTTTATGGGTCTCACCTCAATAAGGTCTACAGAGGTTTGGCTGAGGTGGAAAGTTATCTTCGAGATTCATCAGACCTTTCTAGGTCTTTAGCAGAGTAGGCAAGGTCGCTTACCACTTGGCTCTTCTACCTCAGTTACACCGGGTGCACGGCGTATTCCACGTATCTCAACTGAGGGGATACGTGCACGACTCTTCTCACATCATCAACCATGGAGAGATGGACATCGATGATGGGGTGACTTTCATGGAGGTTCCTATGGAGATTGAGGATCGACGGGATCAGGTCCTACATGGACGGTTGATACCTCTGGTGAGCGTTTTCTGGCAGCATGGGAACCTCCAGGAGATCACATGGGAGCGGGAGGCTCAGATGCATGCTCAGTACCCCCATTTGTTCCCTTAGTTCGAGTTGTAGCTAATGGGGATGTAAATCCCTGAGGTGGGGAGAATTTAATGACTCTGAAATCCTGTGGATTTTTTATTATAATACATGGTATTTTTACAAGTCCGAAAAAACTGAAGGCGCTTGATTTTGAGGCCCGGTGTGCCCGGAATCAATTTCGGAAGTTTTGTTTGGGTACGTTTCGTAAACGTATGAGTGGGTGTTCATAACTTTTGAACCGGTGCTCAGAATTGAAATCTTAGAGCACCGTTGAACTCACAGAGCCGGTATTCTCTTAAGAAGACTTTCACTTCGACGGCCGTGAGTTGAGGATAAAAGTAAGTTTTGGGTTTTCGTGTGAAGTAATAAAATAAAGTAAGCTCACATGATTTTATTTTTAACCTCCATGTGTAGGTTGGGTGGTTAAAACCTCCTCATGGAAGTTGGAGGTGGGACCACCACACCTTGACCTCCCTTGGAAGGTTATAGTGTTGGGGCCCACCCGGGCATAACCTCCCATGAAAGGTTATGATGTGGGAACCACACAAGGCTTAACCCCTATTAATGGAGGAGGGTAAAACCTCCTCAACTCCCCATTAAATGGGAAGAAACCCCTTGACCTTCTCCACCTTAATGGAGCCAACTCCCCTTTAATTTAATGTGTGCCACCTCTCAAGCATTAATTAGGTGGAGCCACTTAATTTAAATCTCCAATTTGAATTGTTATGCCAAATCCACCCCATTAATTAAATGAGTAAACTCATTTAATTAAATCACTCAATTTGAATTTACACCAAAAAACATAAAAGATCTTAGTCTTTTATTTGGCTACGATTCTATTTTTGGGTGGAGTGGGGAGAAAGGAGGAAGTTGGGAGAAATTTTGGGAGAAGGCTACCAACGAAGAACGCTTCCAACAAAGAACACCTTCGAAAATGAATAATGATCTTCCTCGACTTTCTCCCTCAGAACCCCCTTCGACGCAGGACGTCTTCGAATGATCTTCCCTCCTCATCGTCATCAACAAACCGATGCACGAGCTTGGATTGGAAGTGCGTGGCAGACGCGACGAACGATGACAACATCGTCTTCTTCTCGTGACTTCATCGTCGACCAATGATCAAAGGTAGGGGGTTTACCTTAAGTATTATTCCTTTCCTTCTTCTCATCTTAGTTTAAAAGGAATTGATGTGATGTATTGTAAACAACTATTGTTCAACATTCTTCCTCTTTGTTGAACCAATTGATATCATCCCTAAAGGCGGAGGGTGCGGGCCAAACTAACATGGCCTGACTCCCTCCGTCGATCTCTTTGTGAAGTTTCTTTCGGCATGGAGATGAAGCGGAAATGAGGCGACGAAGGCGCCAATGACAAAGATCGTGCTACCTACGGCCTCCGTGAACCGCGCCACCCCGGTGGCGCACCGGTGTTCTCAACAGAACACTGTTGGCCCGCACCGCGCCAAACCGGCCTACCCAGACGCCACCAGTCATTGGCTCGCCTGCCCGCAGCCTGCCCGCGGCCAGCCCGCACGCTGCCCAGCGCCCCGTCGACCTACCCGCACACCCCACCGGCCTGCCCGTGCACCCCGTCAGCCTGCCTGCGCGTCCCGCGGCCTGCCTGGGCGCTGCTCGCGCACCCCCTATGACCTACCTGCATGCTGCCTACACCCCGTCGGCCTAACCGCGCCCTGCCCGGCACCCCGCGGCCTGCCCGTGCGCCCCGCCTGCCATCCCGCACACTTCTCACGCCCCACGCGGCCTGCCCATGCCCTGCCCAACGCCACCTGAGGTGGCCTGCACCCCAGCTCCTGGCCGAGCCACATCGGACACCCGAGCTGACCCGCAGCATCCTTCGCGGCATCACTGGCCGAACCGGCTCGGCTTTCCGAGCCGAGTCGCCCGAGCCGCGGCCCACGTAGTGCTGGCCAAACTGGCCCCGACCTCTGAGTCGAATCACCTACGCGGCAACCTTCGGGCAGATTTTCCCCTACAGTCTGCTGGTCCGGGCCCAGCGGACTGGGCTGAACATAGTAGGCTGACCAACCCAGTGGGTCTGACCAGGTCGGCCCAGTCTAGGTCGGGCCGAGTTGGTCCAACCGGGTCAGACCGGGCCAAGGCCCATTACCGACCTTGTTACTTCCTTTGGCCATATCTTTGGCACCGGACGACCATTTGACGAACCATCAACGGCGCTGGTTTTCTTGGAGCATGAAGTTCCCTTTGAGTATAACCCATTGGAGTCTGAGGTAATGTTGAGATAGAGTCAGGTTGGATCATACACAAATCCAACCGGGCCCCCGGGACTAGAAAGCTAATAACTCACAGACCGGGCGTCCGATTGATGTGTCGTCTGTTGCGTTGAGAACCATATGATGAGACGGACCGATGAGATACTTCTTAATAGGACTTGGTGGAAGTTGAATATCGACACTTGGATTGAGGAGAGGACCCTCCCTGAATCAAGCGTGCTTTGTGAAAACCTTGTGGCTGGCTGTGCACTGATGATTGTTCATGGATCGTGTGTTGGTCCGACAATTCTAACTTCTGTTCCTGGATCATGTGTTGGTATAACAGAATAGCTGGTCCTGGATCATCTGTTGGTCCGACAGCTCTGACGACTGTTCCTGGATCATGTGTTGGTCCAACAGTTCTGACTTCTGTTCATGGATCATGTGTTGGTTCGATAGAATAGCTAGTCCTGGATCATGTGTTGGTCCGACAACTCTGATGATTCAGTGGCTATATCTGATCATCTCTATCTCTCTACATATTTTGTATACCTTTGTGATCTTAGTTAGTAACTCTTGTGTTTCCTCGTGATTTAGATGGATTACTTGATAACTTAGGTATATGTATGGGCATCTACCTAAGTGGGGTTACCTATTGATTTCATACTTTGTGGTTTATCCTTGTTGGATTTTGTGAGAAATTGATGGTCTCGGGGTCCTTACTGAGTATTTTTATACTCACCCCTGCACGGGCTATGCCCACACCACATTGTGTTGGATGCAGACGACGGACAGCGCTGACTGAGGCTGAGTAGCAGGACTGGACGGTACACAGAGGTGGACCTTATGACGATTCGGTGCACAGAGGAGACTGACGGACGTGGAGTACTGAGGAGGCCATCTGTACCTACCCTTCAGGTAGGAACCCCAGAGGATGACCCAGTGGCTGCTTTAATTTTCTTCAGTTGTACTTGCTTATCATTTGTACTTGTACTTTTCTGTTGGGCTTGTATTTCCAGCCCCCTTTACTTTTCAGCACTCTTTTGTATACAGCTTTACTTAGTGTTTTGCTTTCAACTCATACTCTATTGTAATAGGTTACTCTACATAAAGGCAATGCCTCCCCAGTTTTAGAGATTTATGCTATTGGTGCTAGTCACCAGCCCTAGCCTATGGAAGGCACGCTTGGGGTAGTCACGGCATGGGCCCCAGGGGATGGGTCGTGACAATTATTCAGATTATGGCATGTCATGTGATTATGTGCATATGTTATACTGATTAATAAATAAGTTTACAATCACCTTTCAAAAATAAGGATGGTTTTAAATTTTATAAAGTTGAAAAAATGATAAATGTTTCATAAAGTATGAAATCTTCAAGCTCTAATAGTATTCTTTAAACAATGAAAGGGTTCTATATTATGTGTTGAAGTTACTCATTTTTTTATAAATAGATAATTATTATCTTAATTTAAAAATCTCTCACAATATTATTTAATTTTGATTTCTTTTGGAGGTGCTAAAACACCATTAAGGAGAATGGGTCCAACCAAAGCATTTAGTGGTTCTAGTGGATAATAGACACCTTTAGAGGTGGTAACTTATTGATTTATATAGGGGGGTCTTAACTAAATTCACTATTATTGAAAATTCATCATGGAAAATGGGGTATGAATTATTTTATAATTTTTCATTTCAATTTATAGTTTTATTTATCAATACATATTGTACATGAGTTCTATGTTTTCATTCACATTATTTGTTAATGGGGATAAACCAAAAAACCCATTAAATATCCCATGAGGTTTATCATTGATATATTATTGTACCATGTTTATATCTTTTCAGGGTTTCTTATATAGTGATATTTCTTAAGGGGATTCATACATAGACAATTTTATGAATGAAATGTATTTTATTCAGTGTGATAAGATAAAATATATCAAAAATATTCAATGATACTAAATATTGGGGTTCGAGGTGTGTGTTTTAATCTGGATTTCTTATATATAATAGTAAAAATGATGTAAAATATATTTAAAAAAAGTCTAGGAAATTTTTAGTTTTTAAATTTTGGATAATAAACCTAGTTAAAAATATTTTTATATAGTATTTGGATCAATTTAAAATTTAATGATTTTGATAGTAGTTAGTTTATTCCATGTTTTAATAATATTTTTCATTTACTTTAATCAAT
Organism: Viscum album; assembly: GCA_963277665.1. Classification (NCBI taxonomy): domain Eukaryota; kingdom Viridiplantae; phylum Streptophyta; class Magnoliopsida; order Santalales; family Viscaceae; genus Viscum; species Viscum album. The sequence goes on from OY728153.1 coordinate 835,889,522, forward strand.
ATGTGAAATATTTTTTATAAAGAAGGAAAACAAGAAACTCCCACAACTTTATTATTTCTTATATAAAATATAATCACAACTATTGTTCCAAAATCTATTTCAATTGATTATAAAATATTTTATATTATCAATATAACTTAACAAAAAACTACAACCTACTCAATCCATATATTTTTATTAAATATATTTTTTATCCTAGAATATTTTGAGATGATTTTCAAATACTCAACTTTTCAACCTATATATTCAAGCATTATATCACCAAGGACTTTATATATTTTTAATAAATTTCATATTCAAATGGACAACTTGAAAATCACTATATAGATGATTATGGGGGATATATATGGTTATCTTATATCTATATTATTCTTTAATTCCATATTCCATGGTGTATTATATATTTATTGAATCAACCAAACTTTGAGCAATTAAATTGATATTAAACTAGAATATTTTATAAAAAACCCGTTTCATAGTGGTGTTTATATATATTATGACTAAACTAGATAATTTTAACAAATACTATATATATATATATATATATATTCCAATAAGACATTCCCTTAAATTTTGAAAATTGTGTCAATTTTATTTTAGCTAAATAAAGAAATAGAATTTCAGTTTATTCTAGAATATTGTTAAGAACCATAGACATGATCAACATGAAGTAAATGAAACTCATATAAAAAATAACTTGATAGATCTTGGTGATTTTCATTTTTAAAGGTATGAAAAATAATTTTTTTCATATCAAAGAAAAAAATTGATGATACAGCTTTCAAAGGGGTGAAGAATATAATATCTCATAATTTAGTTTGAATTTTCTTTATATAATTTTTGTGTATGTAATAGTTGAATAACTTTTTTCACATCTAATATGATTAAAAATGATTATGACTTTATTTCATAAAGTTTCACATTATAAAAATATATATATTAAAAAAATTAATATAACTATAATTGGAAAATAAAATCAAAATATTTAAGCAATAAGATTGAAATCTTACAAATTGTAGTATTCCATAAAAATTCATTTCCAAAATAATAATTGTATAAATAAGGGAAAATATTATATTTATAATAGGCATTCATAAAATGAAATATTTGGGTGAGATGAGTTATTTGTGTCGATGATATATAATAGATGGTGTGTGTGTTTGTGTAAATGTATGTATATATAACTAATGGGTATATTTACCTGTACTATATGTATTCATTGGGTGTCTATGGGAGTGTGTGTATTTATATTTTTTGTGTATACATACATATATGTTCATTGAGTATCAACACAGTACATATAGTTATTTAGTGAAATACCATTAAACATATAAAAATTTGGTATTGCTGATTTGTGATAATTATGAGAAACACTCTGGTTGAAGCTAAAAAAGAGATATTAAACATTGTAAATAATATATTTTATTTTTATAAATATGGAATTATCATTTATGTAATATCTATGGAATGATAAAAAGTAAAAAATAAAATAATTCATTACATATAAAATTAATATTGTTCATAAAAAATTGTGTTTTATATAATATATATTTTTATTATAAAGTTAAATTTATTATGTTTGGAGATTTAATTTATTAAAATTGATATATTTTTTGGATTCAAACCATTTAAATTAAGTAAGAGTGTTGATATTATTTTTTTGTAAGAAATTAATTAATTGTGGTGAATAAAAAAATACAATGGTAAATAGTAAACATAAGGGATATTAGAAAAATGTTTTATAAATTAATTAAAAATTATTGAAAATATCATATACATGTATTTATGAGAAATTCATGGCCAAATTTTATTTTTTCCAATTATGGTTATCTTTCCATACAAAATCACATTTTTTAACCATCAAGGAATTATTATTTTTAAAAATGACAGTAAATATTATCAATAATAAACCCTCATCCACCAACCATGTCTTTCCACACCAGATAATAAACATATCCCAAAAAATAATTCTAATTCATCACGTATTCTCTATTTTTACACTTTTTGGAGTCTCTAGTCAAAATAATAAGTCCCTCATCTTCAAAAACAAATAATTATTCCATGTTAAGATTCAATTTCTTATAATTAGGCAACACCTTGTTCAAACAATATTTAGTTGAAATTATTATTCTAATCCGTCATAAATATTATTAATAACATTAATAATATATAAATAATATCATTATCCTTTTTAAATAATTATATAGTATTTCCAAAATATTTTCCTGATAAGGATCATTTCATTCTAGCATGTTCATGTTTGGTTAAGTCCAATAACCATCAAGAAATATACTACTTTTTTTTAAAAATTATCGTCTTGGAGGGATATGAAAAACAACTTTGGTCATATATAACTTTTATTTTTAATTTATTTTATTTTAATAGTTCTATAATAGTAATATACAAAATAAAATCATTTTAAAATTAAATCTTCATAATTTGTAAAATCACTTCGAATGAATGAATATTTCAAATTTATTTACAGGTCATACCCAAAACTATCAAGAAAAAACCATGGAACAAAAGAAAAAAATTTGATATTATAATTACATTATGTTGAATATTCTATAAATTTACATCAATTCATGGGAAAGGGTCTGTATTATAAAAAAATCATAAAACACACAAATTCAAGAAATAAATTAGCTAGACTCAAACTCAATACCTCATCAAGACCCATATGGGAACTTACCACTGAGCTACACCCTAAGTGAAATATTCTATAAATGATGAACTCATGACATGGAACATTTGGAACTACTAAAATTTTATGACCAATACATACTATAAATTATTATTCATTAATTAAATAATGAATAATAAATTAATATATCTAAATAAAATTCTAAAATAGATGATTAATAACACTATGATGACTGTATAAAATTTTTGAGTACTCTCTAATGAGTTGGAATTTGTAGTATGTAGAACATTTATTAATCTCTATTTTTATTAGATATTTATAATATATATACTTATTATTTTATTATTTATATATATAATTTTATAAACATATAATTTACCAATCCCTTTACTTATTATTATTCCCATGCCTCTTTTATGCTAATTTTTCGCATCTACTATGGTAAGAGGATTCCTTCTCAATTACGCATATTTGATATGATTTTACTCTTATTTATATATATTCTTTTATGTTGTGTATATAATATCCTATTGAGGTTTAGATTTATATTTTTTTGTCGGAGTAGATTACTGGAGAGGGGGTGAATTTAGTATTTATAAAAAATTATTTTAAAATTGGTTCTTTGAAAATTTCCCCCAATTAAAAAATATAAACAAAGTCAGTTTGTAGTGAATTTATAAAAGTCTTGAATGTTAAATTAATTTCTCAAAAGATTGATTAGTTCTCATCTATACTAATATGAAGATTGGTATAACTTTTGAAACTAACTTACTGGTTAAAAACAGATATAAACACTTGTTAAACTAACTATCAAAGTTCACTTTAGTTTTATGAAATTTTGATAAAACTGAGTAAAACTAAAGAGTAAAACATTGAGAAAATAAACAATAGGTTCTATCTCAAGCTGAGACTTAGTCCTCTCCACATAGTGATCACCTTCCACTGAGTATTTTATATTAATAAACTTGATCCACCCCCTAGATCAGGGACCTCAATAGTACACAGGACTGTCCATGTCACACTTGAACTCTACCACAATTATTTGTGGGAAAAACAAAAAATAGGTCACACTTAACCTCTTCCACTTTTCTATGTGGGATAAAGTGTAAAATGGATAGTAAGTTTGAGGATATCGAGTATCCTCCAGTTATGCACATGAGTCAGTGTGTGTGTTAGAGATAGATACACACACTTCTCAAAAAGGTAAGTAAAAGAACAAAACAGAGCTAAAGATATAGATAAAGGTTTAAAAGTCTATGTGTGTTATTCAATGAATATATGGACTTGTTTGATATAGAGAAAATTAAGTTTGAGTCCTCTTCTGAAAGCCAACTCCAAAAAAATATCGTAGTCTCTGTGATCTGGTTTCGAGGAGTGTGAAGTGTTCAGCTCCTTGTTGGAAATATGTTCGGTGTAGTTCAGCAGGTCTTTCTCATCTTCTTGATGTCCCCATATGTTCTTGCTTTTAGTTCTTGGTATTTCTAAAAAAACTTGAGAGTTCTAAAAGTTTGCAGTTCTTCTATTCTCTTTTTATTTTTAGTGTATTCCTCATCGCGTATTAAAAGATCTAGTATGTAATTCTTTTATACTTTCAGGTCCAACATCCATGAAGATCTCACCACGTGCATGTACCTCGTACTGTCTACTGATAGTCCTACAGACAACATTAAATAATTTCAGAAACATTAATTTGTCTAAATATGACCATTAGATATAAATTTTTATTAATAATATAAAAATAGTTTTTTATGACTATCAGTGAATCATAAGTATCGGGGACTCATTGGCATTGGTCTGACATCATCAGCATGTTGCCATCGAAGAATATCTACATCAGTGAGTCCTTTCCATCAGTATCAGTGACTCTGGGTGTCAGTGTCTCCTTTCATCGGTGAGACAGATGAACTAATGGTGACTCATACTAACGGTGAGTCCTTCCTTCTGTCGGTGAGACATTTGAGGCAAAAATTACTCATTTTAACTCTCGGTGAGTCCTTGCATCGGTAACATCATGCAACAGTAGGTCACTTGAACTAAAAGTAGGTCATTTTCATCAGTAGCATGTGAAACAGTGAGTCCTCTGTCTGTCTATTTCATGTCCAACAGTGATTCTTTTCTAACGGTGTCAGCTTCACATACTTAGAAAATATTCTTGTTTGATATGTTTGTCATTGAGACATATGTATGACGGTGAGTCATATATTTATTGGTGTTAGTGACTCATACTTAGACAATTTTAAATGTTCTGTCATCCTTATAATTCAACAAAGTTAGAAACATGTAATCCTCATAATTACACATAGATAATCAATTAAAAGATTGTTTAGAATTAATCACACATAAAAGGTTATATGAATTAAATGATCTGATATTCAAGATAATGTTTTTTCATAATATTGGATCTAATATAAGATAAGATATATGTTAATATATGACATGATTTTTGAAAATTAAAACCTTTATAGCTATAGATAGTGGTGGCCAACAGCATCTATGAGCCAACAATCTCTCCCTTTTTGATAGTCACAAATCATGTTATTATCAAATTTCATAAATTTCTCCCCATTTTGGGATTAGAAAAAAGTGATAGGATAAATGAACATGAAAAATATTAAAGTAGAAACAATGAAATAGTATTCATGAAAAGATTAGTCCAAAAAAATATACATACAAGGATGCAACCCTATAAAATGAAAAAAAATAGTCCACACTACAGGATAGGATCAAGAGGTGGGATCAAGGGGTTCCTTCCACTTATCAGAAGGATCAATAGAAGGTTGAGCAGGAGGATTAGGCTGAAGAGAAGGAGGGTCGGAATGGATTTTGAGAGGAGGCAGAGGCACTCCTTCAGGAACTGTAGAATTAAGGGTGGGTCTTTGTTGAGAAAGAACCTAAGATGTAATAGTTGTTTTGATGACTGGTCTAATGTGGGATAAGTCATGATAAACTGAAATTTGAGGTTGATAAGCCATAGAACTATTAGGGCCAAGCATTGCAGCAGGAGGGACCACAATGGCTTCACTTTGGACATGAAGATATGGTTTCAACGGATTGATGAATTCTTCAATGATCTCTGCACCATATCTCGTAGCTTTTTCAAAATAATCTTTGTTTTCTATAAATTTATCCAAAAAAGGATTAAATTATCTAATTTTTTTTAATCTGATCCTTAAAGGCTTTTGTAACTGAAGGAAGAGTAAGATTTGTGGCCAAGTACTTGAACAGACTGTTCCTTTGGTTCTTTGTGATGAGTTTGGAGAAAAACTCATTGATCTTCTTGGTCAACTATTCCTGAGTTTTTGAATTATTACTTGTATAATACTTTACATGATCATTCATTTTATCTAATGTAACCTGTACTTTGGCTAATCTTGTAGTCAAAACTTGTAGCTCCTCTTTCAACAATGAACTAACAGTAGTAAGATCTACAGGATCTGTATATTGAGAGGACTGAGCAGGTGGAGCGGAACTTGAAGCTAGAGTAGAGGAGGTGAGATCTTGAACTTCTTTTCTCAGATTGGAAAACTCAAGAGCTTTAAAATGAGAAAAAAGGTTCTAAAGACCTTTCATGACAGTTTCCATTGTATTATTATACTCTGTGGTCAAAGCATTGATCTCAGTTTTCAAGTTCTTTATATCATTTCTGAGCTTGGTATTGCTTTTCGCAATTATCTTCGTAGTTGTGATTATATTTGGATGAATCTCTTTTATCACTAACTTTGAAATAGAATCAACATCAACTTGATATAGACTAGTTTAAGTAGGAGAAGAGCTAGAAGCACCTGCATGATTTACACCATCAACCACAGATCCGATTGCTTTCAAATTCTCAGTTAGCTCAGTATTCTGTCTCCTGGATTCATTAATCTCATACCTCATTTTATATTGAACTGGGTGTCTTATGGAGTCACATATCTCTTCCTTGAATTATTCAAAATTGGATTTAGTGACATAGTCACTAGAAGTGGTCTAATCCACTAGTTCCTTTGCATCAAGGGAAAAAATATCAACATCAAAATATTCATAATCCAATCCCAAGGCTACATAACCTGGATTCCTTATCCATTCATCAAAAATATCAGAATTAAAAGGAGAAATAGTATCAATCCTTACTCTTCCTGTTTAATTTTATTCAATATCTTGAGAAACTAGTACTTGAGGCTCCCCCTCAGTGTAATCTCTTAGGATAGATGGCTCCCCCTCAGTCAAGGTTTCATGTATAGGTTGCTTTTCCTTAAGTAGAGTTCTTTTCCTAGTGTACACAACTTGAGAAACAGGTTCATATGGAGAAACATTTTATTCTTGAGCAGAACCCTCAACAAAGACACCAGTATTAGCTTCAGTAACTTCTATACTCACAACATCTAGAATTTCATCAGGGTGACCAGAGTCACTGTCACTTTTAGTTTCACTTCTTTCTTCATTATTACCATCTTCATTCTGCTCATCTTTGACTTTTTAATCCCCTTCTTACCTTTTTGATTATGAACCATTTTTACCACTACCATATTTTTCCTATTCATCTTCTTCATTGGATTCACTAACATACTCTATACTACCTTCAAATTCGGTTTCTTCACTACCAGAAGATTTGAGAATAGGTTCATGAGAGGGTAAATCCATATGTAGACTTAAAGGTCCAATAGATACTATGTTGGATGGTCCAATAGTTTCTAGGTCACTTCGATCATCAACTGGTGATCCCACATCTCTAATAGGGGTAGCAGTTTACTCTTCCTCATATGAAGAATATATTACTTGATCATCTGGACCGAGACCAGGATCTACTAGATCCCTTGGTCTAACTAGATGATCTATGGGATTGAACTTCTCATACAATCTATCTTCATCACCAACCCTTTCTTTCTTCCAAGGTTTACAATTTATTTTCATTCTTATACAGATGTCAGAGCTTAAGTAGATTCCACTGCATTCACTAACTACCACATCCTCAACTTCATTTACACATCCTTTATCCTTTAGCATAGCTGAAATCATTATTTAATAGAAGAGAGAATTAGACTTACACCTAGGTTTTATCATCTCATTGATGTGCACCATAATATATCTACATAGATTATATTTAATATATTTATGAAGAAAATAAACCAAGTATACATCTTGATACTTCATAGAAGTAAATTCCCCTTTCCTATGACAAATCTGATGTTGAATAAACTTAAAAAGAATTCTACATTACCCGAATGGCCTGAAGGCCTTAATTTTTTATTGATTTTTGATAACCCCCCTTTCAAGAGATGAGGGTAACCTTTACAAGGCCCGTAGGCTTAGTTATTATATGTCACATAGGCTTAAGTGACATTACATGACCTGAAGGTCTTAGGGAATTCAACCAGACTATAACTACAAGGAACTGCCCCTTCCCAACATCTGCATCATAATGGTAGCTCTCTACCTTCACATGACCATATGGCTAAGCTTCCTGTGCAAGCATAGGTTGGTCCTGATGGCATACGCATACCCTCTCATTCTTAAAATTCCATTGGTTCTGCTTTGGGGAGTGTGCCTGCTCTGAATCCTCCTCTGGGGCTACTTTTTTATGTAGAGTCTGTCTGAGGCAACTGCATGTGGCCCGAAGGCCTTGAGGTGGCCCGAAGTCCTTAAAGGTGTCCCAAAATCCCTACTAACCTGAAGCCCTGGGTAGCCCGAAATCCTTAAGGACCCCAAGCCCAAATCGGTGGCCCAAGGTGAATAGTTACTACATCTCCAGTACTGAACAGTACCAGCTATAGTGTCTTCTATATTACTTCTACAATACTTCTACAGTACCCTGGAAATATGTCTCCACCTAGTTTCGAACCTGGGTCTCATGGATACACTTAAGTATACCTCACCAAATGGGTTGAGGCTCATGTGCTAAAAAGAATTCTGCATTCACCATTCAATTATAAGGTGATGGGTCTCATGTGCTCTTCATTTCTAGTTATCTTCTTTAGAGAAGTCTCATAATAGAATAATTCACTTTTTGGAAGAGAAGTACCTTGGTAATCATCAAACCTTACTTCATGAGTTACCTTAATAAATTCATCCCAATGCTTTGAATAGAATGATATTCCCTTCCCTTTCATAATCGACTTCATCCATGAAACATCACTTCCTTCCTGTAAAAGTTCCAGATTCATATAAAACTTATACACCAGCTTCAGATAAAATACTCTATAATTATTTTGAACCATTCAAGCCATCCTTGATCTTTCAGCACTTTCAACAACAAATATTTTCTCTCTAATATCCATTCCAATAAAACTTCCTTCTCCAAAGTTACAAAACGGTTTACCAGACTAGTATTCACAGGACCTGAGGATTTTCTTGATTCCCCTTTTTGTTTCTTGGAAGGCCGAGACTCACCCTCTTCTAGAGATCGCTTTACTCATGTCATTCTGATTAGTTCATTTCGAAGGTCAGATGGTGAAATTTTGGGAGTAGAGAAAGATAAGGGCAGTAAAGAGAGAGAGAGAGAGAGAGTAGTGGTAATGGTAATAGAGTGGATCGATTCAAATTTATATCATTTAGGGATTTTAAGGTTTTACAATCACAAAATCATGAACCGGGTTCACTAGAATTAATTAAACAATGTCATTTTGATAAAAACTTACAAAGAATAAAAAAATTGATGAGTCATTGGTTTCGTCATGACAGATTTCGCAAAACACCATTGGTGTTGGCATAACAGAGGTGTCATCATGAAAACAATGTCGGCCTGACAATGGTGTCAGCATGATAACTTTATAGGAAAAGATTGAAGGAGAGATAAACACAGTGTCTTACTATTTGATTATTCCCAACTCATGTATGGTGTAATTTATCCTTTCAGAGTTTAATGGATTTTTTAATAATTCAGAAAGCTGATATTTAGTTCCAATAAATTCTAAAGTAATATCACCCTTTTGATAATGATCTCTCAAAAACTGATGTTTTACATCAATATGTTTTTTATAGAGTGAGAAACTGGGTTCTTAGAAATGTTAATATCACTTGTGTTGTCGCATTTAATAGGTAAACATCTAAATTTATATCCATAGTCTAGAAGAGTGTGTTTAATCCAAAAAATTTGTGTATAATAGCTACCAGTATCAATGTATTTAGCTTTGACAGTAGATAATGCAACCGAATTTTTCTTCTTACTACACCATGAAACCAAAGATTTTCCTAAAAAGTGACATGTCCCAGAGGTTCTCTTTCTATCTAACTTAAATCCACCAAAATCAGAATTAGAATAACTCACTATATCAAATGATTGTCCTTTCGGGTAAAACAAGCCTAAATTGATAGTATGTTTGAGGTATTTGAAAATTCTCTTAACAAAATTCAAGTGATATTCTTTGGGATTAGCTTGAAAATGGGCACACATACACACACTAAACATTATATCTATCCTACTAGAAGTCAAGTAGAGAAAACTTCCAATAATTCCTCTGTAAGTGGTTTGATCAATAGATTTACCATCTTTATCAAGATCCAACTTACAAGTAGTACTCATGTAAGTGTCACTACTTTTATGATATTAAATCCAAATCCTTTGAAAACATATTTTGTATACTTACTTTTATTTAAAGTGATACCTTATTTATTTTAAAAAATCTGAAATCCAAGAAAGAATTTGATTTCACCCATTAAACTCATTTAGAATTCATTTTGCATCATTTTAGAAAATTCAATACATAAATAATTTCTTTGAGATCCAAAAATAATGTCATCAACATAGATTTGGACTATTAAAACATCTTTAAACATTCACTTTATAAAAAGAGCACGATCAGCAATTCCTTTTGTAAAACCTTTTGAAATAGGAAAATTTATTAATCTATCATACCAAGCTCATGGGTCTTGTTTTAAACCATATAATGATTTTTTCAATTTGAAGACATGATTTTGAAAAGGAGTATTTTTAAAACCATGGGATTTTTCAAAAAAACATCCTCAACTATATATCCATTTAGGAATTCACTCTTAATATTCATTTGATACAGTTTCAAATTAAGATGGGCAACATAAGCAAGAAGGATTCTAATGGCTTCAATTCTAGCAATAGGTACAAAAGTTTTTTCATAGTCAATGCCTTCTTATTGACTATAACCTTTCACAACTAATCTATCTTTGTTTCTAACAATATTACCATCTTCATCTACTTTATTTCTAAACACCCACTTAGTTCCTATGATCAATGTGTCTTTGGGTCTATCCACGAGTTCCCAAACATTATATCTTTCTAATTGATTATGTTCTTCTTGCATATCTATCACCAAAAATTCATCATTTATTTCATCATGGATATTTTTAGGTTCAAGTTGTGACAAGAAGGCTTGATGTTCAACCTGATTTCTAAGAGAAGCTCTAGTTTGTGTTCCTTTTTCTAAGTCTCCAAAAACAGCATCTAAGGGATGGTTTTTAATGGTTCTAGTTGGTCTGGAAAAGGTAGAAGTAGGTTATTTCAGGTCAATCATTTTGATCTGTTTCATTATGGATAGACTATGACGAATTTACAGAATTTTTTGATTTCATAGGTTCCTTGACATAAGGATGTTTAGATTTGATATATCATCTTCAAGGTTTTCTAGATAGGTATTAGGATCATATGGATCGGATTCATTAAATTTGATATGCATAGATTCTTCCACACACTTGGTTCTTTTATTAAAGATTCTATAAGATTTACTATAGGATGAATAACCTAGAAATATTCCTCCATCACTTTTGGATGTGAATTTTTCTAGATTGTCTTTAGTGTTAAAAATATAAAATTTACATTCAAACAATTTAAAATAACTTACTATGGGTTTCCTATTATTCCATAACTCATAGGGAGTCTTCTTAAGGATATGTCTAATTAATATTCTGTTTATTATATAACAAGTTGTGTTAAAATATTTAGACCAGAAGTAAATTGGTAGGTCATATTCATTAATCATAGTTCTATCAATTTCATGCAAGGCCATATTTATCCTTTCTACAACTCCATTTTTTTAGGTGTCCTAGGGGAAGAGAAGTTATGACTATAGCCATTGTGTGGTAAAAAAGATTCAATGTCTTGATTTTCAAACTCACGACCATGATCACTTCTTAGAGATTTAATTCTAATTCCACTCATATTTTCTACAATTTTAGTATACTGGGTGAAGTAAGTACATGCTTCACTTTTGTGAGCTAAGAAATAAGTCCAAGTATACCTAGAATATTCATCTACAATAACACAGACATTGTGCTTCCCATTTAAAGTAGAAACTCGAGATGGTCCAAAAAAATCCATGTGAACTAACTTTAAAGGTTGAGAAGTTGAAAATTATTTATTTGATTTGAAATAGATTTTTTGTTGATTTCCATTTTGACAAGGATTGCACACTTTATTATCTAGAAACTCAAATTTGGGTAGGCCTTTAACTAAAATTTTTATAGTTAACTTATCAAGGGAGTGTATATTACAATGTCCTGGTCTTATGTGTCAGAGCCACGACTCTTTGTGAAAAGCACTTAGACAAGAAACATTCTATGAGGCCAGTATCTCTAAATTTATAGCATACACATTATCATTTCTAAGATTAGTAAATACTAATTAATTCTTAGAATTAAAAACATGACATGAATAATTTTTAAATTTTACATTAAATCCATCATCACATAGTTGAGATATGCTAAGAAGATTATTCTTTAACCCATCAACATAAAGTACTTTGGAAATTGAAATAGAGTTTGAGTTACCAATTTCTCCTAGGCTGATGATTTTTTCTTTACCATTATCACAAAATGTTACATATCATCCATTAATTTTGATAATACTTTTGAAGCTTGAGTATTCCCCTATAATGTTCCTTGAACACCCACTATACAAGTACCACATATTTCTATAGGAATTGTTTAGGAAGTTTACCTACAAAACAGTTTATCCAAGAAATGATTTTGGTACCCATATTTGTATGGGTCCACAAACATTGGTAATAAAAGATTTAGGAACCCAAACTTGTCTTATGGGTTTCTTATATGCAGAATATAGGTTATTTGAAAAATAAAATTTGTTTAGTCCAAAATAACTGAATGCAGTAAAATAATTTTTAGAACTAGAGTTTTTAGTAAAATTCAGGTTTTTGAATAAAGAAGTAGATTTTCCAGTTTTGGTTATAAAAAATTTCTTTGGTAAATTCCTTGGTCCTGGTTGATATCCTATTACATAATTGTACTTAGGAGCTACCTTTTTACCAAGAATTTAAGTAAGGGTATTTTTTCCATTGGTAAACTTTTCAAGATCCTTCTTTAATTTCTCATTATACATTTTTAACTCATTTATAACCTTGAGCAGTTGAGAATTTTTCACTTTTTCAGTTGTAAGTTCATATTTAACAGTTACAGTAAGAGCATGTTGTTTCTTTAAAAATTTATACTTATACTTTAATTCATTACATTTATCTTCCATCATGTTGTAATATTCAAATAATTCTTCACTTGACATATTCTCATACTCACTTTCATTTTTAGAATAGTAAGAATGTTGAATATGAGAGTCTATGATTACCTCAGATGTGTTTGTCATAAAACACGTATTTTCCATATCTTCTTTCTCGTCATGAGAAGAAGTAGATTCACTAGATCTATCCTCAGAGGCACTCTAGGTGTACTTCATGGATTTCTTATATTTTATATCCTTATTCTCATACTTTATTTTGTATTTGAGCTTGGGACAATCATCCTTTATATTTCCCTTCCTTTTACATTCGTAGCACACTATCTATTCGGATTTATCATTTCTCTTCCAATCCTTTTTCCAACTTCCCTTGTTATAATACTTTCCATTGTAATTGGGATTTTTGAAAAACATATTTTTCCTATAAAATTTATTGAATCTTCTGGATAGTTGGGATATTTTTTCATCACTGTCTGAATCTTATTCTTCACTACTAAAGCTTTCAACATCAGCTTGAATTTTATCTTTGTCTTTATTTTTAGAGGCAGTAGTCTTGAAAGCTATATACATCCTCTTAAGTTAATCCTCCTCCTCTTGATTTACATTGAGTTCCTCTTCATACATCCTCAGATTTAAAATGAGTTCTTTGATAGGTAATTTTCTGATGTCATGTGATTCTCTAATTGAAACAGAGGTTCCTCTCCATCTATCAGGTAGGCATCTGATAATCCTCATGATTTGTTCTTTGGAAGTGATATCTCTTCCAAGAGAGATCATTGTATTTAAAATTTCATGGAACCTGAGATACATATTAGAAATAGATTCATCAAGCTTCATTTTAAAGTTATCATACTTAATAGTATAAGTATTAAGTCTCATTTCTTTCACATTAGTGTTTCCCTCATTAGAAATAGACAAAGTGTCCCAAATCTCATGGGTAGTTTTATAAGAACAAATACGATTAACCACTTGATCTCTTAGTGCACAGTATAGAGCATTCATTTCATTACATTTATTATTATAGGCTATCTTGGTAGGTTCATCGTAAGTGTTTCTAGTAGTTTCGATAATTGCATATTTAATTTCAATAGTTTTCCAGATTTCAAATCCCATACTTTTAGATGTATTTTAATTTTATGCTTCCACTAAGAATACTTGGTTCCATTAAAAAAGGTGGTTTATTAGTAGCATGTCCTTTTAGTATATTATCCATGCTATAAATTGTAAAAGTATTTTAAAGAGATAAAGATTTAGAAATAATAGAAATTTTAAGATCTTTGAAGGACAACTTCAATCACAGTTGAAAAATATTTGAAAAATATTTGAAAACTGACAAATTTCTAAATTCCTCTGATACTAAATGTTGGTTGGAGTAGATTACTCAAAAGGGGGGGTGAATTGAGTATCTATAAAAAAATTTGTTAAAATTGGTTCTTTGAAAATTTCCACCAATTAAAAAATATAAACAAAGTCAGTTTGTAGTGAATTTATAAAAGTCATGAATATTCAATTAATTTCTTAGAAGATTGATTAGTTATCATCTATACTAATCTGAAGATTATTATAACGTTTGAAACTAAATTAGTGGTTCAAAATAGATATAAACACTTTATAAACTAACTATCAAAGTTCACTTTATTTTTATGAAATTGTGATAAAATAGAGTAAAACTAAAGAGTAAAACCCAGCAGAAATAAAAAAGAGGTTCATTCTCAAGCTAAGACATAGTCCTCTCCACTTGGTGATCACATTCCACCAAGCAGTTTATTTTAATAAACTTGATGCACACCCTAGATCAGGGTTCTAAATAGTACACAGGACTATCCGGGTCACACTTGGCCTCTACCACAGTTATTCGTGGGAAAAACAAAAAAATATGTCACACTTAAACTCTTCCACTTTTCTACATGGGATAAAGAGTAAAATAGAGATTGAGTTTTAGGATATTGAGTATCCTCCAGTTATGAAAAGGAGTTAGTGTGTGTGTTAGAGACATATAAATACACTTATCAAAAAGGTAAGTAAAAGAACACATCAGAGCTAAATATGTAGATAAAGGTTTAAAAGTATCTTTTTGTTATAAAATGAAGCTCTCGACTCGTTTGATGTTGAGAAAATCAAATTTGGGTCCTCTTCTGAAAGTTGTCTTCAAAACAGAGTATTGTAGTCTCTGTGATCTGGTTTTGAGGAGTGTGAATTGTTCATATCCTTGTTGGAAATATGTTCAATGTAGTTCATCAGGTCTTTCTCGTCTTGTTTTTTTTCCTCGTAAGTTCTTGCTTTGAGTTCTTGCAATTTTTAAGAAAGCTAGAGAGTTGCAGAAGTTTTTTTTTCTTCTATTCTATTTTTCTTTTCAAAATATTCCTCATCGCATATTAAAATATCCAGTGTGTAATTATTTTATACTTCGAGGTCCAGCAGGAATTAAGATCTCCCCATGTGCATGTACCTCTTATTATCTATTGATAGTCCTACTGACAACATTAAATAATGTGAGAAATGTTAATTTTTCTAAATATGACCGTTAGATATAAATTTGAATTAATAATATAAAAACAGTTTTTTATGACTATCAGTGAGTAATAAATATCAGTGACTCATTGGCATCGGTCTTTCATCATTGCTCTGTCACCATCGGTGACTCTCTATATCGGTAAGTCCTTTCCATCAGTATCGGTGACTCTGGGTGTCAGTGCCTCCTTTAATCGGTGATATAGATGAACTAAAGGTGACTCATACCAACGGTGAGTCCTTCCATCTATCTGTGAGATAGTTGAGCCAATAGTGACTCATTTTAACTGTATCCTTGCATTAGTAGCATCATGAAATGGTAGGTTACTTGAACTAATAGTAGGTCATTTGCATCGGTAGCATGTGCAACGGTGAGTCCTCTGTCTTTCGGTGTCATGTCCAATGGTGAGTCTTTTCTAACAGTTTCAACTTCACATACTTAGAAGATATGCATGTTTGATTTGTCTATTAGTAATATATATATATATATATATGATGGTGAGCCATCTTTCTATAGGTGTCAGTGACTCATACTTAGACAATTTTAGATGTTTTTTCTGTCTTGTAATTCAACAAAGTTAGAAACTGGTAATCCTCATAATTACACATAGATAATCAATTAAAATCTTGTTTAGAATTAAGCACACATAAAATGTTATACGAATGAAATGATCTGATATTCAAGATAATTTTTTCTCATAATATAGGATCTAATATAAGATAAGATATATGTTAATATATGACATGATTTGTGATAATTAAAACCTTTATTCCTAAAGATTGTGGTGGCCACCAACATCTATAGGCCAACAATATTTTCACAAATTCTTAGGGATATAAATTATTCTTTATTATCCATGCATTTATTAATTCTTAATTTATGTATAATAAATTACAAAATCTATAAGGGGTTTTCTCTATCGACCTTCTCCCTTGTGAATGTGATTCCTTATTTATTATCTGTATAATTTTTTTTCTTGTGCATGATATACATTTTATATATATTATTCCATGTTAATATTCTTCTTTAGGATATCTATTCCTTTCACTATTCAATCTTTCATTGAACTTGATGTTACAATCAAACATCTTTCTCTAGTTCTTTAAATTATATATCTTCTTGGATTCCTCTAGTCATTGTTTAAATTCCTTGTGAAGTCTCATATATAATTTATTATAATATTTATAAATTTATTTTATTCTTAAAAACTCATTTTTTTATAAACCTTTAAGGTTTAATTTTTTATGATGAAAATTTCACTCTTTAAGAAAAATTTTAGGCAATTTTCTATTTGTATTTTCCTTAAGTTTATCTCTTTTTTTTTAGATTCATATTATTGTCTCATAATATATTTTTTCATGTTTTTATAAAAAGAAATCTATTTAGACCTTTATAACTATTTTCATTATGTTTTCATATCCCTTTAATAAAATCTCTTTTATTTTATTTTATTTTATTTGTAATGAAATTTGTCTTGGAGTTTATCTTCATCACTCTTCATATTTGTGTTCATCCGTGTATAATGTTCCTTTAAATTGTTGTATGCACATTCCATTTAAATTATCATCTTCATTCTCTTTTATTCATTTAACAAAATTTAAATACTTATCAATTACTCTCAAAAAAAAATTAATTAATACCATATAAATTATGATTTTTTTAAGGGAAACTCCTGTTAACTGGTCATTTGATTTGAAACTTATCTTTCATATCCATGTACTTTTTTTATTATATATATAATTTTTTTTAAAATATCATATACCCTTTTTGTTTGAGAGGGATATTTATACCTATTTCCATTGATTTAGGGTTACTTAAAATATGAGAATATTATTTATACTTTTGTCTCACTGTATTTCATATGTGGTCTCTATCTTAAATATTTCTTGTATTTTCATTATATATATTTCTTTAAATTTTTTATTTTCAATTTTCTTTAAATAATTTTGATAACTATTATCTTTCCTTTTTTACTCTATTTATTCATCATTACCTTGTTAATAAAATTTTTAAAATGAAAATGACATATCTTTTTTTTATTAAAAAACCTCCATTCCATACAAATAATATTCTTCTTTGTTTAATTAATTGTCTATTTTTTTATTCATGAGATGTGTCTTATGTACATTTTTTTATATGGATGTTTTTCATTTCTTGATAGTATCTCTTAAATCCAATTATTAAATCATCCCTAATAATTTGGGCCACTTTAACCAAATTAAAGTACAAAGAAAATTCCTCACGACATCCTTTTAATCTTCTCTATGCCTATAAATTATTTTTCGTCTATATCAATAATTTATTATGTTTCACCCTATGAATATTCATTATGTCATATTTCCTCTCTTTATTTGGGTATTTAAAATATTTTGATCATTTACATCCCCTTTTTGGATGATTGTTTCACCACATAATATTTTCTATGTAACTTAATTTATTTTCATGGGTTAATCATGTTATGAATTTCAATGGATCTATGATTTTTTAAATTTTAAAGTAACAAACATATTTTTGGATACATTTTTTTGTGAAGGGTGTGTTTTTATTTATATATCTTTCTAATGAATTAGGTTTTAATTTTATTTCCTAAGATATTTATGTATTATACATGAGAAGTGACCCTATATAATTATGTTATGATTTTCCTAGTGGTAATCATTGACTTTTATATATATGATATCATATGATTATGTATTTGACACACTCTAATTTTATATTTCATGTTTACATTCCCATGTTTCATGGTATGTATTGTTTTTTATTCCAATTTAATCTATATTCTTCATGACTTCATTCTTATATGTTGTTATATGCTAACTTCTTTATCATATTCTTCATGGTCACCCATGCTTCTCTGATTGATATCTCTTATGTTTTTCTTTACTATGTTGTTAGACCTCTATTTTTATAAATGTATATCCCTATAGGTTCATGTTTTGTGAAAATATCATGATGATTATATTAAAATGTTATCATGTTGTATTTTTTAGATGAAATTGATGTCTAGTGGGCATAAAAAGTGTGGATTTTAGTTAAAAATACTTTTATTGGTTTTTTGTATTAATTAATTCTCTAAGAATATAAATATATATCTTTTAAAGAAAATAAACATTCCATTATTCATTAACAGTAATTTATATATGACCTAAGTAAGCTGGGTTCATCATATATAATACATATCAATGAAAGATATATATTCAAAGGGTAGAATATATTAATAAGGTTCCATATAAAGTTTTCATAAGAAGTTCCAAAAAACATATATATATAAGAGGTTCTATAAAAAATATCTTAAATTTCTCCATGGAACATATTTATTGAAGTTAGATATTATTTGTGTTTTATCTCAGATAAAGAGTAATTACACTATGTGCATTAGAATAACCAAGGCCTAATAATTTTTTTAGAATTGATAATTGGAAAATGGATTATCAAAAAATATTTATTCAAATTCAAGAATATTAAAATTAAATAAATGTAATAGAAAAATATTATAGAATATAATAGTTATAAAAAAATTATGATTGTTCAGAAAAAATGCGATGAAAAAATTATTACATTATGATAATGATTATTTGGATGAAATGTGTTCTAAATGAATAAAATGAGTCTCTCAAATTGAGGAAAAAAGAAAAATTATTTATTTAGTAAATTAAAATAATGTCCATGTAGATGTATTGATGCATGTGATAAAGCATTTCAAAATGATTAATATAAGAAAATAGTGGATCTAAACTCTATTAAATACACATAGGTTAATTTACTAAAATGTTGTAAAAATAGACCAACACTAACTTATAAACCCTCCCATTATTGAATAAATAATAAATTGGAATAAATTAAAAAAATATTCATGTTAATAAATTTGGTGATAATTATTTTAAAAGTTAGTTTTTTTTATTTCAACATAAATCTAAGTATTTTTTAGATAAATATAAAAAAATATTAAAAATGATTTGAAAAACAAATTGAATTCTTAATTTTAGTTATTATAAAAAACACTTTTCACATAAAATTTTACAAATAATTTGAAAAATATAAACATAATATTATTTCATAATCTTGTAAATTTAAAGTTAAAAAATAATAGATTTTGGGATTAATTTGAAAAGTATTTTATGAAAATTTGAATCTATTTTTTTAATAAAAAATCATATATTCATTCACTATAATTTTATGTTTTTTAAGTATTTTTTTACCTAAATATTCATCAATAAATAATCTCTTAGTACACAATGTTTATAAAATAAATAAATTCAAAACATTGTGTTTGGAGAATTTATTTAATAAATACTATTTAGGGAAATAATTATTGTTTTGAAAAGAAATATAAAAAATAAAAAATAATTACATTGAGCCCTAAATAAGATATGACATCACTCTGTTAATATTTAAAATTTCCCATATAAATGTTCAATAAATAAAGATCAATTTGGGGAACAAAAGTAATATTTTATTTATAAAGAACTTATATTTTTCTAGTTTTATCCTATTAGATAGATTTATAACACACTCTTAAACCCAAAAAACTAAGTATTCAATACTTTTTTATTTTTTTCTAAAATACATTTCTTAAGATCACTATGTAATAAGGGTGTTTTTTGCCATAATAGTGGTTGATCAAGGTACACAAGTGAAGATGAAATAAAATTTATGACTTGAATACCTTATATAAATGTATAATTAAATATTAAAATAAATTCAAATGAAAATTAGTTGGTCTTAGTGAAGTGGTTATCTTAGCATCACTATTATTTCCAAATTTCTTCAAATTAATTGTATTAAATAAAAATTTAATTAAAATTATTTAATATTTTTATGATTATTATATTAGTTATATTATAATTAATGGATAATTTGGATTTAAATAAGATGTTTTGTTACTTTATTATCTTAAAATTGAATGTATGTGCACCATAAATTTCCATTATTTAAGTAAAAAGTAATAGGTGTTTAAATTCAATAGAGAGTGAGTTATTATTATGAAAAAATAATTATAAAATGAATATTAATTAATAAAACATTTATAGGAAATATATTTTTCATATTTATGAAAAAAATTTGAGGTTAATTTTCAATTTTCATACCCTTTTGATGAAAAATATGTTAAATTTTTTCCAAAATAGTGTGTTGTAGGTTTTTTATTAAATATAATTAATTATCACTAACTTCTATTAATTAGTGCCAAAATATTTAATAATATTTGAATAAACATCATTCAAAATGTCATACATAAAAATATAACTAGTGTTTGAATTTATTTTACTTATATTAAGGCCAATTTTGACTAGTTATATTGTAGATAAAGTTTTTATATATTTTCATTTGAATATTTCTAAGTATATATCTAGATCAATTATTAGAATTTTTGTGGTCTTTGGGTGTCTCGGGACCAAGAAATATATATATTAATAAATATTAATAAATTATATTTCATTTTCATGCATCATTTTAGTTTAGATGGTTTCCCAATTTTTTTGAATCTTGGATGGGAAATCTGAGACGATGATTGATTCTAGAATTTGGGTTTTACCCTAGGCATGGACTAATATTGGTCGGTGTCAGACATTCGGAGGTATGTGGTAGTTGGTAGGTGGGTTTAATAAAATAAATAATTTATTTTATTTATTTTTATTCAATGAGATAAATATAAACCTATATAAATATCCCATTATAAAAAATATACAAGGATATTTGTATAACCCTGGGAGGATTTGAGAGAAGGTTTGAGAACTCTTCATTGAAAGATCAGGATAGGAGAATGATGAGTGATCAAATCAAGGTGGATAAATAAGAAGTTAACCTATTGGGTCTTCAACATCACTGCAAATTGAGTTCTTCACCAATGATCAATCCTAGGTTGATGTAAAGATTTTTATTTCTCGATTTTTACCCTTTCCAAATTCATAATCATGGATTTATATTTATCAATTTATTGATTTTTGTTTATACATTCATCACATGATCTCTATTTCAATCTACATTTTGTTGCATATTATTTCACCTTTGGATCCCTGATTATGTGATCGTTGTCCAAGTCTGCTTGGAAAATGATGGATTCACCCTATTTATGAGAATGTATCCCCATATTTATTTTTATTCTTCACTTTTGGCCCACATGGTTGTGGTTTAACATTGTCGAGGTGGGTTCAAGCATGTTAGAACCCCTAGATTTATAGTGGTTATGAAAATGATGTACGGGGTGGTGATTTGTGGGTAGATTGAGATGGATTGTAGGTTAATAATGATGGTGATGTGTATCAAGACTAGGTTTTGGCTCATTATCCATGGGAGGTGAGATGATTATTCATCGAAAGATTGGATTTCCAATTTCTGATCACCGAAGGCTCATAAACAAAGGTGGGAGATTACCCCCATCAATTTCAAGTGGTCTCATGATGAGATTTGCAGTGGTGGAGTAAAATATTTGATCCTAATGAAGAAATGAAAGTTTCTATGGAAATCCCGACTACATAGCATGTACAATGAAGAACACATGTTATGTAGCCCCTAGCTATGACGGATAGGGTTCTAGGTGGAGATAAATATCACATGTTGTGTGGACCCTACCACATACCATGTGACCCTATGCTGGAAACTCTATGTGTACTTCAGGAGTACTTAGGCACGGACAATTCCATGCACACAGGCATGATCAGAGTGCACAGGAAGAACCATGTACTCAGACATGGTTAGGATACCTGAACATGGTCATGTGCATGGGCATGGGATGATGTACACGGACATAGTCATAAGAGAAAAAGTAGTTCTCAAGTTGTAGAAACACACCATATACAATTAGTACTTGTCGTTTAGTGTGACATGGATTCCCAAGCAATGTCCAGATGAGAACATAGCCAGGTAGTGAGGTGGTTTCACACACTGTGTGGACCCCCATACACATTTTATACTTCTCATAGGAACTTTATCCTCCCATATCTCTTCCTTCAGAACTTAGATTTTGGCCCATGAGTATCCTATCCTGAGTGATTTTTCAAGCAAAACATGATGGTGGCCTTCATTGTTAAAAACAAGATGCAATTCAAGTTGTTTCAAATGTAATGTGTTTTTGGAAATGTTTGACCGATAGAAGTGATTGGGAAGGATTATTAATGATATGTCATCATTGAAACCCCCTTTATGCAATAGTGTGTGGTTACCCCAAAATCCTCTAACTAAAAATTGGTACCCCCTTATGCACTAGGGAGTGAGTCCTCTATCTACTAAGTGGAACCCCCTAATACACTAGTCCATGGGTTCTCTATCAAATAAGTAGTACCCCCTAGTGCACTAGGAAATGGTTCCTCTATCTATTGAGTGGTACCCCCTAACACACTAGGGTATGGGTCCTCTACCTACTAATTGGTACCCCTAACATGCTATTTCATGGGTCCTTTATCTACTTAGAGGTACCCCTAGACACACTGGGGAATTATTCCTCAATCAACTGAGTGGTACCCCCCCCCCCCCCGACTCATTAGGGAGTGAGTCCTCCATATACCGAGTGACACCCCCTAATAGACCAAGGTGTGGGTCCTCTGTCTTTTGAGTGGTATCCCTAAATCATACTAGGTGTGGTTCCACTATTGAAGATTATTCCCACTTGGTATTGGGAGAAGTGGTAAGGTGTGGGTTCTCTACATGATTTCCTCAAACAGACATGTGAGATGTTGTGCATCAGAGATGGACCTTTGAAGTTGTATTCAGATTCATCATCCAGGGTTGGTCTATGATATGGAGATCCACTTTTACTCTCATTTGGGTTTCTTTTTAGCATATATATATATATATGTATTGGGTTTTCATATTCCCTATTACTATGGGTTGAGTTGACCTCTATTGTATCTTTTTATTTCTCCCTTTGGGGTTTCCAGGGCATCCTGCTAGGTATGTATATACTCAAACATGAATAGGATTTCCCTGAATGTTTTTATCTTATATAGATGATAGATAGATTGATGATGACATAGATGGAGATCAGTGATACTTAGATTCATTGACCATATTTGGTGGTCAAACTCGGGTATTGGACTCGGGCTCTCTTCAACTTTCCTTTTTCAGTTATAGTTAGGCTGAGACTTTTTTTCTAGTTAGGTGCGTACTTTCCCATTTCGCTTTGGTTATTACTGGCATACTCTAATGTATTCCCTAGAGGTTATTTCATGCATGGTTTTACTCTATATTTTATAGTATTTATATTATTCTTATTCACTTATTCATGGATATGGTTGGGTGCATGCATACAAGTACATTACAAAAAAGGCCTCCCATTTTAGTTATTCCTTCTTAGTGCATATCCCCAACCCTTGGCCTATTATAGACAATCTTGGGGTTGTCGTGCCTAGCCTTCTGTAGGCCAGGAGGACCTCAATGGGTCGGGTTGTGATATAGTGTTATCAAGGTTAATTTTTCCTCAAGTCGCAGTTTGGAGTTTGACACATAGTGATGATTTTTTGGGAACTTAGGGAAATGGTGTCAAAATGTCTTGAGTGAATCTTTCAGGTCAGGGAATTCAGTGTTGTTGTGGTGGCTAACATATCCATTCACCAGGACTCTGACTACCTACTTTTTGACTTGGCATAATAATATAATGGTTATGGGGAACCATTGGTACATGAATCATAAAGGATTGAGTCCTTTGAGATCCATTTTTGGATCAGCTCCCCATATATATATTCTCATCCTACCATGGAACATTTTAATCACATTCAGGATGCCTCTATGAAGACAAAAAACTAGGTACCGATACAGGATCATGATGAAGAACTGTTGAGGGGCGATGAATCAATTAAGGGGTCATCTCAAGAGGTGTTCCTCTAGGTGAGTAGGGACCAACACCCATGCCTTTTGATTATCATATAGTACTAGTAGGGAATGTTGAGGATGTGTACAGGCTAATTTCACTATGATATTTCTAGCATCAAAGTCCATTGGGTTTCTATGGTGAACCAGGTCCTCAAGCAGTAGAGGATTGGCTTGAGTTAGTAATCTAATACTTAAATCTCATGTGGACCCCGATTGATCAGATGGTTGTACTAGAAACTAGTCTTTTCTATGGAATATTTGGGTGCTGTGGAGTCCATTCATGTAGAATCATGATGAGATGATTCTCTCATGGACTGAATTCTAGTAGTTTTTTCATGAGGATTATTATCCATCATTCTTGTGCTCAGTTCATATTCAGAAGCTTCAAAATATGTATCAGGGTGATATGATGATCATTGAGTAGTCCATGATGTTAATTGACCTTAAGTGTTACTCCCTTGACATGGTACGATATAGATTATTCTAGATGAACAAGTTTGAGTAGGGTATTTATAGGTAAATTTGTACCAGTGTGGTTTCCTTATGCATTCCCACATATTTTGGAGTGTCAGAGTGGGCTCTAGATATAGAGAGATTCCTAGTAGGGGGGCATTAGGAAGCTGGAGCCAGTGAAGGGATTCATGGAGATGACTCATTTGAAACAACTATCAGGTGTTGTTCATAGGTCCTCAGCATAAGATACCTTTGCATGGACAAACTCATGAACATGGATAAATGGTGTTGGGTTCGCACATATGATATGGTTATTCATGAGAGGGGATATGATATGAATGTGATGGGAAAGGTCACATGGAACTTAAATGACTGACCTAACATTCCAAGGAGGGTAGGAATACATCAGATAAACGATCACAGTAGAGGTAGTGCCATGATCAGAGTTCTCCCAAGCAAGGTCAGGGTGGCCCCTAGAGAGGCGATGCTAGAAGAAGAGAAGGTAAAGCACAAGGAGGATCTTATGGTGTAGGGAGACATTATGATATACTTACACCACCACCACCACTAGGAATCCCATACTAGGATCAGGTATATTGAGGTTAAGGCTACAAATAGTTGTGGGTTGTGGAGGTTTATGACTCAACAGCTCACGATATGATATGAGGTATGATCTATGTATTTTATATACTTTCTCCAAAACTTATAGACATAGGTGTGAGTAAATCATTCTTTTCCATATCCCTTTTATGATATCTTAAGTTACCAGTTGAAACCTTATCCCAAAAAAATTCTATAGGTTCTTCTTACTGGGTGTGATTATTCAATATTTATTATCTACTGGTGGTGAGAGATAGCTCTCGGTGGATAGAGTTTCTCATGGGATCTAATGGTCATTGTAATGAAACCTTATGACTTTATCTTGGATATGGAGTAGTTTTCCATAGTTTGAGCCTATATTTAATATTATCACAGATGGTTTAGATTCTTTCAAATATATCAGAAAAGATTATCCTTTACATGTGAGATATATATCATGGTTGAGTGAGTGGGCCTTGTGAGTAGGATTTTTCATCCCATCACCCATTGGTTAGTGATTTTAGACCTTTGAACAGTTGTCTCTTTATGAATTTGACTTCCTTTAGTGGTGAAGGATTATATGGAAATCTTCCCCTAAGGATGTTATGTGACTACCTCTGAGGTGTAACATGGAATTCTATGTCGACTTGAACCCAGGTACCACAATGATATCTTATGTAGCATATTAGATAGCCCCTATCAGGCTCTGGGAGATGATGGTGTAGTTGGATCACCTTTTAGAGAAGGTTTTTATCAAACCTAGTGTTCCCACCTATGTATCTCTAGTTTTTTTCATGAAAAATATGGACATGATCTTGATGATTTTCATGTATTATCATTTCTTGAATCAGGTTATGGTAAAGAACAGGTACCCCTTACTAAGAATTGATAACCTCTTTGACCAATTAAGAGGCATAAGTTGGTTCTAAAAGTTTGATCTTCGATCTAGATACTGTCAGTTGAGGGTTTGTAAGGAATACATTCTGAAGATGGAATTCTAATTTCATTACAAACACTATGAGTTCTTAGTTATTTCATTTTATTTGAAGAATGACTCTGTAGTGTTTATTTTTATGATGAACCTAATCTTCCATCCACACCTAGACTAATTTTTTGTTTTCTTCATTGATTATATACTCATTTAATCTATGTTATAGGAGGATAATGAATAGCATTTGGGATTGGTCCTAAAATTTCTTCGGGAGAACCATATTTATGGTAATCTCTTGATGTTTCAGTTTTGGATCTAAAAGGTTCACTTTCTAGGGAATTTCATCTCATATCATGGTTTAGTTTTGGATCCAATGAATATTAATGTGGTGATTTATTGGGAACCACCCAATATCGGTTCAGAGGTTTAGAGTTTTCTTAAATTGGAAGGGTACTATAAGAGGTTCATTTGCCGGATTTTCTGGGGAAAAATCACCTTCGACTTCCTTAATGTGGAAATGGAATTAGTTTATCTGGACATAGTAGTGTCAAGGATCCTTCCAGCAGTTGAGGCTGAGGTTGACCAGTGCTCCTATTTTGAGAATACTAGAGGAGTTATTAGAGTACGTAGTGTTTTTCGATGCCTTTAGAGTTGGGCTAGGCTATGTGATGATGTATAGATAGGTAGTGATTACATATGGGTTAAAGTAGTTGAGACCCCATGAGCATAACTATGTGAATTGTGACCGGGAGTTTGTGGTGGTATTCTTCTCTTTGAATATGTGAAAGCACTGTCTTTCGGGTGAGAATTTTGGTTGTTTACTCAAACCACCAGATTCTTAGGCACATATTTACTCAGTGAGATCTAAACCTGATACATAGGTAGTGGTTTTAGTTCTTGTAGGACTATGACTTTGAAATATTCAATACTCCTAGGAAGGGAAACATGGTGGTAGATTCCCTTATCAGTAATTATCATTATTTCTTGGTGGAGGAGGCATATAAGGAGATGTTCTTATTACAGATGACCCTGGTGGAGGAGAAGGGCGTAATTTTTATCTTATCGATAGTAGTGAATCCTCTGATTCTTCATCATGTGAGAGATGCTCAATTGGGTGACATAAACAATTAGAGTCTCCAAGAACATATATCCTTATGGTATTCCCCATATATATTATTTTAAGTATGGGAGCATATCATCCTTTTACAGGGATGGGTAGTGTTTCTGGTAACATTTTGAGATGAGGTGATGAGGGAGTTTCAAAATTCCCCCTTGGATATACATCCCGATGTGGAAATGATGTATAAGGAACATTAGTGGTAGTTTTAGTGGGCTATCATGAGGTGTAGCGTTGTCGAGTTCATCTCTTGATGTCTCATATGTTAGCATATTAAGGTTGAGCACCAGGTTCCAATAGGTTTGACATAGCCTCTTGATATCCTTGAGTGGAAATCTTATGGCATATTCATATACTTTATGATAGGGATTCCGTGTATATTGATATTTCATGATGTTATATGGGTGATTTTAAACCATCTTACAAAGTCATCACACTTCTTTTTCTTCTAATATTGAATATTGGTGGTGAGTCTGGGGGTGGTTGTATGTGCAGTAGATTATCCGGCCTCATGGGGTACCCATGATGATTTTATTTGGATATGATGCTTGTTTCATTTCATGATTGTGGAGAGTAATGTATGAGGATTTTGGGGCCCAATTGAATATGGGTACAGTGTTTTACCCCTATATATATGGCTAGACTGAGCGGAGTATCCAGATATTGGAGGATATACTAAGGGAATGTGTGATGGACTTTATCTAGAGATGGGAGGATCACTTGACATTGGTAGAGTTTACTTAAAATAATATATATCATTCTACTACCATCATGGAACCTTTTTATTTCCTATATAGGATACCTTATAGGTTAATCCTATTATATACTAGGATTGGTTAAAAATCTCTTATTGGGCCAAAGATGGTGTAGGTGATGACAGAGAAGGTTCAAGTGATCCATGAGCATATGAGGACAGCCCAAAGTAGAAATAAATATTACACAGATCGATATTGTAGGACCCTATAGTTTGAATAGTGATACCATGTTTTCATCATATTCTCCATAAGATGAGGTTTTATAAGGTTTGGATAGGGGGAAAGTTATCTCTAAGTTTCATCTAGCCATTTGAGATCTCACATTGGGTTGGCGAGGTTTCCTACCACCTAGACTTTCCCCCACAGTTGGGATGGGTGCATGGAATCTTCCATGTATCACATCTAAGGAGATATGTGTATGATCCTACACACATTATTGACTAGGGAGAGCTATAAATTGATCATGGAGTCTTCTTCATAGAGTACCCAGTGGTGATCAAGGATCATTAGAAGGGTATCCTACATGGATGTACCATCCTTTTGATTTGTGTACTTTTGCAGCAAAGGAGCATGATGGGAATGTGAGAGTCGTATGTGGACTCAGTATCGCTACTTTTTTGTGTAGTTTTTACTTTTTAAGGTAAAAATAATTGATGGAGGGGAGAATATAGTGACTCTGGTATTAATGGAATTGTTAGTTGAATATTTATATGTATATATCTGAATTTATACTCAGAGTTAGTGTAGTGTTTGGGTGTCTTCAGACCCTTGAATTAATATATTAAAAATATTGATATATTTTATTGAAGGTTCACTCATCATTTCAGTTTAAATGGTTTTCCCATTATTTGGGATATCTGGTGGGAAATTTGAGACCACGGTTGATTCTGAAATATGGGGTTTACCCTATGAGTGACCTAAGATTTGTCAGTGTCGGACGTTCCAAGGGAGGTGACCATTGGAGAGTGTGTTTAATAAAATAAATATTTTATTTTATTTATTTCTATTAATTAAACTAAATATAAAACTCTATAAATATTCTATTATAAAAAATAACCAAGGTTATTTTCATACCCCTGGGAGGATTTTAGAGGAGGTTTGAGCATTCTTCATTAGCGTGTCAGGATCAAATAATGAAAGGTGATCAATTTAAGTTTAATTTAGAGTTAGTAAATATATCTAGTCTTCTGCATCACTGGAAAACATGTTCTTTACCAATTATTGATCCAAAGTTGATGTAAGGCTCTTTATTTGATTATTTCCACCCTTTCCAAATTTATAAGCATGGATTTAAATTTATCTACTTGTTGATATGTGTTTATTTATTCATTGCATGAACCTAATTTCAATCTATATTTTGTTTCACATGATTTCAACCTTAGATCCCTGATTATATGATCGTTGGAAGAGATCACTTGGATAATGATGGATTCACCCTATTTATGTGAATTTCTCCCCACTGTTCTTCTTTTTTCATTATTGTCCCATGGGGTCATGATTCATATTTATAGGGTAGGCTCGATCATGATCAAACCACAGGAGTCATAGAAATTGTGAAAAAAATATATGGGATGGTCATTTGTAGGCGGGTCAAGATGGATTGTGGGTTACGGGTCATGGTTGTGTCGATTGAGCATGGGTGTTGGCTTGCTTTCCATGGTAGGTGTGATGAATCTTCATTGGGAAAATAGATTTCCAATTTTCAGCCACTGGAGGCCCAAAAATGGTGACCAGAGACAACCTCCATAAATTTCAAGTAGTCACATGGTGATATTTGTGGAAGTGGAGTTATATCTAGTATATACATATAGAAATAAAAGTTTCTATATAAAACCCAACTATATTGTGTGTATTGTGAATAACACACACTATGTGGCCCCCTAGCTATGGAAGGTAGGTGTTTAGGCAGAGATGAATATCATACAATGTGTGGACCCTACCACACAATGTGTGATCGACCCTATGTTGGAGATTCGGTATGTACTCTGGGAGTACACAAGCATGGACATGGCCAGACACATGAGCATAGCCAAATTACATGATCATATTCATGTAATTCGACATTACTATTATACCTAGACATGGCCATGTACATGAGCATGGATCGATGTACATGGACATGACCAAAAGAGCACAGGCAGGCCTCGGGTGGCTGAGAAACACTATGTACAACCAGTTACACCATGTAGTGTTACATGGATTCCTAAGACATGTTTATAGGAGAGAAAAATCAGATTTTGAGGTAGTGTCACATGCCATGTGGGCCCCCATATACGTCATTCACTTCTCCAAGGAACATTCCCCTCACATGTCTCTTCCTTCAGAACTCAAATTTTAGACTTCGAGTAGCCAATATTGAGTGTTTTTTTCATGTAGAATGAAATGGTATACTTCATTGTGGTATATAGTATGTGATAGGATTTTTTGAGAGAATGAATCTTCTTTAAGTGACACTTGAACAATTGCAGTGATTGGGCAGGATCATTAGAGAGATGTCAGGGTTGGAAACACTACTAACACACTAGGGTACAGGTTCCCCAAATTCCTCTAACTACTATGTGGTACCCACCTGATGCACTAAGGAATAGGTCCTCTATCTACTTACTGGTACCCACTGACTCACTAGGTCATGGTTCCTCTAACTACAGAGTGGTACCCAATAATTCACTAGATAATAGGTCATCTATCTACCTAGTGGTACCTCCTACCACAATAGGGAACTAGTCCTCTATCTATTGAGTGGTACCCCTGACGTACTAGGGTGTGTTTACTCTATCTACTGAGTGGTAACCCCTGATTCACTAGGGAATGGTTTCTCTATCTACTAAGTGGTACCTTCTAACACACTAGGGTGTGAGTCCTCTATCTACTGAGGGGTACCCCCCCTGACACACGAGGGCGTGGGTCCTCTATCTTCTCAGTGGAACCCCCTATCATACTAGGGAATGGGTCCTCTATTGGAGGTTGTGTCCCCTCATTCTATGGATTAGTGGAGAGGTGAGATTCCTTTACATGACTTCCTTGGACATACACGCAAGATATTGGGCATCAGAGATGGTCCTTTGGATCTGTAGGAAGACTCATCATCATGGTCTAGGATATGAGATGGAGATCCCCTTTCCCTTTCATTTGGGTTTATTTTGAAAACATATATATATATATATATATATATATATATATATATATATATGGTTTTTTACCTCTTTCTATGGGTTTATCTAACCTAAGTTGTATCTTTCTATTTCTCCATTTGTGGTTTTCGAGGCATCCTACTGGGTATGTATATAATCACTCCTACATTGGATTTTCCCACATGTGTAATGTCTTATGAAGATAAAAAATTGATTAGTGGTGACATTTGTGGGGCTTAGTGATACTTGGGTTCATTGACTATGTTTGGTGGTCGAAATTTGAAATTGAAGTTGGGATCTCTTCATATTTCCTTTTTCTATCTATAGTCAGGTTAGGAATTTGTTTCTTGTTTAGTGTGTATTTGACCCTTTCTCTTTAGTTATTACTGTCATACTCTAATGTATACCCTAGAGGATATTGAATGCTTGGTTTTACTCTAGATTTTATAGTATTTATATTATTCCTATGGAATTTTTAATAGATATGGTTGGGTTTGTGTATATAGATGCATTAGGAAAAGGCCTCCCATTTCAGTTATTCCTTCTCGGTACTTGTCTCCAACCGTTATCCTATTGAAGGGAGGATTGGGATTGTCGAATCCAGCCTTTCACCAGCCAAGAAATACCTGATGGGTCGAGTCATGACATATATATGATACCTCATAATGTATTTTAGTTTATCTAAGATGTTTATATATAGTGGAATAACATAAACCCTAAACCAAGATAATGTTGGATAGATGTCAAAACATGGCCAATAGCACCCTGCCACTATTTTGAACCACCACTAACCTCTAGAATGCCCCCAATAATTATTAGTTTACCATAATAATTAAGGGAAGATATATATTATTGGGGTCATATTTCCCTCCTTTATCCCTTTTTTATTATACATCATATTTTTCTAAAAAATCGTGCATGACTCGTGTGTACATTGAATATATCAACCTGTACAAAAATAAAATTTAGATAGGAAACTGGAAATCCTATAATCTCATTATAAAAAATAACTATACTAATATATTTATATTAAATAATAATTGATATAAATAATAATTATAATATAAAAATTGATAAAATGATTTATTTATCAATAGTTGATCTATACATAATGTGACACCCACTAATTTTAAGGGAAGTTGGGATTTTTTTAGATGGAATTAGATTCCATGACATGGTGCATATTCTGCACTATGGAGGGTGTGATTACAGTATAGTTAGGTCACTATGACATAGTTTTTATATTTGTTAGTTATGCCTATTTTTTCATATCTATTTCATGGAGAATTAGTTATGATGTGGAGGCATGGAAGGTGGAGGTCATTCAGTTCTATCATCACAACTCCATAGATCTTGTATATGGTGTGGATTTCATCTTTAGCCATATAATTTTATAGCATGGTGGTCCCATTGCAGTGTGGTCTCTTTTCTAGGTTTATAACATATTTTATGGAATACATCATGGTTCTTAAGCACCATTTTGAACATCCCCATTATGTTGTATACCCTTAACATGCATTTTTGTTTTGTTCCACATCATCCCCCTTTTCATCATGGTATATGGATTGCATCATGGTATTATCACTACTAGAAAATGGGTCTATACCCATGCACATATACACATGGTTTAAAAAATAATTGGGATATATGTGTTGGGTAAATCTATCCCTACAATTTTAAAGAAACTATAGTTATACCATCACTTAATTCATAAATTTTTCACACTCATCCATGCGTGCCTCTACCCCACAACTCTCTTATCCCCTGCAAAACCTAGTCTCCCCCAAAAACCCTCTTATACCCAAATTAAACATCATTCCCATCCCTAGTGTGAATCCTCTCCTCTCCTTGGCCAACCCTCTTCTCCCCCAATTCCTCTATCATTCAACATGATCATCCCAATCAATGACAAAACACTTCCTCAATGCACCACTTCCTTGTGATTCCTTTATTCCAGTTTTGGATTTCACCCTCCCTATTAATGCTCAAATACTTAGTGGTTTATGGTGTTATCTTCATGGTTTATGGTTGGATCACCAAGGTTTGGTTTTCAGTTCCATTTTCCCTATTTTCTTGCAGGTTTATCCTTCCATGTTGTCATGTTTGGCTTGTCCAAACCCTAATACATGGGGTTGACCCAATTTTTGTGTTTTATTTGGTTTTTAGGGTTTATAGTTGTTTCTTATTGGTTGTTTGGCTATCCTCCATCATAGGAGTTTCATTTTAGAACATGTTTTATCGATTTAAGGTTGGATTTCCCATGCCCTAACTTTTAATTTTGAGACCATTGATTCCTTGGTATTTTGAACTTATGTTTTAAATATTAAATTATAGTTTTAATTAAGGTTATTGAATTTACAAGGTAAAAGTTTTTATTTCTCAATGATTTATTTGAAATAAAAAGGTTTTAATATTTTAAGGGCCAGTATAAATCTGATTTTGTGTGATTGGTCACATGGTTTGTTTATGAGATTAATCAAATGGACTCTGAAAATATTATTTGAAATTTACAAAAATGTTTAGTATTTCAAAGTGATTTCTCAAAGGTATCACTTAGAATTTCATTTTATACTTGAAATTCCATTTTTTTAAAAGATTTCAAGAATTGTTTTGAATGAAATGTAAGGTTTTCAAATGGTTTCACCCCATTTAGGACATGAATTAAATTAAAGGATTATGTTTGAAACCATGGAGGTTTTGGGATAAATGTTCATTTTCCATTTTTTTTGAATAATCAGGGTGTTTTTTAAATGGATTTCAATATGTTTTGAAATGTTTGGTTTCTAATATAATTTTGAAATTATATTTAAATTGATTTAAATAAATGGTTAAAATAGCTCAGAATCATGATTGTTGTGTTTTTAATGGCATATTCTTCACTTTAAGTGATTTTACAAAGTGTATAATACCCTCATTAAACCCATGTGACTATTGTACCCTTTACATATTTTTCCATTGCAGTTGTAAATATGATGAGATAACCAGGGTTTCAAGATTTTATTAGCTAATTGGTGTCTCTAACCATAAGAAATTGTTGAGTTTTAACTATTTCTATTTATCAATGCTATAATTTCAACTCTTATGCATATTTATAATTGGAATTTTTTTTATTTTATATTAATTTATATACATTTTATTATTTTATTTGATCTGTGATATTCTATTTCATCAAAAATTTCACAACAATCAATGTCTTCCTACTTCAAACAGACTCACTATCAATATCATCAAGGGACTCTTTTAACAAAAAGAAAATCTACCAATAGATTTTTCATAACTACTCTACTCTCTTGAAGGTTTGATTTTTTTTAAATGAATGCATACTTTATTTATACAGTTATAAACTATCATTTAATACTTTATATTATTATACACTATCATTTTTTAATGTCTAATGTTAAAAAATTTCATTTAATACTGTCTATTATTATACACTGTCATTTTTTAATGTATGCTATTATACACTATCATTTAATACTGTCGATTATTATACACTCTAATTTAATACTATATACTATTATAAAATACCTATTTAATGTCATGTCTACTATTATACGCTGTCATGTTTTAAATACTTGGTGCTATTGATATTTATTAATTTCAATTGAGGACCTACCCATTTATTTTTATGGATGTGATAGATAATAAATCATAGACTATCATTTTTGTAATACTTCATTGATTTATTATCTATCCCATATAATAAAATATACAGGAATAAATTTCCATGTCCTTAATCTATTATCTATCTCATATATTATAGTATTACATTGAAATTCATAGGAATATACCCAAATTTGGGTATCTGTCCAAGTACTTTCTCCTATAAATACATATTTAAAATTCAAAACCCAATGTA
Source organism: Viscum album (assembly GCA_963277665.1). NCBI lineage: Eukaryota > Viridiplantae > Streptophyta > Magnoliopsida > Santalales > Viscaceae > Viscum > Viscum album. The sequence continues at coordinate 835,924,722 of OY728153.1, forward strand.
CCAAAATGAATGATTACTTGGTTTCTCTTACTATATTGTTTGTTTCCATTATAATTTTTTTAGAAATGAAATAATGATATGCTTTATAAGTTTTGAAATAAATTTTTCTTATTATAAGTTTAAAAATGATGTCTTAGTATACACTGCATCTGAATTCCATATAGCCTGAAATTTAATGTTATCATTTTTGGATGTTTGAGAATATTTAAGTAAATTTTTTAAATATGATTTTTTTGTACATGGGATTTTTTCTATAATCCTCTTAATAGTTTTCTAAAGTTTTTGGACACCATGTTATTGGGTGCTCCTATTTTGTTTCCCAGTCATAAAATTCTTAAAGGGGTAGTTTTTTCTTTAGCATGTGTTTTCTTTATGATGGATCGACTTATGTGATATTTTTGGTTTGCTATCCACTATTAATTTAATTTTTTATCATTGAAATTGAATTCATATACTCACCAACTCTTAAATTATTCAATTCCACATCCATTAAATAGGTTCAATAATCCTCTTGGCCTAAACCAATCCATTTTATTTTCCGTAATCATTATTTTTTGGATTTTATATTAATTGTAAAGAAGCTTAATTCCTTTTTGTTTTTATGCAGGCTCACAAATTTCTATCAAAATTTATGGCCCTATCCTAGAATCATTTATTTTTGGAAAAACTAAAAATTCTCCATGGGTTTTGGGAATATATTTTCCTTTTTCAATTATTTAACTTTTTTTAATTTAGGGGTTTTTAGGTTTTGAGTTTTCTGTGCTTTTCTAGAGTATTTTGGGCATCACTGTGGTGGTTTCAGGTTGTCATTGTCAAAGGTGACCTGAACATGTATGCATAGGGTGGCATATGCATATATAAGTTCCCCCACATATATATATTCACTCATGGAGGTATGAATATATATATATATATATATATTGGGGATAGGTGTGATTATTTATATATATGAAAAATGAATATGTGTGTAAGGTAAAGGGGTATATGCATGTATAAGAATATATGTAAGGATCCCCTTGTACAATTTGGCCATGCAGATATGTACATAGGGTCTAGGTTTCCTTATATATATGTGAAAGTTAATATGTGTGCAAGTGGTAAATGAAATATTTGAGTTTTCATATTCATAAGTAGATTTCCTTGAGTTTGAGGTGGGTTCCCTTATGCATTGGCCTTTAAATTTAAACAATCATTGATTACTTTTATTCTACACCATGTTTTTACACTAAATAATCATATATATTTCTTAGAATAATTGTTTGATATGAAATGAAGTGTTTACCAAATTGAATCAAATCTAATCAACCTAACTCGATCCAAATCAAAACAAACCAAATTAAATGAAACCGATGTGAAGTCATTCAAAATGAATTAAATGAAATAGGACATAATATATGTAAGAAAAAAAATCTAAATTGTATTAACCTATAAAGAGTAAAAATGGGTATTCCTAAATGAATCTAGAATAAATTAAATTATCTTATACTAAAAAAATAAACTAAAACTAACCATATCTAAAACAAATCATATCATTTTGTCCTAAAGTGAATCATACATAATCATTATAATCCAGTTATAACTCTCCTAACCTACCTCAGTTAGGATTCCATCAAACATAACTAACCAACATGAACCACAGGAAACCAATCCAAATAATATTATGAAGAGTAAACCCAAAATTAGTTCAAATAAATATAGTGGCACTATAAAAACTCATAATGGATAGAATATAACCAAATAAAAAATAAAATGAAACATTTTTAAAAAACATTCACAAACTAACTGAACCTTTCTGGTATAAATGTAAATAATATCCACAAAAAAAGATCTAGAATGATCAAAATCAAGAAAATATAATTCAAATAGAAAAAAATTGAATAAAACTAAATTGGAACAATTAAAACTAATCTAACTTGAACTAATATGATATTATAAATGATAAATCAAATTGGACTAAATATAATGAATTCAAAGCAATATGACCATAATGGATATGAAATAAACTAAACTAAACCAAACTGATATGAACTAAATGTAATAAAACTAAATTGATTAGAACACAAATGAATGAAATTTTCCAAAATAATATAAACAAAAATAATACAAACTAAATCTAATGAAAATGACCCAAACGAACTTGTATCGAACAAAACAAAACTAAGCTAAAACTCGAGCCAAAATGATTATATACCATTAATAGGAAGAGTAATTTTTAATTAATAGTAATATACTATTTGATATTATCATTTTCAAAATTTGATCTATTTCCCCTTACTTTTAAGAACATGATTTGACCCATGGAGCATTGTGGTTCTTATATGTTGGGTGGGGACTTGTATAGTCATAGAAGACAGGTATGTTGTAGTTATTTTTTTATTTTATTCTATTTATCACATCAACCACTTGGGCCTTTTACCGCTTTCTACATATGGTGAGTAGTGATATTCTATAAAGGGAGCCAGAAGGGCACTAGAGGTAGCTATGAAATTTTTTTTATAGGGGAGGGAGATTGGGGTAGTGGAGGGATTAATTAGTGAGTGTTTTTTTGCCTTTATATTGTGTTGCTTCTATTTATTTTCTTTTCATTTGGTGTGGACGTCTGATGTACATATGGGTCACGCTAAAATTTTATTTATTTTTTGTTGTTGTTTTAATTAATTATTTGGGGAGAAATTGTTCCCAAGTGGTGATTCCTTGATTCCATTTTTCCAGCTTGTGGGTGTATCCCATCCACCTTACTCCATAATATTCATTCCTATATTAAAGTATAACTTGGTTTTTACTATGCATTAACCATGGTAGGGACTCAGAAACATGGAATAATTGGGAAGGGATTAGGAACATCTTCACAATTATGTTTAGAATGACCATAATGATGATTTTACAACATCATTAAGGTATAGAATATAAAATCTTAGGAAGTGAGAACATATTAGAGAGATTCATCAAAATAACTAATGACCAAATCAATGAAACTCAATTTAATTTTACAATTGTGGATAAAAAAATTGACCAACTCTCCCAAAAACCCAAACAAGTATAAACAATTTAAAATATCAAGTTGTGCTACTTGAAATAATAAATAGTCAAAAGGAGAAAAAATTATTTCCACCATAAGCTAAAATCAACCCAATTTATTGTGCATGGTCATAACATTAAAAAATGGATAGAATCTGGAAGATAATAGTTTCCTCATGAAAGTAGTGTGGGATAGAACTAAAATCATATGATATAATACTTCTAACTAATTAGAATAATTTTTTTATATGATATAATGATCAATCTCAAGTTGTTTCAAAAGTAAAGGCATCATCCAAACTAAAATCTATTGATTGAACTCAATATGATTTCCTAGATAATATTGGTTTTAAAGCATAAACTATATATAAATGGATGATGGAAATGGTTATAAGTCTAAAATAACATCAATTTTGAATAAAATATTGTGTGTAAATGATTTCTCTAAAAAAACAATCCTAACTAGGGTATAAATTCCTTAAAAAACATGCTTATAGTTGTAAAACTTTGGAGAGCATGCATACAAAAATACAAGGTCTATAGGGAACTCATGGTACTGTTATAGGTTTGGTTATATGAAATTATATTTCTATAATAATATATCTACACTTAGAACTCAATTAAATCCTACATTATGGGGTAATAAGCCTTAGATGATGAGACATAAAACACTTAATAAGAAACATTCAATGAATTATAATATTCTATTTATAAATAACATGTTTGATTTCATGGTAAAATTATGTGATTATTGTTTCAATGGTGGTCATTTCCAAAAAGATTATAGATAAGGACTCATTATTAATATCTCAAATTAAAAAAATAAGAGAGGAACACCATTTAGATAGAGGAAGGTTGGAAATATTTATGAAGGTATCATGTGAGAAATACTTGATTTGGATGGTGTTCCAAAAAAGCATATTTGGAAAAACCATTCCCAAGAATATCAAGAAGAGCATAACCAAGTATGCCTATTCCGTTGAAATAAGGTTATTTTATAATGATATTGACACCGGTAGACTTACCAAGATGAAGCAAAGAAGATATTTTGAAACTTCCTAGTATGTGTGTTGGTGTCAATAGAGTTTATGTGGTCTCTAATGTCATTTTACCATGAGATATCTCGCTTTAAACATCAGTTGATGATGGGTTAACCATTCATTCATTTTCTTCTTACATGGGTTGAAAATGAGATATTGTTCAAGGGTATACTTCCTACATGAGACAACTATTGCTTTACCATACAAAAACCCACTTAGTATGTGGGAATCATTAATACATGTCACAATGATAGAATACCACATAGACACCCACATAGTAAGAGTAAATTGCTCATAAATGAAAACTCAAAAGAGACCCTCTACAACCATATATCTTCTCTTACATTACCTTCCATTTTGAAAAATAGCTCACCTAGGCCTCGCCAATAAATATTAAAGGTTATAATTTATATAGGATAGATGAAGATATAGGGAGAAGTATTAGGATGGAGATTTCCTACTCAGGGTCTAGGAGAAACCCTTAGAACATTTCCTAGATAGAGAAATCATGTTTTGTGGTTTCCATAAAACTCCCACCCCTATGGTTAATTCATTAGCCTATGAATTAGATATTTCTCCACAAACTCTCCTTGTGTGAAAAAATAATTGAAGCATCCTTTGTTTGATATCATCATGTATCCCTTATCTAAGAGCATCCCTAATGGGTTATCCCTTTCTATAATCCGGAAAAGAGTAGATCCATCATCCTTGAAATTACCTCACATGTCACTTCTCTAATCAGTTCCCTCTCAGATGGACTTAAATTGTGATCCAACCAAGTAGAGCTCCCTACTCTGAGAGAATACTTTACAGTTGGGTCCCTTCTATGAAATAACCAAAAAAAATACATTCTTCTTAAGAATTCCTAATGGACACATCCTTTATGTTCTGACTAAGTAGACCAATATCCCATGAAATACTACTTTTCGATCAGACTCAAATATGGTATATAATCCCATTTTTCTTACTAATTCCTATAAACAAAGAATTTAATAAGCTCATGACAATTTTTCAAGTTATTATCAATAAAAGATAGATTCATACCTCTATTTTCTTAATTCCATTCACCAAGATTATTGTCCTGGGATAATCATATCAAAATGTATTCCATGGATTCATTATTCCATGGTCAAAACCTCAAAGGGGAAAAAACATCCTCCAAAACCACCTGATATGCATATTATTTTTATTCAGTGCACTATACGAATCACCTATGATTGTATATTCTCATTAGTATTTCATCCCTATAATTTTCCTTCCATATATATGTGTGTTTACAATCATTGTGAATTGTGGTTTTTTTCATGTTTATAGGTTCTGGAATATGTGAATGATGGACCTACTATGTTTGTTGCAGAGAGGAGGGTGTATCAACGGTTATGTAAACTATTGGTGATCTAATATTCTTGTTGGGGAGAGGGTATACCAATGGGTCTATATACCATTGGTATATAGTTATTTTGGATAGTATGTATACCCATAGTTCTTGAACCATTTAAGCTAGTAGTTTTCTTAAAACCATAAGTATACATCTTTTCCCACCAGATACCCCAACAGTTTCAATAAACCATTGGAATAGGGTAACTCGAGACATCCTATACCAACGGTTTTATAGAAACCATTCATATAGAGATATATTAACATCCCACATACCAACGGTTCTAGGGGATATAATAGTGGTTTGAAACCATTGGTATAGGGTAAATTTATAGTAGTTTTTGTTTCCTAGTTTCCCCTAAAATTACCAAGGCCCATTAAACCCATCCATCTCCAGCCTTTCCTCTCAATGTTTTGGTGAATCTAGGTCTTCTTCAAGATTTTTTCCCCATCTTTAATTGTATTTCAATACTATCCTTGTGAGATTGATCTGTTGGATTCCACAAGGTATTATTATTTCATTATATCATAAATCCTCTTCCACTTATAGAATATCACATGGATCTAAGAAATGTTGGCTTGATCTATGAATGTTTTCTTAATTTGATGAAGTATTATTGTTTTTTTGATAGATCAACACCAGATCTACAGAGTTGATGAAATTTCCTTCAACTAGATCTAGATGTACTATTGATAATGGATATCTTAGGGTATGTTGATGTGATTCCACCCTCTTGTACTAATTTCCTTTTTGGATATTATTTTATCACCCTTATTATAATTAATGGTATTTGGTTATATAGAATTCTTATCTAGCGATCTTGATCTGGTTGGAATGTTTGAGTGATTTGAATATTATATCTCTGTAATATATGTGTTGGCATCACACAATTGAGTTTTTAGGTTCCTTACTATTTATATACCTTTTATAAAGTTATTTCCTTGATAATGAACATGTGTGTTTATGTGTGTAGTTTTGTGACCCATTATTGATTTTGATCGCATGTAGTGTGTGACCACACGAAACCCATGTTTGATATTGATCACATGTGTGTGAGAGAGAGAGTATCTTGTGAGACCCATGTTTGATATTGATCACATTTTTGTGTGTGTATTATTAGTAATACTCATTATTTATATTCTATATTGTGATTATATGTATTATGCCCTATTTTGTGTGATTGTATGGCTTGTGGAGGTTTTTTTTATAGCATTAAGTGGCGGATATACCATTGTGGATTGGTCATACATTATAAGGGGATCATGTGAAACATGCGATTGTAAGGATGATGGGTCTAGATATAGGGAAAGGGTGAGACTTCCATGTATCTTAACTTTAGATAATGGAAGTAGATGATGACCATGTGGCCTAACCCAAGGTAGAGATGGTGTATGATGTCTTTGTGGCCAAACCCATGATATATATAGGGTATGATGGACTTGTGGATTGACCGATCACTAATATAGGGCTTTAGAATCTTATTAATTTACCCAAGACTAGTTGTCTTTATGGATACTCAGGGATATATGTGGTGGCCTCATGGGCGACCATGTTATTGACTTCCATTATAACTATTATTCTATAATAGAGTTAAAATAGGTGTGATCATGGTTTTTTGTAACTTGGTTAGTGAATGACCATTTGTTACATGATTGTTTGATTCTTGATTGCACATTTAATTTTTTCGTGGAATACACAACTTATGCATGTGAACTTATGTAAAGAAAACATTGGTGGTGTCCTATTGGGTTTATAATCACACCCAACATGGGAAAATCAACGCACATGAAGACATTATGACCATGGATCTAAGAAGGGGAAAGGGACAAATGATAAACATATGGGTAGATGAATCATGTGGTTAATAGGTGATACTAGGATGGATTGTGATGTGTTACCACGGACCCATTATTCACTTTCTAATTTTTTCTGATATTATGGTTTGACCTGATACTTTGGGGGTCCTTGGTTAATTACATTGCATGACTAAAGATTCACTTCATGTCATATTTTATATTAGTATTGTTTTTAGTTCCATTATTCCCTTCCAAGTTATTATTCATTTCTTATTAGGATTCTGATGTATAGCTTTGATACTAAGGGTATAGTCTCCTCACTAAGAAAATTCATAACTTTAGTGTAGAGACATGTATCCTGACGTACATGGACATTACATTACATTTGCGGAATACTTAGTACATAACAAAAACACACACACAAGGATCGTAATAGTTTAGTGTCTTTGGAAACTCGGAACGTAATCTTCTAATCGTGGTGAAAGATCTTCAACATCTCCTATAAAGATCTTCCCTTTTTTACCTAAAAACTTTCTTTATATCCTGGGGAAAAGAAAACATAAAAGGGTGAGATCAAATGCTCAGTAAGGGTAAACAAAAGAAATATCAATCACATCGTATTCATAAGAACATAACATTTTGGAAATCTTAACATGCAAAAGAGAGCATAATTTCATAACATGGGATAAATCATGGCAGTGAAATGTAATCACAATAATCATAACTTAAAACATGAAACTTTTTGGCATACACACATAATCATAGAGAATCATTTCTTGTTAGTCAAGACTCATTGTCATGACTATCTTAGTGGACAAAGTCCATTTCTGAATCGAGTGACCCTCGTTTCAGTCCTGTTTCACTGAACCGGTATAACCTACCATTCCAGCCATGTCTATCTCATGAGATATAAAATCTTTACCCAATGCATTGGAGGGAGATATAGGTCCCACCCATCTTATAATGAATCTTTTCTTATGTGTGCCACATAATCATAAATCATACATCATAGCATAACCCATGTAATAAAAATGGGATTCTTAAACAACATGACATCATAAAACCATTCATATAAGATAAAGGAATTCATAAACATAATTCCATCACAACATGATCAAATCAATGTAATAATAGGGATAAAAATATAACCCTTTATTATCTTATATGGAAAATAATTTTGATAAAACACTTGAACTTCATTCTTGAGGAAAATATCCTTTCTCCTTCAAAAACACTTTTCCTTTCTTAACATGTCATACAATTTTGAACTAAAAGAAGTTGATTAAAAATAAACTTGAATACTTGTAAAGTAATCTTCTTGGAAATAATTTTTTAGAAATCCATTCATGCCGTATAAGTTAAAAAAAACATTCTTCGTACTTTTGTCGGAAAAGTCAAAAAGTTCCTCGTATGAAAAACGACAAAAGATTCCTTTCATATATTTTACTAAAAACTCACCGAAGGGTAAAATTAGATTTAAACAATTTTAGGTGGATGTAAATAACATTACATATTGAGGAAACATAGATGTGGATGATAAAATACACCCCAGTAGATACCAATGTATAAACAATCTCGGATAAAAATGAGATTGTGATATTTCCCTTACCTTAGGTCTGATTTGCTTCGTATGTGTCCGAACCTCCTGTATAATGATTTAAATAATGTCATTGACTTATTACAGAATCATATTCATTGTTATGATATCATATATGGTTCACTTATGACTTTATATTACCCGTTTTTTGTAAATTCCATGTTAAAGAAGCGTTTTGGGTAAAATCGTTTCATTTATCGTAGGTGTTTTGACTTGTTGTTCTTGACATTATTATTACCTATATCATGATTTACTTACTTCCAGAATATAAATTATGATTTATATATCATATATATTCAGTATATATATATATATATATAATAGATAGATAAATGAAATGAAAAACACCGTTCATGGAGACGGTAGTCCGTACGTACGCATGAACGCTGTTTTCCTTTCCTTATTGTCTTGAATGGAAGTAAGTAGATGACATACATATATATATATACATAAATCCAGTAGATTTATAATGTCATATATTTCATTATTATTTCTTATATATACTTTATAATCATTCTTAAATGGTTAACATGGAGAATGAATCTCATCGCATCGTGGAGACGGTAGTCCGTACGTACGCACAAGCGATGATATCATTTCCATAAATATTGAATTGAATTGGAGTGGATTATACAATATATCATAATCAATATGATGTTGTAATAACTATGTATAGTTATTCTTTACACCATTATACCCATCCATGTAAGGTGGTGGTGGAAAATAGATTACACCACGGCGTGGAGACGGTATTCCGTACGTATGCACGCGCGGTGATTTCTTTTTCCGTAGGATGGATAGATGGTGAAATAGGGTTGTTTCATACTTATAATAACATATCAGTATATGATTGATACTGATGTTATTACTTCTTAATGAAACAACCTAAGAAGAAGAAGTGGAAGAAGAAATAAAGATGAAAGAATTGGTAACGGTAATTACCTCTTCTTTGAAGCGCCTTTTGGAGACCTCCTCTTAGGGAACTAAAATTGGTCTTTTAGGAAGACCAGAACCTCTAGGATGTTGCTAGGGAAGTGTAGAAGAGATTTTGGCAGGGGTTGGACGAGCTTGAGTGCTCAAATTGGTGTGAGGAGGAGGGGGAGGAGGTGTCCTTTTATAAGGGAGGAGAGGGGCACCTTAGGAATACCTCAAAATATTATTTTATATTAATGTCAAAATCGGTTTATAATGGTTCCAAAGGGTCTTATTTCGAAGCTAAAGTGGGGATGGGTCGAAATCCTATCAACCAATAGGATTTAGACAAGTTTAGGGTATTATTTTAACCTTATCAATTAGATTTAACTCTAAGTTAAATAATTTAACTTTTACCGTGTTTTTTTTTCTTTCACTATATGGTTAATACACTTACTATAACAAGCCAAACGAACCCCAAATTGTTTATTATTAATATAAATATCCTTATCTAAGTCATTTGGCCGAACCTTAGATTTTTAGGAATACAATAACACTTAATAATATAATATTTGATTTAAAAACTATTTTGTGTCAATTTTGACACTATTTGATATATGATTTTTTTGAAAGTCATAACAGAATTATATGTTCGAACCAAGTTGATTAAATCAACACTAATATATCATAGTAACCTATAAAATTAGTGAAATTCATAAAAAGTCTCAAATTACTTTCATTTGAGCATTTATAACATCAATTATGTTAATATTTCCTTAAAAGGGTAATTACTGCATCATCGTTGTGTCATAAATAAATTAATTTATTTAAAGTCTAAAAATTATAAATAAAATATCATTATGTAGGAAATCTTTTTATCTTTCTAATGAATATTTATAGTCGAATTTATCTTATGTATAACCCCATATTAAAAATGATTTACTTATTCAACTTTGATTTTAACTATTTTAACCCTTCTTTAAATAAATTAATAATAAATGTCCTAATCTAACCCAAGTGGGCCTAAATGGTCATATTTTATTCCTAAGTTTGTTTTTGGTCGAATTAAACTTATCCAATAGAATTAGGACATGTGTTAGGGTAATAGTAATATCATTTTTACCCTTAGTTACACTATTTACTATTAACCGCGGTAAAAAAAAGTAAAAAGTTACTATTCACCAAAAAATTATTTTTATCTCATTGAACCACATTTTACTTACTGATATCAACCGTGTCTATCAGATTTTCGAAATTCCATTCACAGAAGCGGTAAAATTAAGTTTTATGCAAAATTCAGTTTTTAACCTACCACTTAGTGGTTTCACTATTCATCAAAAATTGAAAGTTTTCAGAAAAATACCAAAATTTCACCCTAGGCTAATTTCGGTATTCAGAATCCAAAAATGAAGTCCATTTTGAAAAATAAAATTTATAAAATTTCAAAAAGTGGTTATTATTATTCATAACTGCTAGTTTTAATAATATTTTAATAGCATATCGTTGTTTAGTGAAACTCGGTATTGCGTACGACGCAAGCTATCGAGGAAGGTCACGATTGTGTGTAATGCAAGGCAAGTCAAGGATGCGTGTTGTGCAATCTCCTTTTGGTGTAGCGTACAACACAAGACATTAGTGAAATAAAAAAGAATATTTTTCATAAAATCTCGGGCTGTTACATTTAGTTCTAGTCGGAAACCTATTACATTTGTGGAGGCATAAATGAGGACATGTGGCACTCTCTATAATCCCAATTGATTTTATTACAAGAATTAAAAATTAGTATCAAATGAGGTTTCCTTTTCTTTTCTTATTGACTATATTTGGTGAAGAGTGAAAAGGAGGTAGGATGTGTTTAATTTAGGTAAGGGAGTCATGTAAGTACCTGTATTTCTCTTATGTGATAGACCTAAGAGTTACCTATGTTGAGACTACTCTTATATTTGTGGTTTTATAGTTTCATAATGATCCATAGTATACGTTTCAAGAAAAAAATTCCTTTCACACCTTTGAAAAAGTCAAAAATGCCTTGTTTATAAAAAAGTTATTTTAAAATATTCTTTTATAAAACTTTTTAAATAAAGTATAAGGTAGTTAAAAAGAAATTTTTAATATATTTCAAATATATTTAATATATTTCATAAATAAAATTGAATATTATGCACATGTTAGAAAAAAATTCTACCAAAGGGGAAATATGGTCAGTTTTTCATTAAAAACATTTTCTAGATAGTTTTAAGTAACAAAGAGAAGAAAATGATTTTGATATATAAAAATATATAAATTTACATAAGAGAATAAAATATATTAGTTTTAATTATATTATCCATATAATTTCCCTCAATTTAAATTTAACATAGTCAATCCCAAAAATAAAAGAGATTGTAATATAAACCTCTTACATCAAATTCCATATTGATTTGTATGCATTAAAATATCTTGTATAATAAATATATATTTATTATAAATATATTTTAGAACCATATTCATACATAAAATTCTATTTATTTTTTCTTTATACTTTCAAATTATCCTTTTATTAATAATTTCTTAATTAAAATGAACATTCATGTGAAAACTAGCATGTTTTCAATGAAAGTTTCAATTTGATGGTTCCAGTACTTGCACCTTGGTCATGGTTTCATCATATACATAAAATTAATCATGAAATATGTTTCATATTTATTCATCATATACACTTTTATAATTATTCATATAATGTGGTGATGAAAAATGGATCACATCGCTGCATGGAGGTGGTAGTCCACAAGTATGTACGAGCAACATTACTGTTTTCCAATGAATGGAAAGGTAAGAAGGAAGATATGATATAATAATTATAGAAACATATTAATTTTATAAATATCATATATAAACATTAAATCTATCATAATAAAAATTTGTCTGAGGAGGTGATGCAAAATGAATCATATTGCAATGTGAAGGTGGCAGTCTACATGTACGCATGAGCAATACTTTCATTTCTCATTTAATGGAAAGGTGGTAGAAAATGATTAATCCATAATCATAATAAAAATTAATTATATTGAATATGATTAATTCATTATTTTATAATTTATTTAATATATTTATATGAGTTGGAACAATAAATAAAATTGAAAGTACTCAGTTAAGAGTTATACCTTTTTATTGAGAAACCTCCCTTGGATTGCACCGTATTCCTTGAAAGGATGGTATTATAATCAAACCAATACCTATAGTATGTGGGGTGGTATATTAGGAAGAAATTATGGTAGTTATTTTCTGAGATATAAGTCTCATGAAGTTTAAGTAATAGAGGATATGTTGTATCCTTTTATAAGTGAGGGAGAGGACATAATTGGAATTTTTCAAAATATTAAAATATAAAAATGTCTTACTCAAGTCAAGTGGATCCAAAATAAAAAATAATATAATATAGGAATTAAAATATTGAAATAAAGTCATCCAATAAAATTAAATCAAGTGTTTTGTGATATTTTAAACCTTATCTCTTAGTTTAACCCCCAGTAAACCCTTTTTAACCCTAACTGTGGTAACAAATTTTTATTGTTTTTACTATTCATTATGACTAAAAATTGAGTTAAACTTATTAGATTATATTAATTATGATGGTTTTTAATATGGAATCTATTTTAAATTATTTAATATCTATAAGTCTAAGAAATTAATTTCAAAATAAGCACACAAAATGCAATGAAAACTATTTTTAGGAAAATTCATTTTTAAGTATAAAATTGGATTTATTCTTGTTACATGCATAGTAAAAATTGTTAAATGAATATTAAAAAATATGATTTAATATATGATTTATATATTTCATTAAAATATTTTATAAATAGATACTAATTTAATTTATTAATATTAAAACACATTGTGTGCATAAAAATATTTTTTAGAAAAACATCTTTATTTACCTTCAAAAGCTTTTATTTTTATTTCTATCCAGTTGAAAACCAATGAATTCATTTTACACATGTGTAAAAAATATTCATAATTTATTTAATCTTATTCATAACTTCCAATACAATGTCTAGGTGATAACTATCACATTAAATAATAATATTTTAATAAAATATCATGGTTCATTTAAACTCGGTGTTGCATGAAAAGTAATCTATTAAAGAAGTTAAATTTAGTTAAAGAGAAATATATCATAAAATATCATGTTGTTACATTATAATTCCATTATAATAATTTGTCACTCAAAATATCATTACTTCAACATAAACTGAGGATAATTTTGTATCATCTCATCTTTTGGTTCCCATGTAGCTTCCTCGAATTTATGGTTTGACCACAAAACTTTGTCTAGCTGAGTCTTTTACTCTTTAATAAAAAATATCTATTAGTTGTTACTTATAATAGAGATAATTATCCAGTGGTATGGCTGATGATTTCAGTACATTTGAATGATTGGGTATGTACTTCTTCTAAAGATATACATGGAACACATCGTGAATGTGAGAGAGAATTGGTAGAAGAACCCAGTGATAAGAAAATATCCCTATAAAATCAATAATTTCAAAGGGACCAATATATATAGGGATCATATTTCCCTTATTTCCAAATATCATAACCTTCTTCCAAGAATATATTTTTAGGAATACCATCTCACCAACTTTGAATTTCCGATCTCACTAATGATTGTCAATATAACTCTTCTATAGACTCTAAGCTACCTTGATATATTGTTGAATGGGTCAAACTTTCTTTATCATTTTCTCTTATAACATGGGTCCCAATATATTTCTTTATCAAACTTCATCCTAACACATTATATTTCTATACTTCCTACCATAGAGGGCTTTATATGGATCCATATGAATGCTCAAGTTAATCATTTTGTTGTTTGAAAATTCTACTAAAGTAAGGTGATTATCACAACCATATTTAAAGTCTATATAATAAGATCTCAACATGACTTGTAGATTTTTAAGGGTACTCTTAGACTGACCATGTATTAGAGGATTATATATAGTACTAAAACTCAACTCATTATCCATAGCCTACTAAATAATTATCCAGAACATCAAGTTAAACTATGGATCCCAATCATATACAATAGAATGTGGTACTCCATGAAACCTTGACACTTAATGTATATCCGAGAAATCTGATGAAGAAAAAAATAATCTCTGAGGGAAATGAAATGTGATGATTTTGTAAGGTGATTGACTACAACCTAGATAACATTGTTCCCTTTAGATGTTTTAGGGAGTCCAATGATTAAATACATGGTAATGTTTTCCTAGATTCTTCCATTCTAGTATAGGTAATAAATATAATGTCAACTTAGACTTATATCTATTAGACTTAACTTGTTTTCATACCAGTAATCGAGATACATACTCTGTATTGTCCCTTTTTATGTTGTTCCACCCTAAATACTCTTTCATATCTCTATACATCTATGTACTTCCAGGATGAATAGATAATGATAAACTATGAGCTTCATCCAAAAAACTCCTTGTTCAAGTATGGTATTTAAGATACACATATTTAGTTATTGAATCTTATCATTACATCATAATCATGGATTAAATAAGGAACAATTATCACCTCCTTCTATAGTTCCACACCCTTATTATGCTCCTCTTTAATCCTAACATAGATGGATGGTTGAACATTCATCTATAAAAGATATGATTTTTCCAATTTAATCATGATTTCAACATACATATTCTGAAAAACCATAAGTATTGGATCTCATTCAATCCTCATCATAGACAAACTAACATTTCCTTTCTATCTCAGAGCATCATCCACCTTATTTTTCTTCCCATGGTGGTAAAATATAGATTAGTCTTAATCTTTAATCAATTACAACCATCCCATTTAGAGCATATTAATCTCTTTTTTGAATATATACTTAAATATTTTATGATCAATATATATATCACACTATTAACCATTATTCCAATGCCTCTATATTTTCATTGAAAAAATTTCTATTACCAGCTCCAAATCATGTGTTGGGTATTTTTTTCTCCTAAATTTTTAATTAGAGAAAATAATAGGATATAACCATATAAATTTTAATGAGGACTCATTCCATTCTCTTATTCAATGGATCACTAAATATCACAAACCCTTATCCATTATAGGTTACAGGTACACTAACCAACCTTCTTTTCAAATCCTTGAAATTTTCTCACATTCATCTGATCAAAGGAATTTGGATCCCTTATGAGTCAACTTGGTTATTGGATTACATATTCATGATAAATCTCTCAAAAAGCATCAGTATTATCCTAACAACCCAAGAAAAATATGGGTATTAGTTGTTGTGGTTATTCGGGTCCATTGTTTAATAACTCCTATCTTTCATGGATCCACTAATATACCCTCACTTGAGATTATATAACCCCAGGATGTGAATTTTTGTATTAAAAATTCAGACTTGTTAAATTTATCATATATCTTATCTTTCCTCGTAGTCTTTAGCACAATCCTAAAATGTTATTCATGATCTTCCTTTATCTTCGAATATATAAGAATATCATTTATAAAGACTACCATGAACTAATCAAGATAATATATAAAGACATTATTCATTAGATCTGTAAAGATAGTGGGGGAATTGGTAAGTCCAAATGGAATCACTATAAATTCATAATGACCATACCTTGTATGGAAGGTTGTCTTGGATATATCCTCTTTCTTGACCCTTAAGTGATGATATCGATAAAAAATTTAAATCTTGTTATAGTATTGATCTCCACATAGTTGATCAAACAAGTAAATAATACATGGTATAGGATACTTGTTCTTGATAATGATCATGTTAAGTTATCGATAATCAATGTAAAGACACATTCACCTATCTTTCTTCTTAATAAAATGAACATGTGAACCATGGAATCTGAATCCCTTATCAAGATTCTCCTAGAGTTTATTCTTCAATTCCTATAAATCAATCATGTCTATTCTATATTGAGTCTTTGATATAGGTATAACACCATGTGTGAGCACTATTAAAAACTACACTTCGTGATTCATGATAAGACTAGGTAATTTTTTCAGGAAATACATCAGCATAATCCTAAACAATAGGCATATCTTTGATTTTGAGATTCTACTTGATAATTTGTGATAAATATCCATCATGAATAGGTAGTAATACCCATACAATGGAAGTAACTTCTAGATGTTTATATTTATCCTTACATTAAAATATTATAATAGGATGATTCATAATATCATATGTGACTTCCCTTCCTTGACAATTGATATGGGATTTATATAGAGAGATCCAATACATGCCCAAAATTACATAAAATTCAACTAGAGGGAGAATCAAAAGATTTTCAAGAAGCACATTCCTGTAAAATTATATCGGAGAGGAGATATAAATTTAAGATGTAATAATCATACCATTATAAGTGTTTATAAATAACTCGTCATTTAATTTTTGAGGTGGTGATGTGATACCCATAAAAAATTATTCAGATAAAAAAGTGGGTAGATCTAAAATCAAATAAAATGTTTGATGTTCTAGAGTGTATGGTAAGTGTACCTTTCACCACTTCATTCTTATGATGCACTTTAGTAGTTATGATTTCGTGAGCTTTCCCTTCATCTTTGAGATTAAGATGTTACTGGCATCGATTTTTTCATTAAACCTAAAATTCATGCACTGATCAGACTAATGTACATTCTCCTTGTAATTATTATATAAGAGTGTGGGTGGCACATTCTGTTGATCATTTTCACCATTCCTTTCATTAACTGGACACTCCACATCACTTTGGAATTATTTTTCATGATAGACTTCTTTTCCACACATAAAACATTTACCTAACCCCATAAGGAAATTTCCTCCATGCTTCCTTACACACTTCTAACATGAAGGGAGATTAATTTTCTTTCCTACATGGGTTTTATTATTAGAATTTACTCAAAAGTCCTTTTTTCTCTTTTGGTTCCCAAAAGCATGATAAAAATGAGAATATCTAATTTATAATTCTATATTGTGTGAAAACCAAATTATTCATTTATATCTATCAAAGTCTCTTATAGATAATTCCTTTTTAAAACATGTTATCATAAAAATATAGGCCGCAATCAATTTTTTATTTATTTATTGAAGAAGACACTTTAAGGGTAAGTGGGAACCTACATAAAATCCACAAAAGACGCATTACACGAATAACAGATTTCAAAATTTAAATTTTCAAACATAACCAGCAACACCGTGCCACAATCCTTCAAAACGTACCCTCATTCAAAATTCCAAAGAAAGACATCATTGTTGCCTCGCTATGCGAACCATCACACATTACCTTTTTCAAGTGTCAAAAAAGTTACCATATTCACCTCCTCAAGCCTACAGTCTCATACGATCCATCCTTCATCGAAACCAGCCTGTGGGAAAACAGCATGCCAGAAACCATCCTCGTCACCGAAAACACGCACAACGTCGACTCAAACCACCATTAAAGAAGAACACCATTGAACACCGCCGAATACACAATTAAAGTCATCCTGAACTGAAAAAAAAAACAATATCAAGCAACATAGAAGAAAACCAACAGACCTTCACCGATGTCAAAGGAAGAAACACCCAATAAAATAGGAATTAAAAAAACTATGTTGAGATTAATATGATTCTGATTCATGCTCTGAACCATCTTCAAAGGGATTCTCTCTTGGAGCACCGCTGTCCACTGAACCAAACACCCAAAACCCCTTCATTACCACAGCACCGAGTCCACCTTGGAAAGGCGCATAGAATCTAGAGATAAGAGAAAGGAATGGGAGGTCGAGGGCTCCAAAAGTGCATCATCGATGAGGTTGAAAAAACTAGATCCAACAAAACAAAACCAAGAAGACTCTAGAAGCACATGAAAACCATCAACCACTAGATCCCAAATCCCAAAACCTCATTGTATCCACCACTACAAATCTGACATGGAGAGTCGCCGAGGATCATGAGTCCAGGGCAGCAGATGAGTGACTGAGGTCTTTGACATGACCTTCATTAGTTTAGAAAAACCACCAAAGAAAGAAGATGATGCCGGCAAAACCATAACACCAACACAAAAGCGATCACATAAGCCACTGTTGAAGACGAAACCGGAGAGGAAAACAAGTGAGGTGCGGACCAGCCATGAAATAGAGATGGATGAAGATCCCATGAAGGAGCCGCATGATGGGGCAGGAAGAAGTCAGGGTAGGAGAAAAGAGGGGAAGAAAAGAAGAGAGGCCGAAAGGGATGACGCAAAGATGCGCTGCCGGACCCGCAACGATGGGTTTCAGAGGGAAACCCTGGGTGAAGCCAAGAATTTGAGGTCGAGTGCGGTAGGGGGGAACCTGGGAGAGAAAGGAGCCATTCTCATAAAAATATATAATTGTTTAACTTTTCATTCATGATCGATGATAAAACCAGAATTATACCTTCCAAGTCTAGTGAAATTTTTCCCATATGTACTGATGGATTCATCATCCATCTATTTATATTCTAGGAATTTACTCTCCATTTTTCATGTGATGAGTTTGGTTAAAATACTTATTGAAAAATACCTTCTTAAACTCTTCCCAATATTGGAGTCAATTTCCTCCCCATGCCTCATATTTTTTATAAGATATCACCATTGATCTACTTCACCTTCCGAATGATATACAACCAGGAAAACTTTTTCATGTTTTATAAACTGGAGAATGGAAAATATATTTTTATTGGTACTAATCCATTTCTCAACAATTAGTGAATCAGAGGAACCACTAAAAGAAGTTATACGTTGCCACATAAAAGGATCAATAGTGAGTTTTTCCTTAATCTTTTTAGAAGATCAATATTATTTTTTTCATATCTTAAGAGAGTTGGGTGAGAATAGCTATAGGATTTAACATCCCATGTCTTATTTCATTTGGTTTCTCATAAGGATACTCATTTCATTTCTCATCACATTCAGTGTTAAAAGTATTTCTCCTTGGTCCAGCCATTTACTAAGACAGAAAATCATAGTGTGAGTAACAATATCATATTCAGTAATCATGTAATCATGAAAAAAATCATTCATAGGATTTCTAACTCATGAAACATTATTTTCAATCTATGAAACCTTAGGTTTAACCTAGGCCATTCATGGTTATCATCTATTAAAAACCTTTATAATGGTTTATAAATAAAATGTGAATTAACCCAATCATATCCCCATGATTTTATATCATGGTGTCTAGTGCTAGGACCACTTTTTGTGAACTAGTGAGGATTAATTTAATACCCAATACGCCCCTTTTATAGTTTTTACCCCTAGGTGCATATGTGTCATAGCTTCATCCACTTACCATTATCCAGATAGGGATGTATTTTCTAAGAAAACCACACAATCTCTAATTTAATGAGGCTTCAAGATGTTGTCCTATAACTATACTTATCCTTAGGGTTTTCAAAAAAAAATCTAACACTAATCTCCAAAATAACTATACCCTTCCCTGATACCAAACAAAGAAACCTGAGTATTAAAAAAATTATTATTGTATCATTTTAGATGAATATTCAATACATTTCACAATAATACATGCCTGAGGGCCATAAAGGTTTAGTTTCTTTAGAGACTAGATTCAAAATCATCATATTTATTGAATGATCTTAAACATCTCCCATGAAGATAATTTCACATAGTACACTTCTTAAATATAACCTACTTAAAAACTTTATTCATATCCTAGGAAAATGAAACATAAGAAATGGTGAGATCATATGCTCATTAAGGGTAAAAATAAGAGATATAAATCAATGATCATAAGTTATTATAAGATAATTATAAGGGTGTAAGAACATGATCATGACTTATGATAACCATACACAATCATTCAAAGATCATTAATCATAAATCATGGCATAAAAATTTGTCATAATAAAATACATATGTTATAAGTGTGTGTAATCATCAATAATCAATCATGATTCATGAGATCATATCATAATCATAAAACATATGTTTTTGTAATACACATAAGCATAGAAAATAATTTCGTTATTCAAGGTTCACTCACAAGACTATCATTGTGGACAAAATCCCATAATGGAATTCATACTCAATCATTTTCAATATTCTCTTAGGAGTAAATTTCATTTAATTAAATCCATTATCACTTTGGATTTTATTTAGTGCATCATCTCTTAAGAGTTTCTAAACTCCATCATCATTATCAAATGCATTGGGGGATATATAATTCTAATCCCACCCATCACATAATGAAAACCATACACATGTGTTCTATAAGTTCATAAAACATCCATCATATCATCATATCAAAACCCAGCTAAAAAAAGGGTTTCATAATCATTTCATCATTCCATCATAGAATTGCCCATGTAAAATAAACTAGTTTCATAAAGGTTTCATCATAACTTAATTTACACATGGAAAAGAAATAGGTTTTATAGAATCATCCTTAAATAATAATCATAGTAAAAAATCTATAGAAATAAATTTAATGGTATCATAATATCATATCTCCAATGAATCATAAAGATCTTTAAATTATGTTTAAATATATGAAAAATACCTTTAAAATATCATTAAAACCTTTCATTGAAATCATGAGAAAAATATCCTTTTCTTTTGACAATATTTTAATAGAAAATTATTATATTATTGGGAAAATAATTTTCATAAAAAATAACAAAGTAAATAGGTAAAGAAAAATTTAAATAAAATAATGTTATTATGATAGGAAAATATGTGCATGTTGTATATGATAAAAGAAAACATAACTTTCGCATATTTGTAAAAATAAAAAATGACTTGTTTGGAAAAATATTTCTTTAAAAAGATTATTTTTTTAAAAAAAATTTAAATAAACTCAAAGGTAGTGAAAATTAAATTATTAAAAAATTAATATATAGTTAATAACTTTCATAAAATAATTTTTAAGAGTATGGACATTGAAGAATTTGTTTATCAACCAAAGATAAATAAGGTAGGATTTTCTTTAAAAACATTTTCTCAATCATTTTAAGTACGAGAGAGAGGGAAATTGTAGTAATACATAAAAATATATAAATAAATAGAGTATAATAAAATATATTTATTTTAAAGTATAATATCCATATAATTTCCCTCAATATAAATTCATCATTATCAATCCTTAGAAGAAATTATATTTTGACATAAATCCCTTACCTCAAGTCCCATATTTCTTCATAAGAGTTCAAATATCCTGTATAATAAATATATTAAAAACTATATTCATATATAAATTACTATTTATTATTCTTTTATAATTTCAAATTATTCTTTTATTAACAATTTCTTTATTAAAATGAGTATTTAGGTGAAAATAGGTTTGTTGTTTATGCATGTTCAATTCAATGGTTCGGGTACTTACACCTTGGTCATGGTTTTTTCATCTAAAAAACATAATAATGAAAAAAAATTCTTATTTATTCATATTATACACTTTTAAAATTATTCATATAACAAAGTGATGAAAAATGGATCACATCGCCACATGGAAGTGGTTGTCCACACATACGCACGAGTAATATTATCATTTTCCAACAAATGTAAATGTAATAAGTTAGATATGGTATTATAATTATAGTAGAATAATTATTTAATAAATATCATATATAAAAATTAAATACATCATAATAAATATTCATGTGAGGCAGTGATGTAAAATTAATCATATCACTACGTGGAGGCAGTAGTCCACACATACACATGAATGATACTTTCATTTTTCATTTGATGAAAAGGAGGTAGAAAATGGTTGATAAATAATCATAATTAAAATTAATTATATTTAATGTTCTTAGTTAATTATTTTAGAATTTATTCCATAGACTTACAGGTGGTATAGGAAGAAATAAAATTGAAAGTACTCAGTTAAGAGTTATACCTTTTCATTGAGAACCCTCATTTGGATTACACCTTAAGACTTGAATGGATGATATTATGATAAAAATAGGATATATAGGATTTAATTAGGGTTTTTAAGAAGTTATTATAGAATTTTTTTGTGATAAAGGCTCATGAAGTGTGAGGAAGAGGTGGGGGTGGAATCCTTTTATAAGGGAGGGAGAAGTCACAATTAGAATTTTTTTAAAAGATTAAAATATAAAAATGTCTTACTCATGTCAAGTGGATCCAAAATGACACATAATAAAATATTTGAAGGATAAGTTCAAAATACCATCAACCAATAAAATTAAATAAATTATTTTGTGACATTTGGAACCTTATATCTTGGGTTAACCCCTCGGTAAACACTTTTTAACCCTAATCATGGTAATAAAATTTTACTATTTCTACAATTCATTATGAACAAAAATTAAGTTGAACTTGTTAAATTATATTAATTATTATAATTAAAAATATTTAATCCATTTTATAAAATTCAATTTCTATAATTGGTAGTAATTCATTTTAAAATAAGTGTGAAAAACACAATGAAAACCATTGTTAGAAAATTGCATTTTTTTTAAGTATTAACTAGATTTTGTCTTATTCCATACCTAGTAAAAAATATTAGATGAATGTTAAAAAATATTATTGGATATATAATATATAAATTTAGTTAAAATAATTCACTAATAGATATTAATTTAATTTATTAAGATAAAAACACATTGTGCGCATGAAAACTATTTTTTATAAAAACATCTCTATTTACCTTCAAATGATTTTATTTTCATTTATAAAAAATAGATAAACAATGAGTTAATTTTTTAAATGTTTAAAAAATAATTTTTCATAATTTTTTTATTCCTATTCATACCTACCAATAAAATGGCTATGCGATAACAATCATATTATATAATAATATTTTAATAGTATATCACAGTTCGTTTAAACTAGGTGTTGCATGAAAAGAAAGATATCAAAGAAATTAAATTTATATAAAGAGAAATATATCATAAAATATTAGGGTGTTATAAATAGTTCAACCTATGTCAATTTTTTCATATCTTATGGAATCATTCCGGTTTAAGGAATACAAGGTGAATCTCGAGGATTTGGATGTGAAGTGCTTTATCATACAGAGTGTATCTCCCTTAAAGGATCTGGTATTATTCAAAAAGAAGGTGGATGGTAGTATTTAGTTGTGTATGGAATATGGGAAGCTGAATTAGGTTGAAATGAAGAATATATACCCATTTCTAAGGATTTATGACTTGTTTTATCAAATGCGGGAAAGCCCAGTGGTTCTCTAAGATTGGCCTACGATCTGGCTACCGCCAGCTTTGGGTCAATGAGGAGGATATTTATAAGATAGAATTAAGGAGTATATACAAACTATATTAGTCTCTTATCATGATTTTTGGTTTGATAAATTATCTAGTGATGAACATAGATCTCATGAATATGATCATCCATCCATATCTTGACTCATTTGTTATGGTGCTTGCTAATTATATATTTATATAATAACAAAACTTAAAAATGCATGATAGACACATGGAGATTGTGTTGAGTATCCTTTGATCTCATCATCTCTATTTCAAGCTCTAAAGTTTCACTTTTGTATCCAATAGATACGGTTTCTTAGGCTTGTGATCTCTGATGTGGTAATTTCTATCGACCCAGTGAAATTTGAGGTTTTCATGTCTTGGTCACACCCTAGAAATGTGTTTGAGATCACAATATTTCTTCTTTTAGATAGATATTATAAATTTTTCATATAAGAAATTTCCTATTTAAAATTTCATATGAATGGGATTACCATGATGGGAGTGAATACCTAGTGTATAAACTAGTGTGAAGAGGACTTTCTAGAGGTGAATAGGAGATTGACATCAGCTCTAGTTTTGACCTTACCCAAGCATGGGATTGGATATTTGATTTGTTTTGAATCCTTATGTGTTGGTGTATGAATTTTTTTGATTCATATATATTAGGTAGTATCTTATAAGTCTCTCCATCTGTGACCCTGTGTGCATAGCTACCCTATGCATGAATTGAAGTTGGTAGTTGTGGTCCATGCTCTAATGTGTTGCCATAATTATCTCTTATGTAAGATATTTTTCATATATACAGACCACAAGAGCTTGTGTTACATATTATATAATTATTACATGAATCTATAGTAGATACATTGGGTGGAGTATCTTCATATCTTTGATTTTGATATGGATTATTCCCTAGTCAAATGTAATTACTTTGCAGATTCTCTCAGTATGAAAACATAGGATCTTGGAGAGAGGACTTCATAGGAGGAATGAAATTTTATGTTCTTGTTGGATTTGTGGATGGTGGATGTATATGAGGACTAAGGGGTGAGGAACTTTTCTCCCTTGGTTATCACATCGATGTTGGTGGACTAGGTAAAGACTAGACAAAAGTCATGTTGGTCAGAGTGGAAACTCAAGAGGGGGGTGAATTGAGTTCCTAATTAAAATTTCTATTAAAACTGTATTCTAAAGATACCCCAATTTGGAAATATCCCAGTTAATTAAGGCAGTAGAGATATAGATGTTTAGTTGGTCAACAAGTTTCTCAAAAGGGTGATTAGTCCTCAGTTGAATCAGTGTACCACACTTATTCAACTTTTGAAACAGGTTTACTGAATTAAACACATACAAACACTAACCAAAACTAACTATCATATTCAATGTAAAACAGTTTATATTTTTGAAATTATAAGAAGCGGAAAAAAGAAAAACAGAGTATTACAAAAATATAGAACACAACAGAGTTAAACAAGAGGTTTAGTCTAAAGCTGAGACTTAATCCTCTCCACTTGGTGATCACCTGCCACCAAGAAGTTTATATTAACAATAAACTTGATACACATCCTGTATTGGGATTTACAATAGTTTTCATAAACTTTCCAGGGCTCACACCCTCTACCATAGTTCTTTGTGTGAAAAACAAACAATCCAGACCGTACACGGTGTCTTCCATAGTTACACGTGGGGAGAAAAGTGCAAATAAATTTTGATGTGAGGATTTTCAGTATCCTCCAGTTCAAGCACAGGAGACAGTGTGTGTAATAGAAAAACACACACTTCTTAGAAATGTAATAGAAAGAACACAATAGAGATAAAGTTATAAGGATTGATTTTAAAATCCTCTATGTGTTTAGAGTTCATCTCTTGACTTCTTTAAGTGAAGAATTTGTAGTTCGAGTCTTTTTTTGGAACTTGTCTCCAAAAATAGAGTGTCACAACTCCAAGTTCTAGATTTCTGGTACTGAGTGTTATACTTCTTGGGTTTACAGAGATTTTATGAAGCACAGAACACAGTCTTAAATTTTTTCTCCCAAGATGATATTCTTGAGGCTCTTGGGTTCATAGTGAGAGTGTTAGTGTGCTTCTTTTGTTCTTCAAATTTAGTGTGTTGTAACTCTCTCTCTAGTGTCCTCTGTTATTCTTATCTTCCTTGGTCTTCTATTTTATATTCGAGGTCCGACAATAGGAATAATAAAACCACATGCAGTCTTCCTTGTACCTCGTACTTTCTCCATAAATAGTCTCTTGATTTGTCTACAATCAGCATTAATTAATGTCAGAAGCATTAAATTTACCAAATGTGATCATTAGAATAAACTTAAGAAATTGAATAATTATGGAGTAGAAGAGTGGGTATTGGTAGGCTGGTAACGGTAGCCTTCTCAATTGTAGTCTTCATCAGTATCCTTCATCGGTATCCTTCTTAACAGTAGCCTTCATCGGTAGGCTTCATCAGTAGGCTTTATAACAATATCCTTTGAGAGATAGACTCATGGAGATGACCTTGTATTGATAACTCAGCGGTGAGGTTTAACATTGGTAACCACCTAGTAGTAATCTCTATTAGTAACCTTCCAACGGTAACTTCTATCGGTAACCTTCTAGCAGTAACCTCTATTTGTAACCTTCCAGTGGTAACATCTATCGGTATCATTCCTGCGGTAACCTCTATCGATAACCTTCCAGTTGTAACCTCTATCGGTAACCTTCCAGTAGTAACCTCTATCAGTAACCTTCCAGTGGTAACTTCTATCGGTAACCTTCCAACGGTAACCTCTATCAGTAACCTTCCAACAGTAACCTCTATCAGTAACCTTCCAGTGGTGTAACCTCTTACTCAGAGAAATATTTCACTGTAAACTTAATTGATAGAATAGTGAGATTAAAGATACATAATTATCACTTGATAGAAACTATAAATATTAATTAAACATGATTATCATGACAAACAATAAAGATTTGGGATTATCAAAATAGGTGAGTACCATAATCTCCCCCTTTTTGATAATCACAAATTATGTCTGTGAAAATTTAGATTTAAGTATTATTGAATCAGGGTTAAGCACATTTTCTAATATCTTCAGAGGTGGGAGTGTACATATATTTTAGATCAGTAAAATTGAACCATTTTTATTGTGGAAAGATAGAAGAGCATATATACAATGACTCTAGTCTACTTCTCCCCCTTTATGATTAACAAAAAAAATAAGATAAAAAGAGACAAAAGAGGATTTTTGTATTAATGAAGAAAGAATATAGTATAAAAAAAGATTACAAAGATCCCTATCAACTAAGACAACCCACATAAAATCTAAATCATAAATTTCCAAAGGATATTTGTCTTTGGAATCTGAGGAGGAAGGTCCAGAAGATGGAGGGATAGGATGAGGTATATCAGTAAATGGTGTAAGAGAAGTTATGACAGAAGCATCAGTAGACTGATAATGATTGGATCTCTAAGGGATCATAGGGGTCATGCTTCTGATGGCCTATGTATGATTCATCAAAGGGGAAGCACCAATAGATCCTGAGGCAGATGAGGAATAAGGTAATGCTGGAGGAACAATAATGGGAGTGCAGTCCACATAGAGGAAGGGAAAAATAAGATTCCTAAAGTTCATAATGATGCTTCCTCCTCTTTCCATAACTGAGATAAAATCATCTTTATTCTCTATGAATTTATTTAAGGTTGGATTCAATTCTCTAATCCTGGTAACTTGATCCTTAAAATCCTGAGTGAAAGGTGGGATCCTCAAGTTTTCCAACAGCAGCTTGAAGTGACCATCCATCTAATTCTTAGTGTACACCCTTTTTTAATAGAAATCAAATTGCTCTTTTATGGCCTTCTGATCTTGAACAACCTCCCTTAAGTAATCTCACACAAGCTTATGAATTTATTTGGTAGTGTAAAAGACCTAAGTTGTAGACTGAGGGTATGAGGTACTTGAACAAGATAGCATTTCCACTTCTTCTCTAACAACCGATCTAAAAGCTTCTAGATCAACAGGAAGAGATGTTGAAGAGGAAGTAGATGCACACAGAGGTGCCATTGTAAAAGCTATTGTCTCCTTAAAATACTTGGTCAGACCACTGATCAATATTTTCACATCATCATCCTAACCACTCACATGTGCCTCCATATACTTCTTAAAGTCCTCAAAAACAGTGACCATCTGCTAAACAACACTCTTAACATACTTAAGGTCTTTGTCCACTTAAACTCTTGTAGCCATATAGGAGTCTAAACTCACAATTGATTGTTTCACATATTCCATAGACTCTACTAAGGTTATGACTTGATTGTAACATTACTCCACTTCATGTAGCAAATTTAAGTGAGAGGTATAAATTAACCTTTCCAAAGTAGAAGTTACAAGTTCTTGATTTTGATCCATTGATCTCTCTATCCCAATATATCTCTCATAAAAATGTCTCTTCAAATATGATTTTAATGATTCTAAATCATCCTTCTTCACATAGTCTCGAGGTAGAAGCACTATTGGCTGTACAATAGTGGTCTCTGAAATAGATGAAATTTCAGGGCTTCTGTTAGGCTTGTCATATTTAGAGTCTCCATAGTCTAAGCCTAAGACCACGAATCCAGGATCTTCTTACCAATCTTATATTCCATGAGAAACAACAATTGAACCTGTGGCAATAAGATCCTCTACCTCACTTAGAGAATTCTCCCAATAAATTACATTTACCTCTACCATTATTCCTCGATCAACTATAGCAACAGGAGAGTCCACGGCTACTTATTCTATAGAATATTCAACCACAGCCATAGAAATTTCAGCTCCAACAGATTCAACATCCTCTTCCTCTTCACTCTCAACCACTTCTGTATATTCGATCAAGGGACTGAGACTCAAGCATTCCTCTTCACTTTCATTAACAGCTATCTCAAATTCCTCAAGATTAGTGTTAGCTTCATCCTCCTCCTCTAAGGTCTCTCCAATAGGAATATCTTTTAAGAAATTATCTTCTTATTCACTGGTTTCCCCATCATCATTGTCTTTTATGATAGTATCTCTTATGGGAAATCTCTTTGGTGGGATAGGCTCACTAAAGGATACATCATTATCATGAGGACTTGAGGGAAGGTTGGGATCACTCCTATCATCTATAGGATAATCCTCTCTTACTTTCATAACAGCAGCCTCCTCTTATTCATCTGAGTATACTGGCTCCACTTCATCAGTCTTTAAACATGGATCTCACTTATTCTTTGGCCTAGTAGGATGGGTAATAGGATTGAATTCTTCATACAGCTTAGCCTCATCATTCACCCATTTTCTTTTCTAAGGGTTCCATCTTAACTTCATAAAATTGCAAATAATTTTGGTAATGCAGAATTTGTCCCTTAAAACTACAGTTTCTTCTTTATTTTCATAAACTCTTTTCACTCTCAACATCAAGGATATCAACCTGGAATGAAACAAAGAATTTGATTTAGAACTAGGATTTTTCATATCCTATATCTAAATAATCAGCAACTAAAAAGATTTATCTTTTATCCATGCTTCAACAGACACAAAAGAAATATGCATTGATACTTTAAGGTGGAAAAATCCCCTCTCACAGGACTCAAAACAAGCTGAATAAACTTAAAAAGCAACCTGTTTTCTCCTTCCATTTTAGCAGCAGTCACCTTTTTATGGATTTCATTCCCTATCAGCTCAGCCAAATCCACTTCATAGTAGAAATACTCACTGGTTGGAGGTACCACTCCAGAGTAGTAATCAAAAATGCCTTCATGTGTAAATCTTAAGCATTCGGCCCATTCACCAGAGGATAAGCTGAAACTTACTCCATTTACTTTTAAAGACATTCAGTTATCATCCTCAGACTGTTCGAACAATAGAAACTCAAATAATTCCTTGACTATATTTGGGTATTATGGTCCATTGTTATTTGAAAAACATTATAATCAGTCCTGAGCTTCGTGTGCCTTTAGTACCAGATACTTTCTTGACAGTAGCCATTCTGAAATTAATTCCTTCTCAATCACAATTTCCTGCTTCAAAAAATGTGGATTGATTGGCTTTTCCACTACCGTGCATCCACTACTAGACCCAGTTCGAGGTCTCTTAGAGTTCGGCGCATCTCCTTCATCATCAACCATCGGTCACTTCAATATTTTCATTGCAATCTGGAGTAGTTTGAGGGTTTCAGCAGAAGGTTAGGTTCCAAGGTTAGGGAGAAAAAGGTTCAGGAGAGGATTTAAGTGGATTGAAATGTGGTTTATACTTTGTTTTTATCATTTAGGGATAGAAAAACTAATTGAGTAAAATAAATAAATAATACTAAAAACGTTTTGGATTTCATCAGAAAAATGTGAAGTCCCAAACCTATGGTCGACTATCGGTAAGGTTTCAATGGTAAGTTCCTAACAGTGAGGTCTAATGGTGAGGTCTTACTGGTGAGGTCTAATAGTGAGGTCTTATCAGTGAGTTCTAACGGTGAGGTCTTATCAGTGAGTTATAACGGTGAGGTATTATCGGTATGGTCTAACAGTGGGGTCTTTTTGGTGAGGTCTAACAGTGATCTCTTATCGGTGAGGTCTAACGGTGAGGTCTTATCAGTGAGGTCTAATAGTGAGGTCTTATCAGTGAGGTCTAATGGTGAGGTCTTATCGGTGAGGTATAATGGTGAGGTCTTATCGGTGAGGTCTAATGGTGAGGTCTTATCGGTGAGGTCTTATCTTAACATTTTATCATACCTAACTAATGTTTGATGTAATTTAACCTCTCAGAACTCAAAGGATTTGTGAATATATCATCCAATTGGTGTTCAGTGCCAATGAATTCAAGAGTGATATCACCTCTTTGATAATGATCTCTCAAGAAGTTATGTCTCACATCAATGTACTTTTTACTAGCATGAGATGCTAGATTTTTAGAGATGTTAATAGCTCTTGTATTATCACAATTTATAGAGACATGTTTGAATTGATATCCATAGTCTAATAATGTGTGTTTCATCCACATAATTTGAGCACAACAACTACCAATAGCTATATATTCAGCTTCGGTAGTGGATAATGCAACAGAATTTTGTTTCTTACAACACCATTATACTAGTGACTTGTCCAAAATGTGACATGTTCCTGAAGTGCTTTTTCTATCTAACTTACAACCAGCAAAGTCAGCATCTGAATAACTTATTAAATCAAATGATTATCCTCCTGGATAAAATAGTCTTAAGTTTGTAGTATGCTTCAGATATTTAAAAATCCTTTTAACATTAATTAAATTAGACTCTTTGGGATTGGATTGAAAATGAGTACACACGCATACACTAAACATAATATCAGGACGGCTAGTAGTAAGGTAGAGAAGACTTCTAATCATACCTCTTTAATTGGTTTGATCCACTGTATTACTAGTTTCATCAGCATCGAACTTACAAGTAGAACTCATAGGTGTATCACTACCTTTATTACCATCCAAACCAAAATGTTTCAAAATATCCTTAGTATGTTTACTTTGATTAAAACAATACCATTTTTATTTTAAAAATTTTGAAATCCAAGGAAAAATTTTATTTCCCCTATTAAACTCATTTTAAATTCATCTTTCATTATCATTGAAAAATCAGTACATAAAGAATTTTTAGAGGATCCAAAAATAATATCATCTACATAAATTTTTACTATTAAAACATTTTTAGAAATTATTTTAATAAAAAGGGTAGGATCAGTTATTCCTTTAGTAAAACCTTTTAAAATAAGAAAAGAACTAATTCTGTCATACCAAGCTCTAGGAGATTGTTTTAGATCATATAAATCTTTAGAAAGTTTAAAGACATGATTTGAAAAATGGAAATATGAAAACTAGGGTATTTCTCAACAAATACATCCTCAACTATGTACCCATTTAGAAATGCAATTTTAACATCCATTTGATAAATTTTGAAATTCAGATGAGCTGCATAAGAAAGTAGTATCCTAATGGTTTCTAGTCTAGCTACATGTGTAAAGGTTTCCTTATAGTCTATTCCTTCTTCTTGACTATATCCTTGTGCAACTAGTCTAGTCTTATTTCTAATTATGTTTCCAAACTCATCAACTTTATTTCTAAACACCCATTTAGTGTCTATGGTCAAAGTGTCTTTAGGTATTTTTACTAATTCCCAAACTTTGTTTCTTTCAAACTGATTTAATTCTTCTTGAATAGCTATCACACAAAATTCATCATTGAAAGAATCATTAATATTTTTTTTGGTTCAAGATGTAAAAGAAAGACTTGATGTTCGACTTGGTTTCTCATAGAAGCTCTAGTTTTTGTTCCTCTATTTAGATCACCTACTAAATCATCTAAAGGATGATTCTTGAGGGTTCTAATACCTCTAGAAAGGGTTGTACTAGTCTCCTCATGGTTTTCTGTAGGTTCAGATTCAACATGGTCAGATTCTAGAGAATTTTCAGAACTAGTTGTTTTCACTAAGGGTTCATTGTCTTTATCATTAAGGTACAAAATTGACATATATTCCTCAAGATGTTCAAGAGAGTTTTTTGGTTCATGTGGATATGTCTCATAAAATTTGATATGATCTGATTCTTCCACACATTTGGTTCTATTATTGAATACCCTATAAGCTTTACTAGATATTGAGTATCCTAGGAAAATTCCTTCATCGCTCTTGGAAGCAAATTTTTCAATATTATCCATAGTGTTAATGATAAATACTTTGCAACCAAAAACTCTAAAGTAATTAACCTTAGGCTTACTATTATTCCAGAGCTCATAAGGGGTTTTCTAAATAATAAGTCAAATTAATACTCTATTGATAATGTTATAAGCTGTATTAACAGCTTCGGCCCAAAAATAGATAGACAGATTATACTCATTTAGCATAGTATGGGAAATCTCTTGAAGTGTCCTATTTATTCTTTCTACAACTCTATTTTTTAGATGTGTTCTAGGAGCAGAGAAATTTTGATTATAGACATTTTGTGAGAAAAAAGATTCAAACTTCTGATTTTCAAACTCATGGTCATGATCACTTCTCAGGGTCTTAATTCTAAGTCCACTATGATTTTCCACAGACTTGGAATATTTAAAGAAGTAAGAACATGCTTCACTTTTTTGAGCTAGAAATTATACCCAATTATATATAGAAAAATCA
The DNA here is from genome assembly GCA_963277665.1 of Viscum album. Classification (NCBI taxonomy): domain Eukaryota; kingdom Viridiplantae; phylum Streptophyta; class Magnoliopsida; order Santalales; family Viscaceae; genus Viscum; species Viscum album. Next base: position 835,957,786 of record OY728153.1, read on the forward strand.
TCTACAAGAACATAAAAATAGTGCTTCCCATTTAAACTTGAAACTATAGATGGTCCAAACAAATCCATGTGAACCAACTCAAGTGGTTGAGAAGTGGAAACTTATTTCTTTGGTTTGAAAGAAACTTTGTGTTGTTTTCTCTTTTGAAAAATATTACAAACTTTGTTGTGTGGGAATTCCAATTTAGGTAAGTCTATAACTAAACCTTTCTTAGTTTGTCTCCTAAGAAAGTTCACATTATAGTATCCCAATCTTCTGTGCCATAACCAGGATTCCTTATGAAAATCATTTAAACAAGAAACATTTTTCTTAGCTAAAGAGTTTAAAGAAACAGCATATACATTTTCATTTCTAAGATCATTGAATATTAAATCATTTTTAGAATTAAAAACAATACATGCATCATTTTCAAACTTAACATTAAAACCATCATCACACAACTAATAGATACTAAGTAGATTGTATTTTAACCCATCAAAAAAAAGTACTATTGAAATTAATATAGTATTAGGGTTACCAATTTGTCCTAAGTCGATGATATTCCCTTTATCATTATCAACAAATGTAACATGTCCACTATCAACCTTAATTATTCTCTTGAAGCATTAATAGTCTCCAGTTATATGTATTGAACATCCACTGTTCAAATACTATAGAGTTTTTCATGGGCTCTTTAGACAATTTTCCTGCAAAACAGATTAAGTATAGGAAAACTTTGGTACCCAGATTTTCTTGGGTCTAGAGAGGTTAGAAATTAAAGATTTGGGAACCCATACTTGTCTCACAGGTTTACTATAATCAATAGATATGTTTTGAGATATGAACAATTTGTTAGGTCCTTTAGAAAAGTGTTTTTTAAAAGATGGTCCATAACTTGAACTAGTAGTGAACTGTCCATATTTTGGAACAAATTTATTTTTAATAATCCTTCTCTGTCTTGGTTGATATCCTAGACCATTTGTGTATTTTGGAGAAATCTGTTTCCCTAGAAATTGTGTTAAGGTATCTGTACCTGCAGTAAACTTCTTAAGATCTCTTTTTAATTTCTCATTCAATAATTTAAGTTCAGTATTTTCTTTTAACAGCTGAGCACATTTTTCTTTCTCAATATCCAAATTAGACTTATAATTATCATTTAAAATATGTTTTCTTTTCAATAATTTATATTTATACTTGATTTCATTAATGGTATCCTCAAGCATTCAACAGTATTCAAATAGTTCATCCTTAGTCATATTTTCATCATTAACTGATTCATTTTCATTCCCAGAATAGTAATCATTATGTATAAGAGAATTGAGTGTTACCTCAGATGTTTCTGTCATGAAACACAAGTTTTCATGTTTGTTCTTTTCAATATCAGAAGTGTCAGATCCACTGGATATATCTTCTGAATCACTCCTAGTATCTTTCATATCCTTTTTATATCCCTTTCCCGTGTCTTCATATTTCTTCTTAAATTTCATCTTGGGGAAATCATCCTTCACATGGCCTATTAATTTACACTGATAGAAGACTATCTCATTTATATTGTCATTCCATTTTCTATCCTTTTTCCATTTTCCTTTACTATCATACCTTCCTTTATAGTTTTATTTTATAAATAACTTATACTTATAGTATAACTTTTTTAATCTCCTAGCTAGATGAGCCATCTCATCATCACTGTCAGAGTCGGAATCTTCACTGGTGGAACTGTCTACAGGAAATTGAACTTTTTATTTATCTTTTCTCTTTGAGGTAGAAGTCTTGAATGATACAGATTTATTTATTGGTTCTTCATCTTCTTCCTGATTCACCTTAAGCTCTTCTTTGTACATCATAAGTTTTATGATTAGTTTCTTTATTGGTAGCTTGCTTATGTCACAGGATTCTTAGATAGAAACAGAAGTTACTCTTCATTGTCAAGTAGGAATTGAATCAACCTCAAAATCTGATCCTTGTTATCCACTAGTTTCCCAAGAAGACTCATAGTATTTACCATTTCAGTGAACCTAAGATACATTTCATAAATTAGTTCACCAGGCTTCATTTTAAAATTATCATATTTAATAGTATATGTATTTAATCTCATTTCTTTAACATTGGTTGTTCCCTCATGAGAAATAGCTAAAGTATCCCAGATTTCATAAGCAGTTTTGCAGGCAGATATTATATTGAATTCTTCATCAGATAGAGAACAGTACAATTCATTCATTGCTTTACAGTTATTGTTATATTTAGCTTTAGTCAACTAAGACTATGTGTCCCTAGTAGTAGCAGTAAATGCATATTGTTCTTCAATTGTGTCCCATATTTCAGGACCCATGCTCTCTATATGAATTTTCAATTTTATTTTCCATTGAGCATAGTTATTACCATTAAAAAAATGTGGCATGTTGTTAGTCTCACCCTCAACTCGGTTATCCATAATTAATTAGAATTTAAAGAACTAAAAATTTAGATATGACAGAAATTTTAAGATCTTTGAGATACAACTAAAATCATAGTTAAAAAAGTTGAAAACTCGCACAATAGTTCATATGGTAGTAATAAAAATTTAATCATTTGATACCAAATGTTGGTCGGATTGGAAACTCAAGAGGGGGGTGAATTGAGTTCCTACTTAAAATTTCTGTTAAAACCTTATGCTAAAGATCCCTAAATTTGGAAATAGCCCAGTTAATTAAGGAAGTAGAGATATAGATGTTTAATTGGTCAATAAGTTTCTAAAATGGTGATTAGTCCTTAGTTGAATCAGTGTACCACACTTATTCAACTTTTGAAATAGGTTTACTAAATTAAACACATATACACACTAACCAGAACTAACTATCAGAGTCAATGTAAAACAGTTTTCTGTTTTTGAAATTATAAGCAATGGAAAAAAGAAAAATAGAGTATTACAGAAATATAGAACACAATAGAGTTAAACAAGAGGTTTAGTATCAAGATGAGACTTAACCCTCTCTACTTGGTGATCACCTTTCACCAAGAAGTTTATATTTGATAATAAACTTTATACACAACCTGTATCGGGATTTACAATAGTTTTCACAAATTATCCAGGGCTCACACCCTCTACCATAATTATTTGTGGGAAAAACAAACAATCCATACCACACAAGTTCTCTTCCACAATTACACGTGGGAAACAAAGTGTAAATAAAGTTTGATGTGAGGATTTTTAGTGTCCTCCAATTAAAGAACAGGAGACAGTGTGTATAATAGAAAAACACACACTTCTCAGAAATGTAATAGAAATAACACAATAGAGCTAAAGTTATAAGGATTGTTTTTAGAAGGCTCTAGAGAGTTCATCACTTGACTCCTTGGAGTTAAAAATTTGTAGTTTGAGTCTTTTTCTATAACCTGTCTCCAAAAACAGAGTGTCACAACTCCAACTTCTAGCTTTTAGGTAATGGGTGTTATGCTTCTAGGGTTGATAGAGATTTTATGAAGCACAGAACACAGTCTTGAATTTTTTCTCCCAAGATGATCTTCTTGAGGATCTTGGGATCATAGTGTGAGTGTCAGTGTTCTTCTTTTGTTCTTCAGATCTAGCATGTCGTAACTCTCTCTCTCTATTGACCTTTGTTCTTCTTATCTTCCTTGGTCTTCTATTTTATATTTGAGGTCTAACAATAGGAATAAGAAAACCATGTGCAGTCTTCCTCTTACCTCATACTGTCTCCAGATACGGTCTCTTGATATGTATACAATCAGTATTAATTAATGTCAGAAGCATTTAATTTACCAAATATGATTGTTAGAATAAACTTAATAAATTTACAAAGTATAGAGTAGAAGAGTGGGTATCAGCTGGCTAGTAATGGTAGCCTTCTCAATGGAAGTCTTAATCATTAGCCTTCATCGGTAGCCTTCTTAATGGTAGCCTTCATCAGTAGGCTTCATCAGTAGCCTTCATCGGTAGGCTTCATCGGTAGGCTTCATCGGTAGGCTTCATCGGTAGGATTTATAACAATATCCTTTGAGCGATAGACTCATGGCAATGACCTTGTATTGATAACTCAGTGGTGAGGTTTAACATCAGTAACCACCCAGTGGTAACCTCTATCAGTAACCTTCCAGCGGTAACCTCTATCAGTAACCTTCCAGCGGTAACCTCTATCGGTAACCTTCCAGCGGTAACCTCTATCGGCAACCTTCCAGTAGTAACCTCTATTGGTAACCTTCTGGTGGTAACTTCTATCAGTAACCTTCCAATGGTAACCTCTATCAGTAATCTTCCAGCGGTAACCTCTATCGATAACCTTAAAACAGTAACCTCTATCGGTAACCTTCCAGCGGTAACCACTTACTTAGAGAAATTTTGCAATGTAAAATTAATCGATATAATAGCAAGATTAAAGATACATAGTTATCACTTGATAGAAACTATAAATATTAATGAAACATGATTATCATGAAAAAGAATAAAGATTTGGGATTATCAAAACAGGTGAGTCCAACTTGTCAAGTGTTGATTTCTTAGTGATGCGGTAATAGTTGGCAGGAAGTGACCTAGTTCCGATATGGATGATAGATTATGACAACATGATATTTATTTCTTGTAGAGTTGTGGATCATTCTTCCATGAGGTAGTAATGTATAAGGGATTATCATGCCACTCATTGGGTAGTGTACCCAGGTTCTACAAAGTTATATCAGGATACCAGGTGATAATTATGTAGGTTGGGAATAAGGATTGATATCACAAGCTTCATCTCTCATTTCCTCACCTGTCAGATGATCAAGGCAGATCATCGGTGGCCAGGAGGTTTACTTCAGCCACTTCCCATGCTAATATTGTGAATGCAGCCGAATATGAGTATATTGAGTTGGAACTATATGCATTATATTTATAGATCCTAGTGTGAATTATTGACCAAATATACAAGGTGTTTATGGGGATTATGGTACCACTATTTTGAGTCTTATGGTAGTATAGATGGATCCAATAATATAAGTGGGAGAATAATTTTTACATTCGTGATCAATGTCTTGATTTGTTCAAGTAGATCCACTAGAAACACTTCTTAATTATGAGATGTTTTTAGAGGAGGGATTTTTGAAACCCTTAAATTTTAATAGAATTTGGTCTATTTTTTGAGATGGAACTGGATTATATGGTTTGGTGCATATTATATGATATGGAGGGTGTGTTTGTTGTGTGGTTGGTTCATTATGGTGCAACAGTTTAATTTTTTGGTTTTGTATGTTTTTTCATAGCTTTATAATGATTTTGTTTCTACAAATTGGAGACTTTGAAGGTGGATTCAGGTAGTTCTTCCAATTTTAAGGTCTTCACACCATGGATCTAGTCTGTGACATGTACTTCATATTTAGCAATAAAATTCTGTAGTGTGGTGGTCTCCTTGTGGCATGGTCATTTTTCTAGGTTTATAAGACCTTGTCATGGACTACATCATGGTTCTGAAACATTGTTTTGACCAACCCTACTATTCCATAGTCCTTTAACTTTCACCATAGTTTTTTCATTTCCTCTCTCTTTTATTCATGGTGTAGGGCTTGTGTTATGGTATTATTTATCCTAGTTTTACTTATATATTCTCAAAGACCCTCAAACCCATACTCTTCCCAGCCATTCTTCTCGATTTTTTGGTGACTCTTGGGATTCTTCCGGAGTTTTTTCATACATATTTCTTTGTATTTTAAACTTGTCCTTAGAAGATTGACCTATTGGATTCCAAAAAGTAAGATTATTCTATTCTAGAATGAATCATCTTCTTCTCTTATAATTGTCTATAGATCTAAGCTATGTTTTCAAAATATATGAATTTTATCCTAATTTATTAATTTTTTCTTAGTCTTTTGATAGATCAGTATTGGATAAATAGAGATGGTCATATTTCCTTAAACTAGATCTAGATCCACCATGGATGGTGGATCTCTTGGGGTAAGTTGATGTGGTTCCATCCTCTTATTCTTATTACCTTCTAGAATCATATTTTTGAACCCTTATTATGGCGTATTAGAGTTGTTTCTTAGGAATCATTAGCATCTGGGCTTGATCTGGTTGGAGTGTGGGTGTGATTTGAGTATTGGCTCTTGGAAATTTTATTATTGGCATCACATGCTTGAGGTAGGATGTTCCTTACTATTTATATCCCTTGTATAATTTTTTTTCCTTGATAATTTACTTGTGTGTGTGTAACCATGAGACCCATGCTTGAGTTTTATCGCATGTGTGTGCATGTGTAGAATGTGATATGCATGTTTGATATTGATCACAAGTGAAATGATGAGTAGCTCATGAGACTCATGTTTGATATTGATCATGTGTGTGTGTGGCTACTAAGACTCATTCATGATGTGTTATATTGTTCCTATATGCGCTATGCCCTATTGTGTGTGATTGTATGTCCTGTGGAGGTTTTTCTTCTGGTAGAAAGTGAAAGGTGTACCATCATATCTTGGTTAGCCCTTAGAGGTGTAGCATGTGTGACAGATGATAATGGTGATGATGGAAAGAGATGTAGGGTAGGGGAGTGATGGCCTTGTGTCCTAGCCTAAGGTACCTTAGCAGGAGATGATGGCCTTGTGTCCTAACCTGAGGTCAAGATGGGGTGTGATGATATTATGGTCTGACCCATGACTGAGATAGGGTATGATTCCCTTATGACCTGACTCGTGATTGAGATGTGGCTCGATGGCCTTATGGCCTGACCTGAGACTTGTTTTCCTTATTTCTATTTAGGTATATATGTTATGAACAAGTGGCCAACCATGTTCATGATTTTTGTTATGAATGTTCTTATGGAATGGAGCCCAAGTAGGGATGTCTGGGGTTCAGGGCGTCTTTTTTAGCACATGACCGCTTGAAATTTGACTAGTTCATACTTGATTTCACTTTTAATTTTGATGTGATATACACTACTTATGCATGTTAACTTATGTTACGTATGCATGGGTGTTTTCTTACTTATGTTAGGGATGAATTGGGGTGTTACAAATAATATTATTGAACAAAAATGAAATTGATCTAATGAATATTACAAAATATTGAATAATTATCTTACATAACTTATGAATTATCCATGAAACCCAATATTGATCCTAATTACCACATTGAGATACTATTAATACAAAATAAATTCTCTCAGTGTGCTTTTGGAGACAATTCTATAGAGAACTAGAAGGTTAATATAGATGAATCAATAGGATTTCCCCCAAATCATATTAACACTTATAAGAGAGTGTGTAATAATATATATATATATATATAATAAGTGTATATTGTGTATGATATAATATTACACCCCACCTAAATATATCTTATATATACATAATTAAAAAAAGTGTCATTTAAAAGATTCAATAGATAAACCGTAAGGAATATTTTCTAGAACCAATAGAAGAAGGATCAACACAGAAGAAGATAAAATGTGTGTTTAAAGAATTTCCTTGACTTCCAATTTTGATGTTACTTTCATTATATGAAAAAGAATGGTGATTAGGGGTATATTAAAGGGTGCATGAATAATACAAAGGTTGGGAGGTTAAATCATCCTGTAAAATAGCTTATTGTTTTATTTGATACTCTTTTATAGATTTAAGTCATGTTTATGAAATCCTTCAATAATGACCCATATTTATAATACATTTTATTCCAATATTTTCAAAAGAAATATCCACATAATACAATCCTTCAAAATTTAGAGGCTTTTTATCTTTTTGAAATTAGATACATACACCATGAACTTAAAAATAAAAAGGACATTATTATTTAAAATTTCCACAATGTGCTCTTAAATTCACTTGAACTCCTAATACTGTATAGGAAAACCTAGGGAAAACATAATAAAGAGGTTATATATAAATATAAGTAGAGGATCAGTCAGAGTAATCATGATACATATGAAAATATCATTGATTTATGGTATGTAGAAGATTGTATCATAAGATCATGCCATAATGGTAATGTAGAAACAACATAAAACCTGACATCATAATTATATGTTAAGAATAACCTCCAAGAAATAAAAACATAGGGTTCCAGGCTAGCATACCATGAACCATACATGGAATCCCATGTGATGAAAACATTACTCAATGCATTATATTTCTATCATGGAATACCCTTCATATCTCTTATATTTCATATTTCGTATCAATCATATGTCATAAAAACATGTTTGATCATTTGAATCCCGCAATTATGGAATATGGGTTTCATAAATAGATGTCCCCAATAAATTAAATATATTTATATCTAGGTGAATACCCTTTATAGAAAATATGGTTGGGTATTTACAACACAAAGGTATATAATGGAAAACCAAGAGATAACTTCAATGGTATAACGGATGTACATAAAAGTTCATGGAATGGATAAATTATAGGAAGGGGTATTATCCCATTAATAGGGAATTATAAGGATAGTAAGTAATGATTATTAATTTATGAGAATAAAACCATTTTTAAATCAAAAGTCTTATAACAAAGGAACTACACGAATTGAAAAGAGGAGGGCAGGAACCCCTTACAAAGATAGGTTTCTTCTAAAAGCTTCAGAGGATTCTATAGTACCTTATAAACTCCTTGAGAGGGATATTGAGATAGAAAATGAGATGAAATTAATGATAAAAGTATTTGGAGTTAAGTGGAATGGGATAATGGGTGTCTATTTATATCCAAGGATAGGGAATTTTTTATTAATTTCAAAACTAGGCCTTGGACATCTGGTTAATTAAAAATGCACACCCATTGGACATCCCATGCTTTTGTCCCATAATATTTTCCAAGTGGAAGGGGTTTATAATATTTCAATTGATTATTAATGGGATTTCTTTAATTAATAATATTATGGAGGTGGAAGGGGTTCTTTTTCCATAAAGAATTGTTTTTAAAACCTTTAAAATGCACTTTAGGTTTTGAATGATTCATTATATGATTGGAAAATCAATAATATAACTTTAATATATCTTTTTAATGGAATAAATATATTTTTGGTCACGAATTATCTTTATAGTAATTATTACAGCATGTTTAAGTCATTATGGTCTCATAATACTTCATGTATATTTATAATGTATTTAATTTTTTCCCAAAAAAATCAATTTTCCTAGAATATTATGAAAAAATCATCATTGTATAATTTAGAATTATTGATTTAAAAAATTAAACTTATTTTATCAAAATAATTATCAATATATTAAAATTTTAATTTATAAATAAAAATTCTTATTTATTTAAAAATAGTAGTTTTAATGACTTATTCAACTTTATGACCCATATAAAAGATAATTGGGACCTCATGAAATTATATTATCATTTATATTCAAATAAATAGTGTTTTATAATATCATTTCATGAAAATAAATTTTATTTCAAATTGTTAAATTTATGATAAAATATATATTTTAATTATGATCATATATTTTCCAAAAATATAATTTTGATTTATTTCTATTGAAAATTCTATTTATTATATTAATGTGCATTTAAAATAATAAAGAAATGGGATTAAAGAAACCAGTATATCATTTCTTAAAAGAAAATTTACACATTTTTACAATTAAAGTTGAGATACATAACCCATTATTACACCAGAATATTCCCTATGGGTAAGGTGTGTGATGGTGGTACATTCATGGGGTAGTTCGGTGAACATAAATTGGGAAATGACTTTTATAAGATTAAACATCTCCTATAATTGTATCCTTTCAAGTCTTGGTTATTTAATCTCATAATGGTCTTGGTCAAGGGTGATCCTTAGTGATATCATTTCCATTAAAATATCCGATAAATGAGCTTCATAATGGATGACCCTACTGGTTGAGGCCATTACTTATTCATTCTACATCAATTTTATTTTATTATTACCTTTAATATATAATTATCGAAAAGGTTATTTTATAATGGCTATATTTCCAACAGTTGTAATATTAGATGGTCTTAATACCCAATAGTCACATTATGGATTTATTTATAATAATAATAATAATAAAGTGTTATTAATTTTCATTATGTGGTGAATATATTCTATATTATACTATGTAACATCTTGACCCTAACCATTGTCTTAGAAAGATATGAGGTGCTACTAACCATAAGTTTCATCCCCGATACACAAAAAGCTCACAATAAATGATAAGGGCTTACAAAATATTTGGGGGATAATTGAACCTTTTAAACAAACATGACATGTTAAAAAAATAATAAATACAACCAAACTAAAACTATGTGATGCATGAATTATAAATAATAAAACTCTAAAATACAATTAACCAACAATATCAATATAGCATAAAAAAGTGAAAAAAACATCCAACCAAAAAATAAAAGACATCCCGGTGCAACATCATCGATGTGGTGTTACTCCAACTACCAACAATAATATTTTGAAGCTCCAACCACCCTCTTGAGAATTTATCGTCATGGTGATCCACTAGAGAAAAAAGAGAATTTTCCTTTACCAATTTCATGATAAACAATGTCAGCATAGGCACCAATGTGAATATGAAGGGTGTGAGTAAACATACCTAGTGGTCAATCCCCAAGAGACTTCCCAACTCATGCCTCTAAGACCAAACCAAGTTAGTTCACAATATAATATACATATAAAATGAACAAGATGAAAATCAAAGTAGTTTACCAAATAAATAAAATTAATTTAAATTATTGTAACATTAATTCCATCCACTTGAAATAACAAAAGAACATCACACACACACATGCATGCATCCAATCAAGATTATTCCTAACTTGTAAGAAGAATTTTGTCCTACCAGTCGAGTCAACACTTAACTGAGAATATAAGGTAATCTAAAGGTACTGACCCCTTGTTTGATCACAATAAGGCGTCTTCTAATGAAATATGAACTCAAATAGTTCCATGCATATTCCAGTGTCTCACATCCATGAATTTATTCAAATTAATTATTCTTTTAAAAAAATTAATGAAACATATTTCATGCATTAAACCAAAACAACACTTTAAAACAATGTAACAAAAGGGGGTTTTCTAAAAAACATTATTGGCACTAAAAATTTGTATTGAACCTCAGACGCATGTTTTTTATAGGGTGGGGATAAAGCGTATCCTCAAGGACCATTCTGAAACAAAATAGGTTTTTGGGTACAAATTTTGCAATTCTTACGTAAATCCCCATTTTTTCATGAAACTCAATTGCGTGAGAAAGATGGAATAAAATGGTTGAGTTCCATAGTCATCCCCTAGTGTCAAAGGCATGAGTGTCACATAACCCACAGTTTCACATTCCACACCCATGTTTCATAACTCAAGGGAATTTTCATAACACAACACCCCTAGAGGCCAAAAAATATATAAATAGAGCATCCCCCCACCCTTGTTTTTGGGTGAACCTCTAAAAGTTAAAGATTCGCACTCTCATTCATGAAACCCTCTATTTTTCAAATCTCACAAAACCAGAACCTCCCATGGATTCCCACATGGATATAATGTCTACAAAAACCCTCACATGGGCCCTAAATCACTTTTTCATAAGTTTGATATGACTCTACACAACTTCCCTCAATGGAAAAACTAGTTCTCACAAGATTACATTCCTCTGTGTAACTTCAGGCCTTAAAAGCACCAAATATTTCATGTAAATGTTCCCACCTCATCCATTCCCTTCCCTTATTCTATAACCCATGGTTTTCACAACTTAAAAGATTTTTGAAACTTTAAACTTACATGCCCTAACCTCCAGGTCCCCAACTCAATGCCTCCTTTCTCAAAACATAGTTGTACATAAGTTGAGGGATCATATACCCAGCACCCATTCGAACAAGGTTTATTCATGAAAACCCAAATCATTTGAATTGTATCATGGAACCTCATGCTTAATCCCTTTTCCCTGGTCATGATATAGGAAGCCTCATTTCATTTTTCTCCAAAGCACATTCACCCTTAAATTGAGACCCCTACTTTCTGCCTGATACAGGTAGTTTCTAAACCTTTTTCTCTCTAAAAGTACATGTTCAGTGGATTCATAAGCCCCAGAAATGGAATCATAAAGTAAAACTATCCTTCAATACCCCTGATGAATGCATGTGGGATACGATACCTAGATCATTATCTCCTCATATCCTAATTGGGAATGGGCAGCTTCACAAGTAAACCCTGAATATGTCCAAGCTACAAGACATTAAATTGAAAACAACCAATATTCTTGTCACATGATGCTAAACTGAATGAAATCATCCTTTTTTCAAGACATTAAACTACACAAAAAAAATCCTCAATATATGACATTAAACTATATTTTTACCCTATGTGATGAGAAAAAGATGCCTCGTGTGATGAGCATGAGATGATATCCCCATCTTATGGAAAGATTCTAGACATAATCCCCACACCATCCCTTATTATAACTCCTTTTTTATGAAATAGTCCTTAACGCATGATGTTAAACTATATGGATCATTCCTAGAACACCACTATAAATTTTCTAGTCAAATAATGTGGGTTTTGATCCCTATCTCCTAACAGGGTATGTAAGATTCCTCCCAAAGGTTCAATACCAACATCCCAACACCACCATACAAATATGAAGTCCCCACTATACTTTAAACCAATTATTGAACCATTACATAATGATTGTACATGGGAAACATCCCCATAAGACTTCAAACTTCTGATAAACCCATAAGATATGAACGTATTGTTAGATTTGGTGTCCTAGGACCAACTTTTTTTACTTTGATTAAATGTATATTCGATATATTGAATATTAATAAACCATATTATTATATATTTTTCATTATTCTGCATGACTCTAATGTATTAATTTATTAGATTATACTTCTCATTGATAAGGTCATAGCAATTCTCTACTATGATGAAAACCTTGAAGCACTATGATGATATTCTTAAATAATGTTATATGGTTAGATATCATACAATTATGGGACACATGGTGCATAGACTGTCAAGTGTGAGTACTCATAAGTGAATGAGGACTCTTCTCATGATGTTTTTACTTAGTAATCTCCAAGATAGTAGATTATGAGAACAAACCTACTAGTGGGAATTCCGCATGTTTTGGTGTCAACAGATATTTCTATCAATGAGTGTGTGTAATGGTCCTTAGAATTTAATATTTTCAATAATGAATATCATGACTCGTGAACTTAGATTTTATAATTAAAACTATGACTCCATATGTTTTAAGTGAGGTAGGGTACATTGGGTGCTTTATAATTGATATGTCATTAATAGATAAGTCAAGAAAGGATTTGTCCCTACCATCTTTATGGAACCTGATATCTCATCCCTTTGATTGGAATAGAATAGTTTCCCTAAATTCCATGGAAATGGTGTAATTATGTGTTTATTTTAGATATTGGAATAGAATAGTTTCCCTAAATTCCATGTAAATTGTGTAATTATGTGTTTATTTTAGATATTCAAATAAATACACATCGATCATATAGGTTGATGACACATATGTGAAACCTTATTGATGAGATATTGTGTGTAAAAACTGGGCCCCACCCACCAGTTGCCCGGCAGACACATGGTCCCCACCAAGGGTCCACCCACATGCCTGAATGGATCATCTAACTAATGACAGTCCCCACAGGCCAACACATGTCCTTTCCACTGTGTTTTTTCCCCACTCATTCACACCCTGGGAAACTTCCCAGAAGCTCACCCATCCTGATCACTACTTCAGCACAAGCACGCTTAACTGTGTTTGCTCTAATCATACAGGTTCCCGAAAAAGAAGGTGCACCTTGTTGACATGAGTCATATCATTTATTCATTTAACCCTTCATCATTTTAGGGTGTTACAATCACCCCCCTTGGAGCACAACGTCCTCGTTGTGGGCCCTACATCTCAACCCAGGCAGTGCACCGCACTTAAGGCTGGGTACCTATCACATACATAACTTATTTTAAAGTTATTTTTAATTTATTTTCCATTCATGCTTTGTTTTGGGGGTTTCCAAAGGTTTTATGGAGAATATGTGAGTTTTCATGAATTAGGCCAAACCATGAGCCCAATTCAAGATTTAAAAATAAAATTTGTTTCTTTTATAACTTTTTCATTTTTTAATATTTTTCAGTAATTCAAACTCCTAAATTTCCTCCCCTAATATATTAACACAAAATTTAAATTTGGAGCCTTTATAAATCCATAATCATGGGGGATTTGGGTTTTTATTTGAGAATTGGGCCAACCCGAAAGCCCATTTTCCAGTTTTAAATTGTTTCTTTAATTTTTTAATATCTTATTCACTATAATGAATTTTTCAGTGATTTTACCTTCCCCTAGACCCTAAGAATCCCAGACGCTCTCCCATTTCTTTTCCCCCTCTTTGGAGCTCGTTTGAATCATGATTGAGTGCTGAAAGTCTTAGGATTTCTAAAATAGGGCAGATTTAAGGAGGTAAGTTATTTCCATCATAACTCTCTCAATTCGTACTATTTTTCCCCCATTCCAGTTCCTATATGATCTCATAATCCTTGTTCGAACATCCATTGAATGTTTGGATGTTTTCAAATTCAGATTCTGGTGAATTTTGTGTCGTTTTATTCAAGATTGTCTTGAGTAAGTGTTTCTCTCTTCAATTTTTCATTCTCCTTAGGGTTTCCTCCCCCTTGCATTATGTTATAAAATGTCCAGAAGTTAGGGTTAGATCCTAAGGTTTGATTTGGTATCTTTTGGGTCAATTTTTGGTGGTCTAGTTCTAGATTTATATTCCTTGTGGTGCGGCGGTGGTGCGCTTAAGGTTTCGCACCAAGTTTTGAGGGTTTTGACTCAAAAGGTAGGTGATTCCATGTGTAACCATTTTATGATGAGTTAGCTTGCTTGGTTTATTAATTTAGTTCGTTTATAATCTGTTTTTTGTGGTGTGAAAACTGTTTTTGATGAATTTGGTTAAACATTTAATTTTTAGTTGTATTTTAGCTTGAAATTGGGTACTTTTCATGTGTGACTCTTGGGGTAATGTTTGGGTTTAGTTTATAACATATGAAAGTTATTTATTAGTCTTTAAAGGGTCTTCCAATTCTGGTTTGGTAATTATTTATTATCATTTGGGCCTTGAAAAGATATTTTTGATTGAGTTTAAGGTGTAAAACTGTGTTGTACTTCTTGAAGGTGATTTATGAAAACGTGTGTTTTTCATGTGTATCTTTGTGGTATTATTTGATGTATTTTTATAACACTTGGGGGTACTTTAATAATTGTTTTAGGGATGAAAATTATGTTTTGGATTGTTATTAGTATGATTTTGGTTTTGAATGAGGGGTTTGAAATGGGTTTAGTGTGCAAACAATGGTTATACCTCTTGGGTTTGATTTATAAAAATTGAAAATGTTTTATTTGGTTAAACAAAGTTTGGAAAGGGTGTATATGTACTGTTTGGGTGAATGTGTTCACCTAATGTAGGTTTTTGAATGGTAAATTGGTGATTTGAGATGTCAAAAAAATTTAGAATGTTTTATAAATTTCCGAAATGTTTTACTAAATTGTGTTTTGTGTGAGAAACACAGGTGTGGGATGTTTCGTGTGAGTTTATTGATAAAATGAATTGTGAAGTTGAAAAGGGTATTATGTGACATGTGTGTGGGCTTTTATGTGAGTTGAATATCTTGTAATGGTTTTATAAAACCGTTTAAAGGATTTTTGGAAGTGTTAAAGAAATGTGAAAAGTGTTGTAGGCAATTTTGGTGTGAGTTTGATTTCAAAATGCATTTGAATGAAAAGTGTAATTTTTGACTTGTGTGATGTACATGGGGCTGTTTGGTTAATGTGTGATGTGGAATTGATATTTTCATGTGAAAACTATACTTCTTGGATTGTTGAACTTGTTTGAGCACAAAGGGTAAACCCGGGTATCTAGGTGGGTGGACGTGTACTAGTATGCTAGTGAATCCGTGGGGTTTGGCCTCAGTTTCACTTAGAAAGATTGACACTTACAACTCTAACTAAACTATGATGATGATAATTGGGGACCACTAGGTTATGGGTATGATCCCAATTAGTGGCCCGTGCATGAGAACGAATATTTTTTGTGGTTACTCTCACCGAGATACGAGGTACCTGGGACCCACAGCTAGCTAGTGCCTAGGGGCGATTTCCTATTACTTGTGCTCATTAGATGCTGTGTACATACCGTCGGTATACGGTATTATTGGCTGGAAAATTCAGTAGCTTTGTTATTTATTTTAAAATTTTTGGTCCTTTAAAATTATCCCACATGAAAACTGTTTTCATTTATTATTGCATCTTTTAGAAAATTGTAACTAGAATTTCTTATTTACAAAACTTACAATGCTTTTTGTCATGAAATGTTTATCACATAGAATCTCTTAGAGGTGGTATCCTACTGGGCTTTCTCTCACACCCTACTTACACCTTTGTGTGTAAGTAGACTTGCTTATTTTATGTCACAAGTTTGGGTACAAGTTTTATGCCATTGGTTCAGGTTTTTAGTTGTCCATTGGGATGTAGTGTCATGGAGATGGCTTGAGGGAAGTGCCTCTTTCCATGTGGAGGTTCATGGGCTGTCCTTATTTTGTTTTGTACCTTTGTAATGGTCTTTAAACATAGTTTTAAATTATGTATTTCAGTTCTGATAGTTTTTGAAAGACGGTTTTAGTTAAAAAAATCCAGATTTGTTTTATCGATTTTGTTTGTTGTTTAATGTTTATAAAATCGGGTAAATCGTTCCCAGTTATCATGATATGATACCCGGGCACTTGTGCCAACCCGTGGGGATTGGGAACGCCCTTTGGGACTTGGAACAGTCCGGGTTTGGTGTCGGTTTGATGGCGACCCGATCTGGTTCGTGACAAAATGGTATCAGAGGAGGTTCTGGTTAACTCTTTGGGTCACGTTATTTAGGGAACAGTTGGGATAGTATAAAGTTAGGATTTTTGGGAATTGGTAGTTCAGTTATGGGTAGTGTGCCTGATCACCACACCTCATGATAGGATTGAGTCTCCAGGGGAAGTCGGGATTTATCTAATTCCTTTGGTTTTCTTGGTTTGATGATGATTAGGGGAAATGAAAAGAGAGTCGGGTTAATGGTCTCAGTGAGCTCAAAGGGCCTGGCAAGCCATGTGAAGTCGGGGATAATCCCTAAAACACTCTTTGTGATAGTGAAGTGATTGGAATATGGCTGCCAACCATATTTCCAAGTCACCCACTGAAACTAGTTTCCTCTCGCATTGTTTTGTGCTTTAGTTTTGAAATCTTTGCACTTTGGTTTTAAGGTGACTTGGTTTTAAGAAGCGTAAAGTTTTTATGAAATTATTTTCGAATAAAGAGGTAATGATTTGGTTTATGAAATAGCGGAACTGAATTTTCAGAATTGTTTTGAAATGTAAAATGGTGTGCTTACACCTCTTTGAAAGCCGGAACTATATTGAAGTTGGTTTTGAAAAGTGTTTCCAATAGAGTTTTCTAAACAATCAGAGTGTGTTTTAATGGGATGAGTTGTTTTGAAATTGATGTGAATATCTTGAAAGTGAGTTATTTTCTAAATGTTTGTGACTTTCTGAAAAATTTTGTAAGATTTGAGTTGGGATTTTGATCTCGTGGTTAGCGGTTTTGAGAAAAAAGGATGTGTTGGTTGACCCTTTTGGTTTTAAAAAGTGGAAAGAATTTTTGTTTTAACCTTTGGTATTTTCATGAGAAAACACACGCATGGGGTTATATGGGAAGATGGATGGTTGATGACATGACTGGATGAGTGTCGAGATGGATATGAGAAGGGTGCCTGGTGTGGCACAGAAACAGGCATGTGTAAGGCCCATGGGGTACCATTGGTGGATACGCTAACCGCTGAACCATTTGTTTTCAAAGAAATGTTTTTAAATAGAAACATGAATACTTGATTAATTATTTGGAATGGTTTATATTATGTGTTTTTGGAAAATGTTGATGTTGTGGGATGTTTTGAGTCCAAGAACCCCTCCTGTTTGAACTGTGTTTTGGGTTTGGGTTTGGTCAGTAAGTTGTGTTATAGGGACAGTTAGTGGTCTCTTTTGAAAAATGTTTTGGGATGCCTTTATGATGGTTCCCTTAATGTGTTTGGATCTGGTTTGTGGTATATCTTGACTAATGGACCATCTTGGTTGGGTCCTTGGGTTCAACCGTTGGATAAGGTACACCCCCATTAAAGGTTATTGCACAACTGAAGTGCAACCAGGATTGTTTCGTCATTTGAAGACCCTCTAGTTAATCAATATAAGGAATATTTTTCTTGAGATTTTTAGATTGAGTTTACACCCATTCCTTTCTTTGATTTTTAGATCCTCTTGTAACGGGAGAGTGCTCGTGGAAGGGTGAAAGAGACCATAGTTTCTTATGTTTCCTGATTCGTTGAAGGTGGATGTGGTCTAGGGTTGTTAGTGTGGATGAGTGTCTTGATGGTGTCTAAGAGGACCTTTGGGGTTCTTCGATGTTTCTTTGAAGCATGAGTTCATGTTAAACCACCAGTGTGGGAAATATGGTCACGATAGGATATTGTGGCCACTTTCTAGAATTGTGTGTTGTTTGGGGATTTTGTATAAGGTTCCTCTCCATGCATTGTTTATATCAGTCGCAATGGCCATGTTCAGTGATGCCTTATGATGTCATGTGCTCGATTGACCATATAGGTGAAAGTCATGAAATCCTCCGAGAGTCCCTATTGTGTTGGGTGAATTTCTACCTTGGAAAAACTTCAAAATATTCTATTTTAGAGGAAGGTGAGTGTAGGTGTTCTTTACTTCTATTGTTTCTCACCTAAATAAACAAGGTGTGATGTGTGTGCATCTTCTTATCCCTTGTTTCAGTGAAATATCAGGATAGGGTAAAGTGAGTATGGAATTTGTTATGTCTGGAAAACTTATCTTGGGTTACGGTGTAGTTGTTGGTGGAATCGAAAGAAGAATTCTCATTCAGTGGGTTTCCAAAGACTAACTGCGAGGCCGAAGATGCTTCAATCATTTGATCTCCAACCATAGGTCTCGGAGAGAAGCTGGCTCGTAGTCAGAGGAAATCACAGGGTCATTTAAACCCTTGTACAAAGTCATATCCTAAATATGAAAGATAGGATGATTTTAAACCTATGGTATCATTATATTTCTTCTTTTGTTCACGTTTGGTAGAAATAGATGGAGGGCCTTGTACCCATGACATTGCCCAATGTCATTCCATCCCCCTTTGGTTTCCATTGAGTCTTTGGAGAATGGTTGGAAATTTGGCTAGACATGCTGAGCACATGGTTTGTGAACGATTAAGAGAGACGGTGTGCCTGGAAGCCATACAGGAAGATTGATCAGCATAGTTAGTTCACGGTTTCACAAATTGTGCAGACTAACCGTGCGACCTTCCCAAATCTTGAAATTTTGGGGTCTTTCTATGTCGGCCTATACTGGTTGATTAAGATAGTTGTTTCTTATGGTTGGGAGAACCACTATGATTCTCATGTATGTTACTTAAGAAATTTTGAATGGAAGTCTACCCTAGGTACCAGGGATTCCGTTCAGGTCTCCCCCTATTAGTGTCCTAATTCTGTCTCGAAAAAAAAATATTGGTTTTCTCTTATGGTGGGGAGCATATTAGTGTCCCCCCGTACCAGTAACTTAGATTTATCTATGGTTTTGGATTGGTGTAGATAGTCTGGTTCGGAGATATCTAGCTACCAACATCTTCCTTGAGTAAACTTTGGGACTGGAGAGCGCCCAATGGTTTAGTTAAAGTAAGGTAAGTGTAACCTTGTTCAAAGTTGTTGTTCGTTTGGGTGAATTGCTTGAGTCTTGTTCGGATAGTGTTTGAAGAGTTTTATTTTGGGATAAAGTATGAATGTTATTGATCCTTTCAGGAAAGTGGTGTAAGTTTTGGTTGTGAGAGTAATATTTCCTTAATTGATCACTGGAGGTGTTTTGGCCTTTGGGGGTGAAACCTCGTAAGGGAGTACCTATTGGTTTCTCAGTGGGGTTTGGTTGTTGTTTTAACCTTTCTGTGACTTTCCGGGGCGGAAAATTTTCAAGGTGGGGAGAATTTTCACATAAATAACTTATTTTAAAGTTATTTTTAATTTATTTTCCATTCATGCTTTGTTTTGGGGGTTTCCAAAGGTTTTATGGAGAATAGGTGAGTTTTCACGAATTGGGCCAAACCGTGAGCCCAATTCCAGATTTAAAATTAAATTTTGTTTCTTTTATAACTTTTTCATTTTTTAATATTTTTCAGTCATTCCAACTCCTAAATGTCCTCCCATGATATATTAACACAAGATTTAAATTTGGAGCCTTTATAAATCCATAATCATGGGGGATTTGGGTTTTTATTTGAGAATTGGGCCAACCCGAAAGCCCATTTTCCAGTTTTAAATTGTTTCTTTAATTTTTTAATATCTTATTCATTATAATGAATTTTTTGGTGATTACACATCCCCCTAGACCCTAAGAATCCCAGTAGAGCTCCGATTCCTTTCCCTACTCTTTGGAGCTCGTTTGCATCACGATTGAGTGCTAAAAGTCTTAGGGTTTCTAAAATCGGGCAGATTTGAGAAGGTAAGTTATTTCCATTATAACTCTCTCGATTCGTACGCTCTTTCCCCCATTCCAATTCCTATATGATCTCATAATCCTTGTTCGAAAATCCCTTGAATGGTTGGATGTTTTCAAATTCATATTCTGGTGGATTTTGGGTCATTTTATTCAAGATTGTTTTGAGTAAGTGTTTCTCTGTTCAATTTTTCATTCTCCTTAGGGTTTCCTCCCTCTTTCATTATGTTCTAAAATGTCCAGAAGTTAGTGTTCGATCCTAAGGTCTGATTTGGTATCTTTTGGGTCAATTTTTGGTGGTCTAGGTCTGGATTTATATTCCTTGTGGTGCGGCGGTGGTGCGCTTAAGGTTTCGCACCAAGTATTGAGGGTTTCGACTCAAAAGGTAGGTGATTTTATGTTTAACCATTTTATGATGAGTTAGATTGCTTGGTTTATTAATTTAGTATGTTTATAATCAATGTTTTGTGGTGTGAAAACTGTTTTTGATTAATTTGGTTAAACATTTAATTTTTAGTTGTATTTTAGCTTGAAATTGTGTACTTTTCATGTGTGACTCTTGGGGTAATGTTTGGGTTTAGTTTATAACATATGAAAGTGATTTATTAGTCTTTAAAGGGGATTCCAATTCTGGTTTGGTAATTCCTTATTATCATGTGGGCCTTGAAAAGATATTTTTGATTGAGTTTAAGGTGTAAAATTGTGTTGTACTTCTTGAAGGTGATTTATGAAAACGTGTGTTTTTCATGTGTATCTTTGTGGTATTATTTGATGTATTTTTATAACACTTGGGGGGTGCTTTAATAATTGTTTTAGGGCGGAAAATTATATTTTTGATTGTTATTGGTATGATTTTGGTTTTGAATGATGGGTTTGAAATGGGTTTAGTGTGCAAACAATGGTTATACCTCTTGGGTTTGATTTATAAAAATTGAAAATGTTTTATTTGGTTAAAAAAAGTTGGGAAAGGGTGTATATGTACTGTTTGGGTGAGTGTGTTCACCTAATGTAGGTTTTTGAATGGTAAAGTGGTGATTTTAGATGTCAAAAAAATTTAGAATGTTTTATAAATTGCCGAAATGTTTTACTAAATTGTGTTTTGAGTGCGAAACACGGGTGTGGGATGTTTCGTGTGAGTTTATTGATAAAATGAATTGTGAAGTTGAGAAGGGTATTATGTGACATGTGTGTGGGATGTTATGTGAGTTTAATATCTTTTAATGGTTTTATAAAATCGTTTAAAGGATTTGTGGAAATGTTCAAGAAATGTGAAAAGTGTTGTAGGCAATTTTGGTGTGAGTTTGATTTCAAAATGCATTTGAATGAAAAGTGGAATTTTTGACTTGTGTGATGTACATGGGGTTGTTTGGTTAATGTGTGATGTGGAATTGATATTTTCATGTGAAAACTCTACTTCTTTGATTGTTGAACTTGTTTGATCACAAAGGGAAAACCCGGGTATCTAGGTGGGTGGATGTGTACTAGTATGCTAGTGAATCCGTGGGGTTTGGCCTCAGTTTCACTTAGCAAGATTGATGCTTACAACTCTAACTAAACTATGATGATGATGATTGGGGACCACTAGGTTATGTGTATGATCCCTACTAGTGGCTTGTGCATGAGAACGGATATTTTTTGTGGTTACTCTCACCGAGATACGAGGTACCAGGGACCCACAGCTAGCTAGTGCCTAGGGGTTATTTCCTATTACTTGTGCTCATTAGATCATTTGTACTTACCATCGGTATACGGTATTGTTGGCTGGAAAATTCAGTAGTTTGTTATTTATTTTAAAAATTTTGGTCCTTTAAAATTATCCCACATGAAAACTGTTTTCATTTATTATTGCATCCTTTAGAAAATTGTAACTAGCATTTCTAATTTACAAAACTTGCAATGCTTTTTGTCATGAAATGTTTATCACATGGAATCTCTTATAGGTGGTATCCTACTGGGCTTTCGCTCACACCCTACTTATACCTTTGGGTGTAAGTAGACTTGCTTGTTTTATGTCACAGGTTTGGGTACAGGTTTTATACCATTGGTTCAGGTTTTTAGCTGTCCATTGGGATGCAGTGTCGTGGAGATGGATTGAGGGCAGTTCCTCTTTCCCTGTGGAGGTTCATGGGCTGTCCTTATTTTGTTTTTCACCTTTGTAATGGTCTTCAAAAATAGTTTTAACTTATGTATTTCAGTTCTAAAATTTTGTAAAAGATGGTTTTAGTTAAAAAAATCCAGATTTGTTTTATCGAGTTTGTTTGTTGTTTAATGTTTATAAAATCGGGTAAATCGTTCCCAATTATCATGATATGATACCCGGGCACTTGTGCCAGCCCGTGGGGATTGGGAACGCCCTTCGGGACTTGTCACGGGCCGGGTTTGGTGTCGTTTTGATGGCGACCAGATCCGGTTCGTGACAGTACCACCTGTGATACCAAATGTAACAACTGGGCCCCGCCCACTAGTTGCCCTGCAGACACATGGTCCCCACCAAGGGTCCACCCACATGCCTGAACGGGTCATCTGACTAATGACAGTCCCCACAGGCCAACACATGTCCTTTCCAGTGTGTTTTTTCCTCACTCACACACACCCTGGAAACTTCCCAGAAGGTCATCCATCCTGATCACTACTCCAGGCCAAGCACGTTTAACTATGGAGTTCTAATCAGACAGGCTCGCGAAAAGTAAGGAGCATCTTGTTGACATGAGTCATATCATTTAGTCATTTAACGCTTCATCATTTTGGGGTGTTACATTTTGATAAAGGGATTATGTGATACAGTGAATATTTGTAAGTGGTTTTCATCATTGAGACATTAAGTTTTTTCTCTTGGGTTATTCAACCCTTTTCTTAACAATAATCTTAGACTTTAGGAAAGCTTGTCTAATCACAATGATAAAGAATACTAGAGGGTCACACACTAAGTGTTTCTGATGATCTAAATTAAATTATATTTGAATTTAATTAATTGAATAAGTATTATTATCAAGACCAAGAGATAATTTTATTCATATTTTATAGATAAAAAAAATTATTGATGAATGAAATATTTAAATTAAATATTTATTTGGGTGTTCAATAAATGTTAGAGGATTTTGAATAGACCAAGATCGTGTCTAGTAAAAAATATTAAGTAACAATCTGATTAAATAATATTTGTTATTGCACAAGTCGGCATGCAGCAAAAAAAATTATTATTGTTATTATCTTATATCATGGGGATTATTAATTATTATAATATTATTCATGGGTTGGAATGAAATTATATAATATTTTAACCAAAACTCTATCCATATAAATAGATTGTTATGTATATTGTGTATTTTATCCAAAAATCAAAACTAGAGAATTGTTGCACACACTGAATTCTCTATTGACTTATTCTTCCTCCCTATCAAGAATGAGAAATGAAAGAAAGATTCCTTGAAGACCGAAGGATGATCGATCAACACAAACAATGTAAGTCAATCGTTTCACCATGCTAGCACCTAAATATTGATTGGGATTTCTTAGATATTAAAAGAGTGCATTTGGATCACCACTAGATGGATTCTATCCTTGGATCCTCATAATGAAATGAAGGCAATATGAAAGGGAATTTTTTTATGATCAACATCCACATCAAAGATATATCCTAAGAAAATGTATTCATTTCTTCTAATATTAAAAAAATTAATTATAAATTTAATGTGTAAGATCCTCCCTCAGGGTTTCGAGCATAGAAATATTATAATAAGTATTAATATATCTTCCACCACCACACACTTCCATTGTTCCCAGAACTAAAACGTGGTATCAGATGGGTCATGTTTAAATTTCTAATTATTTATTTTATTATTGATCCATATGAAATAGTTGTTGAATTTTCATTTCATATTATTCATTCTTTAATATATTTTGAATTAACATGTTATCATAATATTAATAATGTGACACCCCAAACCTATTTCATGTGTAATAATAATGTTTTATCGTTTTACTTCATTTAATTTTTGTGTTATCCAAATAATGATTTCAAAATAAAAACAATACATGTTTTATTTAATTCAACACTAAAACGATTACATTGCATCAAGGTCAAAAGACCATAGCTAGCCTAGGAAACTAATGACAAATCTGAGGAGCACCATTGGGAGACCTCCTAAAATCACAATGAGACCAAGCAGGTTTCCCTCATCCTTTGGAACGACGGTAGTGAAGAATGTAATCTCTAGGAGAAGGGAACATGTGTTAAGCAATAAAGGTATGTAGAGAACCATATTTGTAATCTAAACAGACTTAAAGGTATGAAATACTATAAACCTGTATTTATAAGGGTATTCTTGACCGATGGGAATGCATATGATAACCGTTTGTTTCTTTTTGTGACCATTAGTGTTTTATCAAATGGATATATTTATAATTTAAACATTTTTTAGGACAGTTTTCAAAGTATATATCATCTCACTTTGTTTACAGATTGTTTAAAATAACTATTTTTATAAAAAATAATATATTCTTATCATAATATTATTTAATAGAATATTTTAAATAATAATTTTACTAATATATGAATATAGCTAATTTGTTGTTCGATTTCCAAAATATGATATATATATATATATATTAATAATATTAGATTATAAATTTTGATTATATTAAAGTTTTAAAACATTATTAACATTTTGAATTTTGTTTAATAAAATTAAAGATATATATTATAACTATTTTAATATAATGATTAAAATTGTACATATATGAATGATCTTTTAATAAAAAATATCTTTACTTTGAATCATATATATATGTAATATTAATTTTTTTTTTAAAGTTTCAAAATTACAAAAATTTCGTACAAATAATGATAATTATTATTTTTATTTTCAAGATAATAAATTCTCAATTATTAATTTAATTTATAACATTTTAAGTATAATATATATATATGTGTTTTATAAATGAATTTAATAATAAAAACCTTTACTTTCTATGTACTGATGAAATAAGTTAGTAGATTATTAGTTTTATAAAACTTTTAAATTTTTTAAATTAATAATAATATAATTTATGATAATAATAAATGATAATAAATATATAATAATAATATAATAATAATAATAACAATATTATAATAATAACAAAGGAAGAAATCAGATAAAAAAGAAGAAAAAGATGAATTCCTGTGAAGAGAGGGGGTCCGTGATGCGGGGTGTCGCGTTGCATGGGGGAAACGCTCCTTGAGCATTGGGTTTCAGTAGGGGGTCCACACTTTGAGTGTAGGTCGCGAGTCCGAGACACTAGGTGAGGGTTTTTCGGGGACGCGTTTAGGGTTTTAGCAGGGTGGCGTCGAGCAGGTATTCCGTAGGGATTCATCTGGTGTGTGTGGCTACTAAGACTCATTCATGATGTGTTATATTGTTCCTATATGCACTATGCCCCATTGTGTGTGATTGTATGTCCTGTGGAGGTTTTTCTTCTGGTAGCAAGTGAAAGGTGTATCATTGTAGCTTGGTTAGCCCTTAGAGGTGTAGCATGTGTGACAGATGATAATGGTGATGATGGAAAGAGATGTAGGGTAGGGGTGTGATGGGCTTGTGTCCTATCCTAAGGTACCTTAGAAGGAGATGATGGCCTTGTGTCCTAACTTGAGGTCAAGATGGGGTGTGATGATATTATGGTCTGGCCCATGACTTAGATGGGGTATGATTCCCTTATGACCTGAATCATGATTGAGATGGGGCTCGATGGCCTTATGGCCTGACCTGAGTCTTGTTTTCCTTATTTCTATTTAGGGATATATTTTATGGACAAGTGGCCAACCATGTTCATGATTTTTTTTATGAATGTTCTTCTGGAATGGAGCCTAAGTAGGGATGTCTGGGGTTCAGGGCGTCTTTTTTAGCACATGACCGCTTGAAATGTGACTAGTTCATACTTGATTTCACTTTTAATTTTGATGTGATATACACCACTTATGCATGTTAACTTATGTTACGTATGCATCGGTGGTTTCTTACTTATGTTAGGGATGAATTGGGGTGTTACAAATAATATTAATGAACAAAAATTAAATTGATCTAATGAATATTACAAAATATTGAATAATTATCTTACATAACTTCTAAATTATCCATTAAACCCAATATTGATCCTAATTACCACATTGAGATACTATTAATACAAAATAAATTCTCTCAGTGTGCTTTTGGAGACAATTCTATAGAGAACTAGAAGGTTAATATAGATGAATCAATAGGATTTTCCCCAAATCATGTTAACACTTATAAGAGAGTGTGTAATAATATATATATATATATAATAAGTGTATATTGTGTATGATATAATATTACACCCCACCTAAATATATCTTATATATACATAAATAAAAAAAGTGTCATTTAAAAGATTCAATAGATAAACCATAAAGAATATTTTCTAGAACCAATAGAAGAAGGATCAACACAGAAGAAGATAAAATGTGTGTTTAAAGAATTTCCTTGACTTCCAATTTTGATGTTACTTTCCTTATATGAAAAAGAATGGTGATTAGGGGTATATTAAAGGGTGCATGAATGATCCAAAGGTTGGGAGGTTAAATCATCCTGTAAAATAGCTTATTGTTTTATTTGATACTCTTTTATAGATTTAAGTCATGTTTATGAAATCCTTCAATAATGAAACATATTTATAATACATTTTATTCCAATATTTTCAAAAGAAATATCCACATAATACAATCCTACAAAATTTAGAGGCTTGTTATCTTTTTGAAATTAGATACATACACCATGAACTTAAAAATAAAAAGGACATCATTATTTAAAATTTCCACAATGTGCTCTTAAATTCACTTGAACTCCTAATACTGTATAGGAAAACCTAGGGAAAACATAATAAAGAGGTGATATATAAATATAATTAGGGTATCAATCATAGTAATCATGATACATATGAAAATATCATTGATTTATGGTATGTAAAAGATTGTATCATAAGATCATGCCATAAAGGGAATGTAGAAACAACATAAAACCTGACATCATAATTATATGTTAAGGATAACCTCCAAGAAATAAAAACATAGGGTTCCAGTCTATCATACCATGAACCATAAATTGAATCCCATGTGATGAAAACATTACTCAATGCATTATATTTCTATCATGGAATACCCTTCATATCTCTTATATTTCATATTTCGCATCAATCATATGTCATAAAAACAAGTTTGATCATTTGAATCCTGCAATTATGGAATATGGGTTTCATAAATAGATTTCCACAATAAATTAATGATATTTATATCTAGGTGAATACCCTTTATGGAAAATATGGTTGGGTATCTACAACACAAAGGTATAGAATGGAAAACCAAGAGACAACTTCAATGGTATAACGGTTGTACCTAAAAGTTCATGGAATGGATAAATTATAGGAAGGGGTATTATCCCATTAATAGGGAATTATAAGGATAGTAAGTAATGATTATTAATTTATGAGAATAAGACAATTTTTAAATCAAAAGTCTTATAAAAAAGGAACTACATGAATTGAAAAGAGGAGGGTAGGAACACCTTACAAAGAGAGGTTTCTTCTAAAAGCTTTAGAGGATTCTATAGTACCTTATAAACTCATTGAGAGAGATATTGAGATAGAAAATGAGAGGAAATTAATGATCAAAGTATTTGGAGTTAATTGGAATGGGATAATGGGTGTCTATTTATATCCAAGGATAGGGAATTTTTTATTAATTTCAAAACTAGGCCTTGGACATCTGGTTAATTAAAAATGCACACCCATTGGGCATCCCATGCTTTTGTCCCATAATATTTTCCAAGGGGAAGGGGTTTATAATATTTCAATTGATTATTAATGGTATTTCTTTAATTAATAATATTATTGAGGTGGAAGGGGTTCTTTTTCCATAAATAATTGTTTTTAAAACCTTTAAAATACACTTTAGGTTTTGAATGATTCATTATATGATTGGAAAATCAATATTATAACTTTAATATATCTTTTTAATGGAATAAATATATTTTTGGTCAAGAATTCTCTTTATAGTAATTATTACAGCATGTTTAAGTCATTATGGTCTCATAATACTTAATGTATATTTATAATGTATTTAATTTTTTTTCCAAAAAAATCAACTGTCCTAGAATATTATGAAAAAATCATCATTTTATAATTTAGAATTATTGATTTAAAAATTTAAACTTATTTTATCAAAATAATTATCAATATATTAAAATTTTAATTTATAAATAAAAATTCTTATTTATTTAAAAATAGTAGTTTTAATGACTTATTCAACTTTATGACCCATATAAAAGATAATTGGGACCTCATGAAATTATATTATCATTTATATTCAAATAAATAGTGTTTTATAATATCATTTCATGAAAACAAATTCTATTTCAAATTGTTAAATTTATGATAAAATATATATTTTAATTATGATCATATAGTTTCGAAAAATATAATTTTGATTTATTTCTATTGAAAATTCTATTTATTATATTAATGTGCATTTAAAATAATAATGAAATGGGATTAAAGAAACCAGTATATCATTTCTTAAAAGAAAATTTACACATTTTTACTATTAAAGTTGAGATACATAACCCATTATTACACCAGCATATTCCTTATGGGTAAGGTGTGTGATGGTGGTACATTCATGGGGTAGTTCGGTGAACATAAATTGGGAAATGAATTTTATAAGATTAAACATCTCCTATAATTGGATCCTTTCAAGTCTTGGTTATTTAATCTCATAATGGGCTTGGTCAAGGGTGATCCTTAGTGATATCATTTCCATTAAAATATCTGATAGATGAGCTTCATAATGGATGACCCTACTGGTTGAGGCCATTACTTATTAATTCTACATCAATTTGATTTTATTATTACCTTTAATATATACTTATCGAAAAGTTTATTTTATAATGGCTATATTTCCAACAGTTGTAATATTAGATGGTCTTAATACCCAATAGTCACATTATGGATTTATTTATAATAATAATAATAATAAAGTGTTATTAATTTTCATTATATGGTGAATATATTCTATATTATACTATGTAACATCTTGACCCTACCCATTGTCTTAGAAAGATATGAGGTGCTACTAACTATAAGTGTCATCCCCCATACACAAAAGGCTAGGAATAAATGATAAGGGCTTACTAAATATTTGGGGGATAATTGAACCTTTTAAACAAACATGACATGTTACAAAAATAATAAATACAACCAAACTAAAACTATATGGTGCATGAATTATAAATAATAAAACTCTAAAATACCATTAACCAACAATATCAATGTAGCATAAAAAAGTGAAAAAAAACATCCAACCAAAAAATAAAATACATCCTGGTGCAACATCATCTATGTGGTGTTACTCCAACTACTAACAATAATATTTTGAAGCTCCAACCACCCTCTTGAGAATGTATCATCATGCTGATCCAGTAGAGAAAAAAGAGAATTTTCCTTTACCAATTTCATGATGAGCAATGTCAACATATGCACCAATGTGAATATGAAGGGTGTGAGTAAACATACCTAGTGGTCAATCCCCAAGAGACTTACCAACTCATGCCTCTAAGACCAAAACAAGTTATTTCACAATATAATATACATATAAAATGAACAAGATGAAAACCAAAGTAGTTTACCAAATAAATAAAATTAATTTAAATTATTGTAACATTAATTCCATCCACTTGAAATAACAAAAGAACATCACACACACACATTCATGCATCCAATCAAGATTATTCCTAACTTGTAAGAAGAATTTTGTCCTACCAGTCGAGTCAACACTTAACTGAGAATATAAGGTAATCTAAAGGTACTGACCCCTTGTTTGATCACAATAAGGCGTCTTCTAATGAAATATGAACTCAAATAGTTCCATGCATATTCCAGTGTCTCACATCCATGAATTTATTCAAATTAATTATTCTTTTAAAAAAATTAATGAAACATATTTCATGCATTAAACCAAAACAACACTTTAAAACAATGTAACAAAAGGGGGTTTTCTAAAAAACATTATTGGCACTAAAAATTTATATTGAACCTGAGATGCATGTTTTTTCTAAGGTGAGGATAAAGCGTAGCCTCAAGGACCATTCTGAAACAAAATAGGTTTTTGGGTACAAATTTTGTAATTTTTACGTAACTCCCCATTTTTTCATGAAACTCACTTGCGTGAGAAAGACGGTATAAAATGGTTGAGTTCCACAGTCATCCCCTAGTGTCAAAGGAATGAGTGTCACATAACCCACAGTTTCACATTCCAGACCCATGTTGCATAACTCAAGGGAATTTTCATAACACAACACCCCTAGAGTCCAAAAAATATATAAATAGAGCATCCTCCCACCCTTTTTTTTGGGTGAACCTCTAAAAGTTAAAGATTCGCACTCTCATTTACGCAACCCTCTATTTTTCAAATCTCACAAAACCAGAACCTCCCATGGATTACCACATGCATATAATGTGTACAACAACCCTCACATGGTCCCTAAATCAATTTGTCATAAGTTTGATATGACTCTACACAACTTCCCTCAATGTAAAAAACTAGTTCTCACAAGATTACATTCCTCTGTGTAACTCCATGCCTTAAAATCACCAAATATTGCATGTAAATGTGCCCACCTCATCCATTACCTTCCCTTATTCTATAACCCATGGTTTTCACAACTTAAAAGATTTTTGAAACTCTAAACTTACATGCCCTAACCTCTAGGTCCCCAACTCAATGCCTCCTTTCTCAAAACATAGTTGTACATAAGTTTAGGGATCATGTACCCAGCACCCATTCGAACAAGGTTTATTCATGAAAACCCAAATCATGTGAATGGTATCATGGACCCTCATGCTTAATCCCTTTTCCCTGTTCATGATATTGGAAGCCTCATTTCATTTTTCTCCAAAGCACATTCACCCTTAAATTGAGACCCCTACTTGTTGGCTGATACAGGTAGTTTCTAAACCTTTTTCTCTCTAAAAGTACATGTTCATTGGATTCATAAGCCCTAGAAATGGCATCATAAAGGAAAACTATCCTTCCATACCCCTGATGAATGCATGTGGGATACCTAGATCATTATCTCCTCATATCCTAATTGGGAATGGGCAGCTTCACAAGTAAACCCTGAATATGTCCAAGCTACAAGACATTAAATTAAAAACAACCAATATCCTTGTCACATGATGCTAAACTACATGAAATCATCCTTGTTTCAAGACATTAAACTACACGAAAAAATCCTCAATATATGACATTAAACTATATTTGTACCCTATGTGATGAGAGAAAGATGCCTCGTGTGATGAGCATGAGATGATATCCCCATCTTATGGAAAGATTCTAGACATAATCCCCACACCATCCCTTATTATAACTCCTTTTTTTATGAAATAGTCCTTAACGCATGATGTTAAACTATATGGATCATTCCTAGAACACCACTATAAATTTTTTAGTCAAATAATGTGGGTTTTGATCCCTATCTCCTAACAGGGTATGTAAGATTCCTCCCAAAGGTTCAATACCAACATCCCAACACCACCATACAAATATGAAGTCCCCACTATACTTTAAACCAATTCTTGAACCATTATATAATGATTGTACATGGAAAACATCCCCATAAGACTTCAAACTTCTGATAAACCCATAATATATGAACGTATTGTTGGATTTGGTGTCCTAGGACCAACTTTTTTTACTTTGATTAAATGTATATTCAATATATTGAATATTAATAAACCATATTATTATATATATTTACATTATTCTGCATGACTCTAATGTAATAATTTATTAGATTATACTTCTCATTGATAAGGTCATGGCAATTCTCTACTATGATGAAAACCTTGAAGCACTACGATGATATTCTTAAATAATGTTATATAGTTAGATATCGTACAATTATGGGACACATGGTGCATAGACTGTCAAGTGTGAGTAATCATAAGTGAATGAGGACTCTTCTCATGATGTTTTTACTTGGTAATCTCCAAGATAGTAGATTATGAGAACAAACCTACTAGTGGGAATTCCGTATGTTTTGGTGTCATCAGATATTTCTATCAATGAGTGTGTGTAATGGTCCTTAGAATTTAATATTTTCATTGATGAATATCATGACTCCTGAACTTAGATTTTATAATTAAAACTATGACTCCATATGTTTTAAGCGAGGTAGGGTACATTGGGTGCTTTATAATTGACATGTCATTAATAGATAAGTCAAGAAATGATTTTTCCCTACCATCTTTCTAGAACCTGATATCTCATCCCTTTGATTGGAATAGAATAGTTTCCCTAAATTCCATGGAAATGGTGTAATTATGTGTTTATTTTAGATATTGGAATAGAATAGTTTCCCTAAATTCCATGGAAATGGTGTAATTATGTGTTTATTTTAGATATTCAAATAAATACAGATCGATCAAATAGGTTGATGACACATATGTGAAACCTTCTTGATGAGATATTGTGTGTAACAACTGGGCCCCGCCCACCAATTGCCCGGAAGACACATGGTCCCCACCAAGGGTCCACCCACATGCCTGAACGGGTCATCTGACTAATGATAGTCCCTACAGGCCAACACATGTCCTTTCCAGTGTGTGTTTTTTCCTCACTCATACACACCCTGGGAAAATTCCCAGAAGGTCACCCATCCTGATCACTACTTCAGCCCAAGCACGCTTAACTGTGTTTGTTCTAATCAGACAGGTTCCCGAAAATGAAGGTGCACCTTGTTGACATGAGTCATATCATTTAGTCATTTAACACTTCATCATTTTGGGGTGTTACAATCACCCCCCTTAGAGCACAACGTCCTCGTTGTGGGCCCCACATCTTAACCCAGGCAGTGCACCGCACTTAAGGCTGGGTACCACCTGTGATACCAAATGTAACAACTGGGCCCCGCCCACTAGTTGCCCTGCAGACGCATGGTCCCCACCAAGGGTCCACCCACATTCCTGAATGGGTCATCTGACTAATGATAGTCCCCACAGGCCAATACATGTCCTTTCCAGTGTGTTTTTTCCTCACTCACACACACCCTGGAAAACTTCCCAGAAGGTCATCCATCTTAATCACTACTCCAGGCCAAACACGCTTAACTGTGGAGTTCTAATCAGACAGGCTCGCGAAAAGGAAGGAGCACCTTGTTGACATGAGTCATATCATTTAGTCATTTAACCCTTTATCATTTGGGGGTGTTACATTGTGATAAAGGGATTATGTGATACAGTGAATATTTGTATGTGGTTTTCATCATTGAGACATTAAGTTCTTTCTCTTGGGTTCTTCAACCCACTTCTTAACAATAATCTTAGACTTTAGGAAAGTTTGTCTAATCACATTGATAAAGAATACTAGAGGGTCACACACTAAGTGTTTCTGATTATCTAAATTAAATTCTATTTGAATTTAATTAATTGAATAAGTATTATTATCAAGACCAAGAGATAATTTTATTCATATTTTATAAATCAAAAATATTTATTGATGAATGAAATATTTAAATTAAATATTTATTTGGGTGTTCAATAAATGTTAGAGGATTTTGAATAGACCAAGACCGTGTCTGGTAAAAAATATTAAGTAACAAGCTGATTAAATAATATTTGTTATTGCACAAGTCGGCATGCAGCAAAAAAAATTATTATTGTTATTATCATATATCATGGGGATTATTAATTATTATAATATTATTCATGGGTTGGAATGAAATTATATAATATTTTAACCTAAACTCTAGCCATATAAATAGATTGTTATGTATATTGTGTATTTTATCCAAAAATCAAAACTAGAGAATTGTTGCACACATTGAATTCTCTATTGACTTATTCTTCCTCCCTATCAAGAATGAGAAATGAAAGAAAGATTCCTTGAAGGCCGAAGGATGATCGATCAACACAAACAATGTAAGACAATCGTTTCACCATGCTAGCACCTAAATATTGATTGGGATTTTCTTAGATATCAAAAGAGTGCATTTGGATCACCACTAGATGGATTCTATCCTTGGATCCTCATAATGAAATGAAGGCAATCTGAAAGGGTATTTTTTGATGATCAACATCCACATCAAAGAAAGATCCTAAGAAAATGTATTCATTTCTTCTAATATTAAAAAAATTAATTATAAATTTAATGTGTAAGATCCTCCCTCAGGGTTTCGAGCATAGAAATATTATAATAAGTTTTAATATATCTTCCACCACCACACACTTCCATTGTTCCCAGAACTAAAACGTGGTATCAGATGGGTCATGTTTAAATTTATAATTATTTATTTTATTATTGATCCATATGAAATAGTTGTTGAATTTTCATTTCATATTATTCATTCTTTAATCTATTTTGAATTAACATGTTATCATAATATTAATAATGTGACACTCCAAACCTATTTCATGTGTAATAATAATGTTTTATCGTTTTACTTCATTTAATTTTTTTGTTACCCAAATAATGATTTCAAAATAAAAACAAGACATGTTTTATTTAATTAAACACTAAAACGATTACATTGCATCAAGGCTAAAAGGCCATATCTAGACTAGGAAACTAATGACAAATCTGAGGAGCATCATTGGGAGACCTCCTAAAATCACAATGAGACCAAGCAGGTTGACCTCATCCTTTGGAACGACGATAGTGAAGAATGTAATCGCTAAGAGAAGGGAACATGTGCTAAGCAATAAAGGTATGTTGAGAACCATATTTGTAATCTAAACAGACTTAAAGGTATGAAATACTATAAACCTGTATTTATAAGGGTATTCTTGACCGATGGGAATGCATATGATAACCGTTTGTTTCTTTTTGTGACCGTTAGTGTTTTATCAAATGGATATATTTATAATTTAAACATTTTTTAGGACAGTTTTCAAAGTAGATATTATCTCACTTTGTTTACAGATTGTTTAAAATAACTATTTTTATAAAAAATAATATATTATTATCATAATATTATTTAATAGAATATTTTAAATAATAATTATACTAATATATGAATATAGCTAATTTGTTGTTCGATTTCCAAAATATGATATATATATATATATATATAGTAATAATATTATATTATAAATTTTGATTATATTAAAGTTTTAAAACATTATTAACATTTTGAATTTTGTTTAATAAAATTAAAGATATATATTATAACTATTTTAATAGAATGATTAAAATTGTACATATATGAATGATCTTTTAATAAAAAAATTCTTTACTTTGAATCATATATATATGTAATATTAATTTTTTTTAAAAAGTTTCAAAATTACAAATATTTTGTACAAATAATGATAATTATTATAGCCCACATAATGTGTATCATACATCAGTTATTATACCTCAATCCATTACAACTCAT
Organism: Viscum album; assembly: GCA_963277665.1. Classification (NCBI taxonomy): domain Eukaryota; kingdom Viridiplantae; phylum Streptophyta; class Magnoliopsida; order Santalales; family Viscaceae; genus Viscum; species Viscum album. The sequence continues at coordinate 835,993,693 of OY728153.1, forward strand.
ACACTAAGTAAGGATACTCAAGCCATCATAGCCTATACACATTATACCTATAGTAGTTTATAGAAAACTATATCCAGAATATATGTGTGTGAAATAACCACAAAACCTTACATCCCTCTATACACATATATGGGGAAAACTAACTATCGTGCATACGAGAACAAGTAACTACCAAGAGAAGAGAGTGGGGCCAAAGGGGGAAGTTGGTCATCCATCCTCCCACCAGGATGTTGGGGAAGCCACCCCCAAGGCTTAGAATCCTTGGGGTTTTGTCGCCCTAACTGAAAGGGTGGGGTAGCATATAGAAGCACAAAAGTACATGATATAATATAGATCACAACCAAACTATGGGAACAACCTAGTATCAGACTCAACTACAGCTAACATCTCTTAGAATTACAGATGCCACTACTAAGACTAGATATCCTATAAGCACACAACCATTTAAAGAGCTACATTAAGTCATATTATCCCTTTTAATCAGTTTCACTTTATGTTAATTAATTCTTTAACCATTAATTAACTATTACCATTTCCACATTACATTTCATTATCATTCCAACCAAGATCCATGCCCTCCGGGCATAACCAAACCAAGTCCACAGTACCTCATAACTATAACCCCAGCATTTCATAGCAGCAAGCTCCAACCCCATGGGTTAAAATTAATTTATTCAATCATTTATTAACAACAGCTTCACTTTCCATAATTCTAGGCATTCTAGAAAATCATGCTAAGATACCAAACACAAGGGGATCAACATGGTGAGTAGATGGACTACCCGTCGAGTCTTTTCCACCTATAGTAGGAGTGTAGACCCATCCATTCTCAAGAAGATAAACACGGAAATCATGTGGCATACCCCATGCATCTTTGCCTCTTTTGAAAAGAGAGTAATCAAAACTATTTGCCTCAAGAAGTGGGAAAAGTAAAGAAGATAAAAAAGAACGGATTCAACTGCAACTAATTTTACATCAATGGGTAATCCCTACTTCAACTCATTTCATCCTCTCTGGTGTCCTCCCCTACACCCAAATGCATAGACCAATGCATATTTCCACTCCAGACATCAACTAATGCCACAACCACTGGGCCTTCTTTCCCCCACGTACCACAAGATCCCTCCAGGATCATTTATCCCAGGATCACGTCATATCTGGGCCTCCCTACCCCCACAACCACAAGTCTATTATCCAGAGCACATCACAAGTAGAAGGAAAAAACATAGAAATAGGCTCTCAACCCCAAATCAAGGCTTTAATCCTTTACACACAACGATATCTCATGGCTCCAAAGCACATGTGCTCATCCTTTACGAGCAAGTGGGAAACTCAGACCCTACAAGGAATTATCTTTATCACACAACTAATTCTTATTCCATCTTGAATTAACCAATTCATTATTCACAGGTTCCAACTACAGTAAACCTAAGAAAAAATTTATCACAAATTAATTCAACTATTTATTTAACATTCCTTTAATCCTATAGCAACAAGAATCAACATGATTCATGTTTATTATCCAATTCAATTAAACATGCTCACTTGCATCAATTTGATTAACATAAAATTACAACAACAATAATAATCGGATTCATTAAACATGCCTCTTTATTTTATTAGCCAAATAATTTTACAATTAATCCTAGATTTACATTTTTTACCAATTTTCATCAAGAAAAAAATGCTAACCAAGCAAGGTATTGATATCACACAATCTAGAAAATTAAGAGCAAACCGTTATCACGGTATAAAGAAACACCATACGATCAATACCAATTCTCTAATCTGATTCAAGTATTTAATTAGGCCAATTTCATTATGAATCAAGGGTCTAAATCATGATAACTCTATAATTTCATGTAAATAAATAGAGAATTAGAGAATAACCTACCTCAAAAGGCCATTTACGTTCTTCGCATGATAACGGATCAACGCAACGGATCACGATCACATATTCAGAAACAACTACATCCACCCAAGAATGTCGCAGCACAACCGCACCAATCAACTACAATGAAAAATATGTTAGAAACATGGAGATAATGATCCATCACATGTTAAAGATAAATTGGAGGAAATGGATCGAAGAAACCACAAGAACAGAGAGAGATCATACCTTATATCGAAGACAGATCTCTATGGATCGAAAAAGGGAGATAGTGGTTGTTCATTGATGAAGGAATCCTCAAAATGCTGAAGAGAGGGTCATTAGGTCGCCTAGAGTTGAGGGAGAGCTACTACAGTAGTAGGCTTTGACAAAAATTGAGCAGTTGGAAAACACTTAAAACATACAGTGTCGAAGCATTACATGACATGTAATCCCCTTTCACGTTATGTTATTCCTCGAGATCGAGTTCCATCGAAAAATGAATCACCTCAATGCTTTATTTTATTTTTCAGACCCTAAAGTATTTCATGATGTGAACCCCTCTTTCACATCATGTAATATAGTTTCATGATGTGTAATCCCCCTTTCCATATTTTACTTAAACGAACTTCTATAAACTTCTTCTAAGCCACCTTCAAGCACTTAGATCTTCAAAAACACGCCAAGGGTTGATCCACATAGATCTAGACCCTTACATCATATACCTCTCAAAAAATTCTCATCCTCGAGAATCCAAAACCAACCTAGAGAGGGAACAAAAAAGGGGTAGTCGGAACATCCACCCCATGAGATACCTCTCAAGATTTTTCCACCACATCATCTCAACACCTCACTAGAAGAACAAGTGTAAAACCACACAACAACCACAACCAGCTCCCAAACACTCTCCTGGGGGAGATACCTCTCAAAAGAGAGTAAGATAGAACAAGCAATAATAGAAAGACATCCCATAAACAGAAAGGGTCTACAACCACCAAATGAACAATGTTAGAAGAGAAGAGAAAAACATCAAATATCTAGGGGTATTGAGCACGTATCTGTGACTCATGTTCCCAAGTACTCTCCCTCGTGCCACTATGTCGCCTCAATACACGAACCAAGGGGATAGAACACATGTGCAACACCTTCTCCTGGTGGTCTTGGATCTCTATAAGCCACTCCTTAAAGGTCACATCATCATCAACATTGATCTTTCCCCAATCGAGGATGTGAGAGTTGTTATGAAGATAAGGAAGGAGCTATGACATGTGAAAAAACATCATGTATCCAACTCATCTTAGGGGGAAGTTCTACCCAATACGCCACGACTTTAACATGAGACAACACCTCGAAAGGCCCAACAAACTAGGGAGAAATCTTACTCCCTTGACGAAACCTCCGCTGCCCATGATGGGGAGTCACCTTCAAGAACACATGATCTCAAACATAAAACTCCATAGGTCTCCTCCTATGATTGGAATAGGATTTCTAATGATTCTACACTACCTTTATCCTCTCACGGATCACCTAAACCATCTCTATCATGTTTTTTACCAGTTCTGACCCAAGAATTGATGACTCTTTGACCACAGTCCATTATAACGAAGAACATAAAGTTCAAACATATAAGTCTTCAAACAGATCCATACCAATGGTAGAGTGAAAACTATTTTTGTAAGCGAACTCGACCAAAGGCGGGTGCCTCATCCAAGAACCTCTAAAATCCAAGACATAAGATCACAGTATGTCTTCAAGAGTATGGATGGTCTGCCCTGTTTGACCCTTCATCTGAGGATGAAAAGTAGTGTTAAGGCATAACTGAGAACCAAAATCATACTGGAGACCTTTCCACACCCTATAGGTAAAATGAGGATCTCGATTGGAAATGATCATCCTCGGGACTCTGTGGAGTCTCACCACCTCCTCCAGATATTGCCTCAACAAAACCTCTACTGAGATAGACTCCTTTATTTCTATAAAGTGGGATGATTTCCTCAAATAATCCACTACTACCCATATAGAATTATAACCTCCCTGAGCTTGAGGAAAATTGGTAACAATGCCCATTGAGATTTCATCCCACTTCCACTGAGGAACATCTAATGGATGGATAAAAAATTGGGAACACGGTGCTCGACCTTTACCTTCAGGAAGACCAAACATCAAGACACAAACTCTACAACTGTACACTTCAACCCAAGCCACAAAAATTGAATCCTCAAATCTCGGTACATCTTTTTCATTCCACGATATACCACTAAGAGAAAACTATGAAAATCTATAAGAACCATCTCACACATCACCAAAGGAATAAAAATCCTTACTTGAAATAACACCTGGTGTTGTTCATCTTCAGACCAACCATCAGGGGCCTCACCAAAAACAACTCGATCTCCCCATACATTCACCTTAAGATCCCCCAACTCGGACTCTTCCAACTACTACACCAAATATAAATGCACCATCATCTGAAAGAGGCAACATCTTCCCCCAATATCTCCCATATCCATATGTAATGTTGAAATCTCTTCCATCACTCTCCAGGAATCACATGAGTCATGCACTACGTCACTACACAACTTCATGCTCATCGCATCAGCTACAACGTTCCCCTTTCTAGGTGTATACAAAATTTATAAGGCATAGTCCTATAAGAACTCCATCCATCGATGTTGTCGCTAGTTCAAGTCACGCTGGGAGAAAACATACCTCGGGCTCTTATGATCAATAAAGACCAAGAAATGCTCGCTGATGATGTAATATATCCACAACTTCAAGAAAACACCACTACCACCAACTCGAGATCATGGGTGGAATATTTATATTCATGGAGATGTAAATATCGGGACCCATAAGAAATGGAGGATCTCTACTACATTAGAACACAGCCTAACCCTAGATGTGAAGCATCATAGAAAACCTCAATCTGAACACCTTTTGCTAGAAGACAAATAACTAGAGTACTAACTAACTTCTCCTTTAGATACTCAAAAGTTTCATGACACTGATTAGTCCACAAAAATGTCTGATCCTTTTTTTCAATATTGTCATAGGATTTGCAACCTGAGAGAAATCAGCTACGAACCTTCAGTAATAACCTGCAAGACCATGGAATCTGTGTACCTCTGCCACTGTATTGGGGGATACCCAAGATACAACTACTTATACCTTTGATGGATCCATATCTACTCCCTACTTGGAGACAACATGACCTAACAAACAGACTTCTTGATCCCAAAAACTCACACTTCAACAACTTCCAAAATAGTTTTTGTCAATGAAGAACTCCCAAAACAGCATGTAGATGCTCTGTATGCTCCTCCTAAGATGATAAGTACACAAGGATGTCATTGATGAGGGCCACCATGAACTTATACAGGAACTCATGAAATACAGCATTCATTAACCCCATGAACATAGCTAGAGAATTCATCGCATCGAAGGGTGCCACAATGAACTTGTAATGCCCATAACGACAATGAAAAGTAGTTTTCAGGATATCCTCATCCTTCACATGCATCTGATGATATCTTGTCCATAAATTGATATTTAAGAACTAACTCTCACCCTACATTTTATTGAACAAATCATCAATACATGGAAGAGAATAGCGGTTCTTCACTATCACTCAGTTCAAGTGATAATAATCGACACACAACCACAAATTGTCGCCAGCCTTCTTCACGAACAAAACTAGTACACCTCGCGGTAACACACTCAACCAAATAAAACCTCACTTTAATAGACCATCAAGCTCTATAAATAGCTACCACAACTCGGAAGGAACCATCCTATATGGAGACAACAAGATAGGAGACACACCTTGTTTTATCTCGATCCTGAAATCAATCTCTTATTGAGGGGGTAACACTACATCCTCTTCTAGAAAGACATTAGGGTACTCTTCTACGACCCTGGGAAATGAAAACTGTTGAACCTCTGATGAACTCATCATCAGCTCAGTCATCAAGGATGACAAGGATAGAACACGCCTCTAACCCATCCAAGGGTCTCGCTCACTAACAAACACTGTTGGATCTCCATCAGCATCGAAGAACACCACCTGCATCTAAAATAAATCCACGATAGCCTGAAATTAATAAAATCAATCCATTCCAAGGATGAAATCATATTGTTATATCCTTAACCATAGGAAATATCCCCAAGAGAGGTATTTACCCATCACTATCTCACATTCTCTAAATACTTCAAACAAGCCAGCTCGACCTATAACCGGAGTAGTCAATGCCAAGGGAACTGCAAGCCTCTCTACCTCAAGTCCCAAAGCATGGACAAGGGTAGGTGATATGAAGGAGTGTTTCACTCCTGAATCAAACAAGGCATGCACCCAAGTAGAAAACAAGAAAATGGTACCACGAATGAAGTCTGGCTCGCCTGGAGCCGGCAATGCTAACACATGAAGCTATCCACGAACTACTCTAAGGCCTCCTTGACCCTGACAGAGACCACATCCACGGTTGCGATATTCTATATGAGTATGAGGTGCATCCTAGGGTTGTTCTATTCTTGAACCATATACTCTCTTCTAATCCAAAACTGGTGTAACCTACTACTGTTGCCTCATCTGGAACTTCCTCCACGGAGGAACCTGAAGCGAAGCATCTGATGCACACTGACTTCTTAAAAAGGTCGGTCACTCTCGCTACTGATAACCCCATCCTACACAATAAAAACAAGGGCATGATCCCTTGTCATAGGTATGAGAGTTTCTACACAAATAGAAACAAGATATTGAGGGATGGGACCTACCCCTGGCTGAATGAAAACTCCTCTACCCTAAAAATCAGGAACCACAGACCATATCTCTAGTTCATGAAGAATCCTAACAACTCCCCTCTTATGATGATCAAGTTCTGGAAAACATCCTCTTGATGACCTCTGATCTTTCCAACACCTCAAGATATGTCTTTAGTATAAATAGGGTGACTTGGTGCTTGATCTCTAGAGGCAAATCCTCCTCTAAATTCCTCGCCCTGGCCTCCTCATCGGGTAACAGTTCCGAAGCATATCGCAAAAGGTTCCTGAAATGGATCTCGAACTGTCACAAACTGGAGCTCCCCTGTCGAAGGGTAAGCAACTCCTAGTGAATGGACGCCTTCACGGTCGAAGAAATAAAGTAAACTATGAAATGGTCTCGTAACTCCTCTTGTGATACAATTGACTCCTCACGATCCCTAAATAAAAAGAACCACCACTTCCTTGCTACCCTATGTAGCATCATCACAAACAACGATACCCAGTGCTCCCTCCGAGCACAAATCGAACTGAAATATATCTCAAACTAATCCAACCAGTCTTTCGTGATTACTTATGAAATGGATCCCTCATACTTCTATAGACTCTGGCACTAAAACTCTCAGATTTCCCTCCTAAGAGTTTTATCATCGTCAACCTCTACTCTTTAGTGATCTGCTGGTGCAACCTGCTGAACATCTTCTACACGAACCAAACAAGGACACCAACATGGATCCATACCTACAAAAGAAAAAAAATTAGAACTCCTAAACCTTTAATATGGTAGACTTTAACATTAATTAGTTTTTTTATTTTATTCATTTTAGGTTAACCTATCTCAAGGTCTACCCATTCAAACACAGGCGCAATGAAGAATGATGCATGATCATTTCCTAGTTCTCTACCCTAAAACCAGTATCACCTCATTTAGTAGCCACTGTAAGCTTAAAGTTTCATGCATCATATAATATAGGGTCCTAAATACCTATTTCTTAGCTGGTCTCCCATGTTTATAGTGCTTTTTAAACTTTTCTAACATTGTTTCCCTACCAACCCATGCAACCTCACCTGTGCCTAACTCCAAACTCCATCATATCTCTCAACCATGACTTTTATACCACTTTTTCATAACCCCCTCTCCACAAAGTGAACCCCTCCTAGTCCAACAATGTGAGAAGAGAGACAAAGACCCCTGATTGTTTCCTCCATTAGGCCATAGGTTGACGATTAGTATTGAGGGTATAACAAACACACAGATAGAAGGCATTACCCTCTAAGAGAAAACATGTGGAAAAGAGGGATAAGATAAACACCAAACAACTCATAATCAGACTACAAAGTAAAATAAATCTCAAGTAAACATATCCAATTTCATGTAAGAACTCTAGAACTGAAAGGGAAAAGTACAAGTACCAAAATAAAGTAAAACGACAGTGACCACGAATTCCAAACAGCTCCTGCAAAAACCCAAGATAGTAGTAACCAGCCTGATCTTCAAACTGCTCTAAGTAACCTGAAAAAAAAAAGTTTATATAACATAGAGTGAGTATAACGGTACACTTAGTAGGATCCTCCCTAGAGCCTCTCATGAAAAAGTAATAAAAACATGCTACAACACATTGAACGGTAAGTGAAACTAACTCGTCACTGAAACATATATACTATGTTCCTAGCCTCACCATGGAATCTCTCACCAATTATTTCATACAAGAGTATATAATATCAATAAGAATATCAAGGGTACCCCACTACCACTTCTCCACTAGTTTTTCACTTTGCCCTAACATCGCACATACTGAGAATCTCTCTCCAAAAATTCTAGCCCAAAGACACCTAGGAAAGCACCACAACATGAACCTCATGAAACAAAAAGGATTTCCTACAGACACCTAGGAGAAGAACCACACTATCCACACAACTAGAATTAACCAGGTAGTTTACGAGAGCCACCACAGCCTAAATAATGTGTATCATACATTGAGTATTATACATCAAGCCATTACATCCCATAAGTTGAGTAAGGATCCTCAATCTATCATATCTTATACATGTTATACCTACAATAGTCTATAAGAAACTATATCCAGAATATATGTGTGTGAAATTACCAAAATCCTTTACATCCCTCTATACACATATATGGGGAAAACTAACCATTGTGTATACGAGCACAAGTAACTACCAAGAGAAGAGAGTGGGGTCAAAGGGGGAAGTCATCCATCCATCCTACCACTGATATGTTGGGGAAAACACCCCCCCCCCCCCCCCCATGGCTCAGAATCCTCAGGGTGTTAGTCACCCTAACCGACAGGGTGGGGTAGCATATAGAAACACAAAAGTTCAAGACATAATATAGATCATAACCACACTATGGGACCAATCTAGTCTCATACTCAGTTGCAGCTAACGTCTCTCAGACTCCCAGATTCCACTAATAATACTAGATATCCTATAAGAAAACAACCATTTAAAGAGATACATTAAGTAATATTATCCCATTTAATCAGTTTCACTTTATGTTAATTAATTATTTAACCATTAATTAACCATTACCATTTCCACATTACATTTCATTATCATTCCAACCAAGATCCATGCCCTCCAGGAATAAAAAAACCATGTCCACAGTACCTCAGAAGTATAATCTCAGCATTGCATCTCAGCAAGCTCCAACCCCATGGGTTCAACATCATTTATTCAATCATTTATTAACAACATCTTCACTTTCCATAATTCTAGGAATTCTAAAAATGCATGCTAAGCGACCAAATATAAGGGGCCCAATACGGTGAGTAGATGGACTACCCATCGAGTCTTTTCCACCTATATCAGGAGCATATACCCATCCATTCTAGAGAAGTTAAACACAAAAAGTAGGTGCAATACCCCACATGTCTTCACCTCTTTTGAAAAGAGATTAAGGAAAACCAGTTACCTAAACCAGTAGGGAAAGTAAAGCAGATAACAAAGAACATATTCAACAGCAACCATTTTCACATCAATGGGTAAGCCCTGCTTTAACTCATTCCATCCTCTTTAGTGTCTTATCCAACACCCATATGCATAGACTGGTGCATATCACCACTCCAGGCATCAACTGCTTCCACAACCACTAGGTCATCCTACCCCCACATACCACAACATCCCTCCAGGCTTAGCCATCCCAGGATCACATCACATTTAGGCCTCCCTACCCCCGCAACCACAAGTATCGTATCCATAGCACATCACAAATAGTAGTAACAAACATAGAAATGTACTCTCATCCCCAAATCAATGCATTCATACTTTACACACAATGAGCTCTCATGTATCCAAAGCATAGGCACTCTTCATTTACAAGCAAGTGGGAAACTGGGTCCCTACAAGGAATTATCTTTATCACACAACTGGTTCTTATTCCATCTTGAATTAAATAATTCATTATTCACATGTTCCAATTATGAGCAACCTAAAAAACCAGATATCACAATATATAACAAATTAATTCAACAATTAATTTAACATACCTTTAATCCTTTATCAACAAGAATCAACATGCTTCAGTTTCATTAACTAATTCAATTAAACATGCTCACCTGCATCAATTTTATTAACATGAAATTACAATGAAAACAATCGGATTCATTAAATATGCCTCTTTATTTCTTTACCTATATGATTTTAAAATTAATCTAGGCTTTACATTCTTTACCAATTTCCATTAAGAAAAACATGATAACCAATAAATGTATAGATATCACACTATCTAGAAAATCAAGAGGTAAACTGACATCACGGTATAAAGAAACAACATATGATCGATACCAATTATTTAATCTGGTTCAAGTATTTAATTAGGTAAATTTCATTGTGATTAAAGGGGATAAATCTTGCAAACTCTACAATTGCACATAAATAAATAAATAAATAATGAATCTCTTACCTCAAAAGGTCATTGATGTTATTCACATGAGAATGGATCAAAGAAACAGATCATGATCACCTCTTCAGTAACAACTTCATCCACCCAAGGATGTCATGGAATAACCGCACCAACCAACCACCCTGAAAAATCCATTAGAAACATGGAGATCATGTGCTATCACGTGGAAAAGAGAATAGGGAGGAAACATATTAAAGAAAGCTCAAGAACAGTGGTATATCATACCTTGTATCAAAGATGGATCACTACAGATCAAAGAATGGAGCTAAGGATCATTCCATGGTGAAGAAGTCCCCAAAACACTAAAGAGAGGGTCGTCGGGTCACCCAGGGTCAAGGGAGAGCCACTAGAGCCATAGGTTTTGAAAAAAAAAACTGAGCAGCTGGAAAATGCTTAAAACATATAGTGCCAGGGCATTACAGGACGTGTAATCCCCTTTCACGTCATTTAATTCCTCAAGGTTGAGTTTCTCCAAAAAAATGTGTCACCTATAAAATTTATTTTATTTTTAATACCCTGAAGTATTTCAGGTTGTGAACCCCTCTTTCACATCATAAAATAACCCGTGAAACAGGATTTCACATCATGTAATACAGTTTCATGATGTGTAATCCCCCCTTCCAACTTTTACTTAAACGAACATCTCCAAACTTCTTATGAGCCACCTCTGAGCACTTTGATCTTTGAAAACACACCAAGGTTTGATCCAAATGGACCCATACCATTATAATCAAGGCATTATTCAAATTATATACACATTCCAAAGAGAAATATTGATTGATTCTTTGATGGTCTAAAATCATTCCATTGAAGGGAACTGGTCTCCCAAGATTTCTCATCATATGAAGATATAGTATCATTTTCTATCAAGAAATAGAAATAATTCTCTATATCTTATGACTTTATGGGAAAACAATATAAGAAGAGGGTGGCATATCAAATAATGGATAAAGGGAATAATAAAAAAGAGAATTTTCTAATGTGAAATACTTGTGAAAGGAAGCACCCCAGTGTTTGCTTAAAGGGAAAAGGAGTTTTCTATGAGTGTGATTAGAAAGGCCATCATTCTAATGATTCTAAGGGAAATAAAGAATATACCAATGTTCAATACTAAAATTTTAGGGAGATGGGACACTATGAAAATGAGTGTCCAAAGTGTCAAGTAAATTTTCCTCAGAAAAGTCCATGGGATCAAGGACAAGATTATATGGTCAAAAAAGATGAGGTTGAAGTTCTTAATGAAGTGGTGGAAGGTACTTTGATCATCTCTTAAAATTTATCTAAATATTCATTTTATTATGGATCATCGCATTCCTTTATATCTTCCTAGTTTTCTTTAAAAATTAAATATTTTTAATTCACCTTAACAAGGGAGTTTTTAGTAAAGTCACCTAGTGAAAACCTTATTGAAACAAATATGTGTCGAGAATTTCCTATTATGATATATAAACATTCTCTAATTTTTGATTTTATCATCATAACTATGGTTAATTTTTATATAATCCTTGGTATGGACTATATTTCAAAATATAATGAAAAAAATTATTACAAAGGTAAGTAGATTTTTATTTACGATGAAGGTATGGAATTCCTCATCTTTAGAGGGGAGACTTCATCATCCGAGTCATATCTGGATCCACCCCCAGTAGCTATACTAAATGAAATTCTTGGGGAGGAAGAGAAAAAATCATCTATGGTTGAGGAAAGAAATATTGAAATTAAGGATGTACCTATTGTACAAGAATACATTGATGTATTTTCAGAGGATTTACCTGGAAATATTCCCAAACAGAAAGTTGAGTTTTCTATTGATTCAATCCCTGATGCAAGTCCAATATCAAATACTCCTTATAGAATGGCCACAATATAATTAGTGGAGCTGAATAAAACAACTAGAGGAGTTGATTAATAAGGGATTTATTCGCCCTAGTGTTTCTCCATGGGGTGGCCCTATTCTCTTTGTCAATAAGAAAGATGGATCCATGAGGTTGTGAATCAAATATAGAGAAATCAATGCTATTATAATAAAAAACAAGTATCATCTACCTCACATTGATGATTTATTTGATCAAATTCACGGAGCTATTTTTTTTTTGAAGACTGGCCATCAATCTGGATATCATCAATTCCATGTGTGGAAAGAAGATATTCCAAATACAACATTCCAAACCAAGTATGGACATTATGATTTTACATTAATTCCATTTGTACTGACTAATGCACCCTTTGTTTTTATGGATATAATGAAAAGACTGTTCAAGTAATATCTTGAAAATTTTGTTGTGGTATTTATTGATGATATCTTAATATATTCCAAAAGCTATGAGGACCATGAGAACCACTTTTGGATTGTTCTGGAGACTATTAGAAGAAAAGGGTTATATGGGAATTTTAGAAAGTGTGAATTCTAGCTTCAAACTGTATATTTTCATGGCTATATTGTCTCTAAGGATGAAATCTCAATTGATCATGTGAAGATAAAGGTAGTTCAAGAATGTCCTATGCCAACGAACATAACTGAGATATGTAGTTTCATTGGTTTAGAAAGTTACTATTAGTGTTTCATTCAAAAAAATTCTGATTATATAACCCATTAACCAATCTTACTCGTAAGGGGGTTAAGTTTTTTTGGAAAAAGGAATGTGAAGAATGATTTGAATAATTGAAGAGGATATTAGTGAATGCTCTGATCTTGACTCTACCATCAGGAAATGGTGTGTTTTTGATTTATAGTGATGCATCAAAGAAAGGACTTGGTTGTGTCCTTATTAAGATTGATAAAATTATTTCCTATACATCAAGGTAGTTAAAAACTCATGAATAGAATTATCCAACTCGTGATCTTAAGTTAGCGACTATAATCTTTTCTCTGAATATATAGAGACATTATCTCTATGGTGAAAGATATAAGATATATAGAGATCATAAGATCTTGAAATATATCTTCTCACAAAAATAAATAAACATGAGGCAAAGGTGATGGATCAAGATATACAAGGATTATGATTATTCAATACACTACCACCCTAGTAAGGTGAATAAGGTAGATTATGCATTGAGCATGAAGGATCATAAAGTTTTGTACAAAATGAGGATTGACAAGGATCTTATGTACATGGATCTAGAAAAGAACAATATGAGAATTATCAAGTAAGGTGAAACATCATTGAATTTTCAATTGGTTTCCCTACCATATTTATTGGAAAGGATTAAAAGTTATCAGTTTGAAGCTGAGAATTTTCAAAAGAAAATTAAAGCTATGAATGATGGGAAGTTGGAAGCCTTTATGTATGAGGATGGAATTCTGAAATTTGGGAAGATTATATGTGGTGCCTCCATACCAGAGTTAAAAGGAATTTATTGGATGATGTCCATAGATTTAATTTCTCTATATGCCCTAGAATCCCTAATATGTATAGAGATTTGAAGGAACATTTCTGGCAGGATAATATGAAGTAGGGAATTGTTGATTATGTATCAAGATGTTTAGTCTATCAAAAGGTAAAGGTTTAAATACAACATCCTAGAAGAGTCATGAAACCTCTTTCAATTCATACATGGAAATGGGATGATATTATTATGGATTCTATCACTGGATTTCCTAAAACATCAAGAAAAAATGATGAAATATGGGTAATTGTTGATCAACTTACCAAATCTGCATATTTCCTTGCTATAAGGTGGATTTTCCACTGAATATCCTTGAAAGACTCTATATTAATGAATTTGTAAGACTTCATGGAGTAAATATTTCAATTGTGTTTGATCATGATCCATGATTTACATATAAATTGTATAAAATTCTTCATAAAGAGTTGGATACTGAGCTTCCTTTGAGTACTACACATCACCCTCAAACTGACAGGTAGTTAGAAAGGACAATCAAAACTTTATAATACATGTTAAGACCATGATAACTTGCCTTTTAAGGCATGTGAGATTAGTATTTACCTTTGGTATAGTTTTCCAGAAACAATAGTTTCCATTCAAGTATTCAAATGGAACCATATGAAGTATTGTATGGAAAGAGATGCCATAAACCAACATGTTGGGATAAAGTTGGTGAAAAGAAGCTTTTAAGACCAAATATTGTGGAGGAAACAAGGAAAAATGTAAATACTATTCAAACACATATCAAAGAATCATAAGTAATAAAAATATCTATACCGATAACTAGAGGAAAGGTTTTGAGTTTCAAGTGGGAGATCATGTCTTCTTGAAGCTATCTCCAAATAAGGGTGTTATAATATTTGGAAAGAAAAAAAACGGAGCCCTAGGTATATTGGACCTTTTGAAATCAAAGAGAGAATTGGATTTGTGTATTATCATTTGGTGATGTCACTTATCCTTTCTAAAGTACACAATGTGTTCCACATCTCCTTATAAAGCAAGTACATGTCAGACCCAACGCATTTCCTCAATTCTTAAGGAATAGAATTGGAACCTTATTTATTTATCTTACTATGAAGAGCCTATCCATATTCTAGACACTAAAGAATAAGTGGTGAGGAATCAGATGACTAAACTAGTAAAGGTACTTTGGAAAAATCATAAAATTGAAGAGGTAGTGTGGGAGTTGGAGTAAATTATGGTGAAGAACTACCCAAATATTTTTTTTTTGAGGTGAAACTATGGAAATTGCAAGGATGAAATTTTTTTCAGTGGGGAGAATGTAACACCACAAGATATTATGGCGTGTCTCTTTTAAAATTTATCATCTTCAATAGTTTATGCTTCACACAATAACAAGTTTAAAATGTTAATATACTATTAAATATGACCATTAGAATAGTAGTGTGACTATTATGAATAGAAATACGAACAATAGAATAGTAACTTCACCTATGAAATTATAAATAAATTTTAGGTATCTTATAAATAAAAATATGGTATATTTATATCCTGAAATAAGTAAATAAATGTTTTAAAAATGGTAAATTAAGTGTTGGTATTTTTTTTAAAACATAAATGTTTATTTTAGATTTTATAATTAATATAATTATTTAAAAAAATATTTTCTTAAAATATATTCATAAATTAATATTTTGTTGTATTATGATTTTAAGATAATTTTATGAGACCTTGATGAATTTTTCAAAGTGTCAAAAAAATAATTATAATATTAAAAATAGTATTTTCGAGTAAATGATGATTTTAATTAAAAATTAAATTTATCATATTTATAATATTATTTTCATAAAATGGAGTTCATTTTTTAATTCTACACATCAAAAAATTCTTAGGGTTAATTTTTTGTGTTTTTCTAAAATAGTTGAATTTTGTGAATAGTGAAATATGGTAATTTTCGGTATTTAACAAATACATGAATTATTGATTTAAAGATGATGTATGGATGATTTAATCCCATAATCTCAAAATATCCTTAATTATTTTAATATATTAATTGATAATTCTCAAACTATTCATAGTCTTTAGGAAAAATAATAAACTAATGAATAAAATAATGAAAAAACACCCCTCTCCTCCACTATAAATACCACCTCTTCTATTCACACCTCTTAAGACTTAAATCTTGTCCAATTTCTTCTCAATAATCTTCCCAAGTATATTCCCCATGTTCAAGAGGTTATTGTCTCAAAAAAAGACCAAAACCATTTTCCCTAAGGAGGTTCTCAAGGATAAGAATTCAAGAGGTAAAATCCTCTTCCGCTTTCTTTATTTTCTTTTTCTATACTCTCCTCACATCCAATGTACAAACATGTATGATAAATCTAGTATCTTATATATATACTATAATTATATTATGTTAATTTAAAATCCAAATTCAAGCCTCTTCTACTTTTACTTTTATTTTAAAGATGAAAACATCGTCCGTGAGGTGCTGATTTACTACCATCGTGGACGATGTGTTTTCGTTTTTCAATTCCACCTTCAAGACTGGTCATAAAACCATTTTTGTGTTTAAATAAGATTAAAATATATGTATTAAATCTTATTTAATTTTTTATAACTATTATATATATATATAATATTAATTGATAAAACAAAACTAGTTTGCGATGATCGAAAAACCGTCAAAATAATCTAAATGATTGCCACTAACGTCTTATCAAATGATTCATCCTCGCCCAAAATAACCAAATGACTTATATAAAAATTTAGTATTCTGGAAGTTAATTAATAAAATATGATTTCAGTTCTAGATAACTATTCCCATTTCATGTGATCTTTCGTACATGTATACAAGTAAACTAATCATGAAAACCAAGGAAACGAACACTCCCAAACGATGAAATTGAATATTACAACTTGTCTAAAAGAAAATAAATGAACTTAATAAAATTATAATAAATCAAATTCATTTTGAATATTTTATGAATTAAATTATTAATTAATCTAATTTCATTATCCAAGATTCTAAGTACAAATGTGGAACGCTTTTGGACATAAGGAAAGATTTTATTCCCGAACTTCCATTTTCCATTTGGGTTGCACTTTCTCTCTCTTTACCCCAATGTAAGTCTTCATTATTTTTATATAATCATTATAAATTATATTTAAATGTTTCAAAATCATGTATCCAAATCATTTAATCTTTATTTTATGTGTAAATATGTGTTTCACAAGGTTCCCTTATCAATTCTTTCTGATAAGCAAGCCCGGTTAAAAAGAACTTTCCAATTTTTTACCCATTTTCAAGTACAATCCATAATCTGTTTTAAGACACAAATGTTTTTCTAAAATCACTATTATTATCATGAATTTCTATATTATATATTTTCCGGTTTTATGTGAACAATTAATCATTTTTCCTCTTTAAATAATCTTTTAGATTTTCTCTCAAACTGCACTAAAGAGACCCATTTCTAAAGTTTCTTAAAAACTCATTTTACCTATTTTCAATTTAATTGGGCATAATTTATGCCTTAAAAAAAATAATTGACCTTATTTTCTGGGATATAAATGTTTATAATCTTATTTTATGAAAAATAAATATCAATTTTCCAAAAATGACTCTTCTTTGCAATGTAAACAATGGGTATTTCTCTCAAGAATTCCTCGATGATTTTATTTGAGTATTTTCATATTTTTTAAAAATATATATTGAATCTTATGATTATTTGGGATTAATATTTTATGATATCATCTACCATATTTTATTAAATGGTTCATTATCAGTATGACTGTGGATGTGCTATCTTGATACCATTCACCGTACTACTCAGAATGGTTAGTGATTTTGTTTACAGATTGGGGGAAGTTATTTACATTTTTTATGTATATATTGTTTATATTTCACCCCATTCATATGAGGAATGAATTGGAAATAGTAAGTGGTAGGTGGGGCCCGCTATATCCCCTCGATTCATCATTGGATGTTATGAGACAAAACAGATATGGACTTGGTCGATTCCTTGCCCATTTATTTTCATATATAGATTTGGTCGAGACATTAACCATTTATTTTCAGATATCTTGGCTGGGACCTCGATGGTATATTTCAAATTTTCATCATTATGAATTTCCTCATTATGATATTAGTAATCAATCATTCATGTGATTATTCATCAAGTATATATATATATATATTTATATATTTATATGATTTTCAAACCCTAATTTCAAGTGATGGATAACAGGATTTAATTAATGTCTTGATGTAATTAATAGTTATAAGATTTTAGTTAGTATTAATCTTAAGTTTTCTAAAAAATATGTGTTAATAAGTATAAAATAATACATAAAAATATATTATAGGATAACAGGATGTGTAGAATCACATTATCATGTTATGCTCACTTAATGTTTTATTTCATAATGAACCTGCTTCAATAATTGATTGTTAGTTAATAAAAGTTATGATTTGGTATATTTTCATGTTCACCAACACATTTATCAGGGTATTAAATGGAATGTATTTATATTAAGTATCCATTTCCATGAATCAAGGATTTTGAAAATTAAGAAATTATTATTTTATGTTATAACCTCATCCATTCATTACTTGTGTGTTTTAATCAATATCACACGCGCAAAGAATGTTTACTAGTTTATGAATGTCATTGAGAAATTTTTTATCAAAATGATAATTGATATATCATGATAATTAATTAAAAAGAACTAAATTATTCAAAGTGGTATGGGACACCTTGAATAATATGAAATGGGAATTTAATAATTCAAAGTGATATGGGACACATTTAATAAAATGCAGAATTTAATAAATAAAAGTGGTATGAGACACTTTGATTTAAAGAAATGTAGACGTATGAGGAATGTATTAGATTTAGTATGTGATGGGTGGGGCTCGCTATAGCCCCTCAATGCATCGATAGGTCTCATGAGACAAATAGACGTGGAATTGGCCAAGGCCTTTCCCAATTTGATTTATGGTTTTGGCCGAGGCCTTAATCATTTTTACAAGTCTTGGACGAGGCCTTGATGAAATGTTTCAGAATGTCTGGAATATGCATTTCCCTCATTATGTTTATAATATTTAATTAACCAAGTGAATATTCAACTAGAGAATATTCTTGGTTAAGAGCATGTACTTATGAGTATCAGAAGAAGTAAATGCACGTGGCATGATGTTTATACAACACCCATCTCCTGAACTTTAATACAAATAATGGTAGTTTACCATAAATTTTATGATGTGCATTTTATGTGATAATGTGACTTTGTTTATGCGCAACTCGGATCATGTACTTTTTCTATGGGTAAATTCTATATTTTTACCCTTGCATGATTCAATTAGCATTGTTTATTTAACTTCTAAATAATATGCTGCACACCATGAATTTTGTATAATCATGCTTATGATTGGAACGTGTTTTATTGTATCCCTGTTAATGTTCCTTAAAATTTTCACTGGTAATTCTTGGAGAACTATTATGTTTGCTTCATGTATTGCAGTTTTATTTAAGAAAATTTTTAATGAATATTTTTAAAGGTAAATTTATAAAAGGTCTTATTTGAAACATTACTTTTAAAAACCCCTTAATGGGAATTCATTTTCTCACCCTACTCTTTAATTTAATTTTTATAGGTTTAGTATATTAGAGTTACACTGATTTTTGGTAGCTTTGTGGAGTCTTTTCTGTACTTTTTTTGAAGGATTTTAATATTTCTATCTAGTTCTCCAGAACCTAAACCACAAAGATCTTCTATATGGAACATGATGTGTAATTTATCATCATTCTGTTTTTATAAAAAAATTACACGCCATGTTTATTAACGCACCGACTCTGGGGCTTCTGGGGTCGGG
The DNA here is from genome assembly GCA_963277665.1 of Viscum album. Lineage (NCBI taxonomy): Eukaryota > Viridiplantae > Streptophyta > Magnoliopsida > Santalales > Viscaceae > Viscum > Viscum album. The sequence continues at coordinate 836,013,472 of OY728153.1, forward strand.
GCATGACAAATCATGTTATTTTAGTGTTTTATTTTCTTAAATTTATAAGAATATATGAAGAATGACTGGATATTCTATTGGGAACTTCCAAATATTTGGCTGGTAAGACAGGGTTACACAACGTGTAACTAGAGTACACATTGTGTACCCTAGTATGTTTCACCTCTCAATTCTGTAGGATGCATGGCATGTCATGCAGTTATTATATACATTGTACACCATGTGTTTACCATACAACCTGGAACACGGTTTTTGAATTACAAAGAATGTATACAGTATACACACCATGTATTCAACACTTTTTAGTGGCCTAAATCACATAATTTGTGTGGTCATTATACATGGTCAACTCAAGTGAGACTGACAACCTAGAGAATTTAGGATATACATGAGATGCATGAGGTTCACACTACAAGTAGTTTATCAATTCCCACATATGTGATACACATTGAGTCCTGGATCTTTTTATCTAGACACATGGCATTAGAGATACATAGTTTGTAGCTAGAGGCACATGTCATGTAGTCTCTTGCTTGACAACACTTTGTGACTTTTGGTGGGTTACATAAGCACCTAGAATTATAAAATAACAGCATGTATCTGTCTTGTACACATCATTTGATCCCACCAATATATGTGTCGAAGACCCTGGAGAGTATCTTAGGCACACAATAAGCGGATACATGGTGTGTAGCTGGCATGTACATATCATGTAATCTGGCTGAGTTAACACACCAAATCCCCAGGCATGTGACCGGGATACATAGTAACTGAGGTACATGGTGTGTAATTGGATAGTACATTCCATGTAGTCTCCCGATTAATAGCATAATTAAATTACATTAAATTGAAAAATGCAGCCTTAAAACATTATTTCTTTGATTGGAACTTAAAGTGTTTGAAAATTTAATTAGGGTTTTAAATAATTTTAAATGCTAAATTAATTTATTAAAATAAATATTAAACTATTGGTTCTACCATTTATTTTCCAATAATTTCTTAATGATGGTTATCTCCAAATGAATTTGAATAGTCATTAAGATGAAAGGGAATTAATTAATTAATTAATGCAAGCATATTTATCTTAGTAATAAAGAATGGATAAAGAAATGGATGGTATCCATTTAATTTTGAGTATACGTTGTAAGTATGACTGTTCATGAGCTAGACCAAGAACAGTGTTTTTTTAATTTATTTAATTTAATTTATTGCATGGGTTTGAAGTTATTTATTATTATATTAAATATGATGGTCTATGACTCCCTCCCTCCATTATTATATAGGATCTGCTTGTCCATGGATATTTATGTAATTCCCCTTTATCCAATCCTTTGGTTCCCATCACCTATGTGTGAGTTATAAACACTTATAATTAATGGAGTTACTGAAAGCACATAGAGGCAGTTCATGATGGAACCATAATGATGACAACACGGGTGTTACAAAGGTGGACAAGTGAGATGCTATAACTCATTCCAACCCCAACAACATGATTTATTTCCCCTAGGATGTAGGTTGATTTAATATCTTCCCATTAAATCAACCATTAGATAAATCTCATGAATAGTTCATTTAATTATTTATTTATTTCTATCTATGTAATTATTTATTTTATGGATTCAAGATCTCAGTAACATAAATAAATGAATTAATGTGAAAATATGGAATTCAAATAAATGAATTGTGCATAAAGTTTTTATACAACATAGTTTATTAATTAAGTAACATCCACTTAATAATAACAATCCATGTAAAAGATAAAAAATTATAAAATTTATGCATAGTTAATTAAAAATACATCATTCTAATATTAAGTCAGACTACGCCTTCCATAACTTGATTGGTAATGAACCCATAGAACTAAGTGTAGTACATAGAAAAATCTTGGACATTTACTTTTATCGGGGAGTTCTTATGTGGATTTTGGATTAACTTAACCAAACTTGTTTTTAGTTTAACATCAAAATTCAATTCAATACAAATTTGGAGGAAAGTGTTAAGAAAATAAAATTTAGTGTTTTAGGATAGGGGAATTCACTCAAAAAATCAAGGAGTTGGAAGCCTGCAGTTGGTAAGACCCCCTACCTAATTACTTTCTTATGGTTTTCATGGCTAAATTTTTTATCATTAAGAAAATTAATGGGGATCCATTCCACTATAATTTCTTAGAAACTAGACATTTTGAGTTCAATGGTAAGGGATATCGAGACATGATAAAATAGTGGTAGATTTAATTAATAAAATCAATTAATTTATTATTTATTACATAATTTTTAGTCAATAAATGGTACTAATAATCTTCTCTTTAATTATATAATAAAATGGAAATATCATCAACCACATTATGCCTATGATCAATATTGGATAAATATAACCTCCTCACTGGCAGTAACTCCCATGAGTGGTTTAGACACCTTTAGATTGTTCTAAACCATGAAAAGAAATATTACACGCTATAATCCTCAATGCCTAATCTTCCTTCCAAGAATGTGAGAGATAAATAGTTCCTTATCTAAAGAAACATTTTATAAACATGGTCGACGTTCAATGTTTGATGCTTTCATCTATTTCTAGTAAACTCATGAAGTCTCACAAAAACATGGATGTGTATAGCATACTTGAGTACATCTCTGGTCTTTACCATGAGAGATATAGATAGGAATGATTTGATGTAACACGACAAGATCTTATGGTATGTCTCTTTTAAAATTTAGCATCTTTGGTATTTTATGCTTTATGCAACACCGAGTTTAAAACAGTAATATAATATTAAATATGATCGTTGGAATAGTAATGTGACTATTAGGAATAGTAATATGAACAATATAATAGTAACTTCACCTATGAAAGTATAAATAAAATTTAGGTATCTTATAAATAAAAATATAGTATATTTATATCCTAGAATAAGTAAATAAATATTTTAAAATGATAAATTAAGTGTTGGTATTTTTTTGAAACATAAATGTTTATTTAAAACTTTATAAATAATATAATTATTTAAAATAAAATTATTTTCATAAAATAGATTCATAAATTAATATATATTTTTTATGATTATAATATTATTTTATAAAACCTTAATGAATTTTTTAAAGTGTCATAAAAACTGTTATAATATTAAAATCATTATTTTTCGAGTAAATGATGATTTTTTTAAATTAAATTTATCATATTTAGAAAATAATTTTCATAAAATGGAGTTCATTTTTGAATTCTACAAGTTGAAAATGGTTAGGGTGATTTTTTGGGATTTTTTTAAAATTGTTGATTTTTTTGAATTGTGAAATATGGTAATTTACAATATTTAACAAATACATGAATTATTGAGTCGTAGATGATGTATGGATGATGTAATCCCATAATATATAAATCTCATTCATTAGTTTAGTATATTTAGTGATAATTCTAAAACTATTCATATTCTTTAGGAAAAATAATAAACTAATGAATAAAATAAAGAAAAACACCCCTCTCCTCCACTATAAATATCACCCCCAACACCTCTTCTCTTCACACCTCTTAAGCCTTGAATCTTGTACAATTTCTACCCAATACGTTTTCCAAGTATCTTACCCATGTCCATGAGGTTTTGGTCTCAACAAAATAGAAAAACCATTTTCCCTAAGGAGGTTCTCAATGAGAAAAATTCAAGAGGTAAAATCATGTTTCGCTTTCTTTATATTCTTTTCAATTTATTTTCTTTTCTTATAATCTCCTCACCACCTCTGTAAAAACATGAATGATAACTCCATTATCTTATATATATACTATAATTTTATTATTTCAATGTAAAATCCATCATCAAGTCTCTTCTCCTTTTTATTTTATTTTAAAGATGAAAACATCGTTCTGAGGTGCAGATTTACGGCCTTCATGGACGATATGTTTTAGTTTTTCAATTACACCTTCAAGTCTGGTCATAAAACCATTTTTATGGTTAAAAAAGATTAAAATATATTTATTACATCTTATTTAATGTTCTATAACTAGTATATATACATAAAATTAATTAATAAAACAAAACTAGTTTTTGATGATCAAAAAACTGCCAAAATAATCTAAACGATTATCACTAACATCTTATCTAATGATTCATCCTCGCCCCAAATAACAAAATTATTTATATAACCATTTAATATTATGGAAAGTTAATTAATAAAATATAATTTCAGTTTTTTATAACTATTTCCATTTCATGTGATCTTCCTTACATGTATACAAGTAAACCAATTGAGAAAACCAAGGAAATGAACACTCCTGGATGACGAAATTGAATCTTATAACTCATCAAAAAGACTATAAATGAACTTAATAAAATTATCATAAATAAAATACATATTTAATATTTTATTAATTAAATTATTAATGAATCTATTATCATTATCTAGTATGTTAAGCACAAGTGCATAATTCTTTTGGACATAAGGTAGGGGTTTCTTCCCAAACCTCCATTTTCAATTCAGGTTACTCTTTCTCTATTTTTACCCCAATGTAATTATTAGTTTTTTTATATACTTCTTATACATTTTTTATATGTTTAAAACTCATGTATCCATATTATTTCATCTTTATTTCATGGGGAAATACATATTTCACAAGGTTCCCTTCTCAATTCTTCCCGATAAGCAAGCCCGATTAAAAAGAACTTCCCGATTTCTTACCAATTTTAAAGTACACTCCATAATATATTTTATGACACTAATATTTTTATAAAATCACACTTTTTATCATGAAAAACTATCTTAGCTATTTTTTGGTTTTATTTAAATAATTAATCCTTTGTCCTCTTTAAAGAATCTTTTAATGCATCAATGGGTCTCATGAGGCCAAACAAATATAGACTTGGCTGAGGTCTTGCCCATTTATTTTTAGATATGGATTTGGATGAGGCCTTAACCATTTATTTCCAGATGTCTTGGTTGAGGCCTCGATGGTATGTTTTAGATATCCATCATTATGAATTCTTTCATTATGATATTAGTAATTGATAATTCATGTGATTATTCATCTAGTATAATATCTATGGTTAAGTTTCTTTCTCATATGATTATGGAATTATTTAATCAGATTTAATTCCTGACATATTCTTCTCAATATTATGTTTTAATGGAATGTATTTTTATTTATTCACCATGACTTATTATTTATATTAGATTACATTGTATTTATTACCCTTACTAAGCATCGATCTCACCCCATTTTAAGGTTTTATTTTCCTACAAATGTGAATATTAGTATTATGAATGACTTGCAAGGATAATCTAGAAGTTTATGGGTGATCCCAAAGGAGTTTTTATGTTGTTTCACCTATCAAGTTGTAATGTAAATTTTTTTATGTATCTGGTTTTCCAAATCTACTAAACTATTTGTTCATTTGGGCTGAAATATTTTGTTTATAGTACCAATGTAATTAAGTAAGGCATTGGCTCTAAGCTACTGGGTTCGAGGTATTTATAGTCGGTATCGGAGTAAGTTTAATAGAAACCTTAGAAACTAGATTTAGAAAATATAGATTAGGGAATATACCCCAAAGATAGACATTGAGTATAAGTATATAAGAACATCCTAGAATTTTTATAAGGTAGATATTATGTGGGTCTTCCAAGAAATACATACTTGTCTGGATACTACAAGTGGGTGTGGTTCTGTAATAGACATAACTATGAGTAGTAACTATGACAATGTGTGTTGACCCTGACTCAACGTAACCTGGTACACGACAACAGGCCTTACTGCTCACCTAGTTTGACACTCTTGGGGGATATGCTTATGATAATTCACATTTTATTTACAATACATTATGAAGGATTTAAAATTAAATATGTCCCTAAAGAAACCATGTTTATGATTATGAGATTATCTATGCATAAATTTCCAATTTACTTCAAGTGATTTTCTAATTTGAAATTATGAATTATGATTCATAACCTAATTTAGTGTATGCCATTGTTTAAAATGGTTCCTACTAGAACGAATAGAAACTGTATCAACGCACGTATTCCATATAGGGATTTCCCTCCTATATAAGATAATGAGGTTGGAGAAGGATATGAAACTGGAGATGAGCAACTTATAACTATAATGGGATAGATGGCTCAGGTTATGAACAATAACCTTACCCATATGGATCATCCTAATCCACAACATGGAGGAATAATGTTATATCACTTCATGAGGCAACAAACTCCATCATTCAATGAGACTAAAAACCTATTTGTAGAAAAGTAATGGATAAGTTCCTTAGAGAAGATATTTCTTACTTTGGGAAGTTACAAAAGTTGAAGTTTATCATGAAAATTTATCATTTCTTAGGATATGTGGGTTAATGATGTTCAATGATTCAAAATAATAAGGAGGGATAATAAATAACAAACATGTAATGGAAATATTTAAAGGGACTTTTCTTGGAAAAATTATTTCCCTCACGAATAGTGAGTGTGTATGGAGAGACAATTCTTGAATATGAGGAAAAAAGGGAATGAGAATGTTGCTAAGTATGAATCCAAATTTACATTGTTAGAAATTTCATGACCCCCTCCCTATAAAGTGAACTTCTCATAGATCAGCAATGTGAGAAGATATAAAATGACCCCCAAGTCTCTCCTCCAGTAGGCCCCGGGTTGGCGAATAGCACTGAGGGTATAGAAAACACACAGATGGGAGGCATTACCCTCTAAGAGAAAACATTCAGAAGAGAGAGATAAGCTAGAAACCAACCAACTCTTTTTCAAACTACAATGTAAAAGAGATCTCATGTACATATATATAATTTCATGCAAGAACTACTATAACTGAAATGGAAAACTATGAGTACCAAAAGAAAATAAAATGACAGCAACCACGAAGCCCATACATCTCTTACAAAACCCCAAGATAGTAGTAACCAGCCTGATCTCCAACCATTCCCAAGGGACTATAAAAATAGTTTATATTATTTAGGGTGAGTATAAAAGTATACTCAGTAGGATCCTATATGGATCCTACCATGCAAAAGTGAAGAAAACATGCAAAAGCACAATGAACAACAAGTGAAACTAATTTGTCGCCTAAATAGGTATACTATGTTCCTAGCCTTTCCATGGATACTCTCACCAAGTATCATATACAAGAGTATATAATATAATAAATATTATCAAGGATACCCCGCTACTACTTCTCCACTGGTTTTCTTCTTTTCCCAACGTCACACGTCCTGAGCATCTCTCTCTAAAAAGGATGGCCTAAAGACACTTGGGTGAGCACCACCACATTCACCTCATGTAACACAAAGGGTTGCGTGAAGACACCTAGGTGAAGCATCACACCATCCATGCAGCCATAAGTAAACAATTAGTTTTCGGGAGCAACCATAGCCTGTATAATGTGTATCATACATCGGTTATTATACCTCAATCCATTACAAATCATACACTGAGTAAGGATCCTAAAGCCATCATAGCCTATACACATTATACCTATAGTAGTTTATAGAAAACTATATCTAGAATATATGTGTGTGAAATAACCACAAAACCTTATATCCCTCTGCACACATATATGGGGAAAACTAACGATCGTGCATACGAGCACAAGTAACTACCAAGAGAAGAGCGTGGGGCCAAAGGGGGAAGTCAGCCATCCATCCTCCCACTAGGATGTTGGGGAAACCACCCCCAGGGCTTAGAATCCTCGGGGTTTCAGTCGCCCTAACTGATAGGGTGGGGTAGCGTATAGAAACACAAAAGTAAATGATATAATATAGATCACAACCAAACTATGGGAACAACCCAGTATCAGACTCAACTATAGCTAACGTCTCTTAGAATTACAACTACCACTAATAAGACTAGATATCTTATAAGCACACAACCATTTAAATATCTACATTAAGTCATATTATCCCTTTTAATCAATTTAACTTTATGTTAATTAATTCTTTAACCATTAATTAACTATTACCATTTCCACATTACATTTCATTATCATTCCAACCAAGATCCATTCCCTCCGGGCATAACCAAACCGAGTCCACAGTACCTCATAAGTATAACCTCAGCATTTCGTCCCAGCAAGCTCCAACCCCATGGGTTATAAATAATTTATTAAATAATTTATTAACAACATCTTCACTTTCCATAATTCTAGGCATTCTAGAAAATCATGCTAAGATACCAAACACAAGGGGATCAACATGGTGAGTAGATGGACTACCCGTCGAGTCTTTTCCACCTATAGTAGAAGCGTAGACCCATACATTATCAAGAAGATAAACACGGATATCACGTGGAATACCCCATGCATATTTTCCTCTTTTGGAAAGAGAGTAATCAAAACTATTTACCTCAAGAAGAGGGAAAAGTAAACAAGATAAAAAAGAAAAGATTCAACAGAAACTACTTTCACATCGATGGGTATGCCCTACTTCAACTCATTCCATCCTCTCTGGTGTCCTCCCCTACACCCAAATGCATAGACCAATGCATCTTTCCACTCCATATATCAACTACTACCACAACCACTGGTCCTGCTTTCCCCCACATACCATAAGATCCCTCCAGGATCAGTTATCCTAGGATCACATCATATCTGGGCCTCCCTACCCCCACAACCACAAGTCTCTTATCCAGAGCACATCACAATTAGTAGGAAAAAACATAAAAATAGGCTCTCATCCCCAAATCAAGGCTTTCATCCTTTACACACAATGACCTCTCATGGATCCAAAGCACAGGCGCTCATCCATTACAAGCAAGTGAGAAACTCAGTCCCTACAAGGCATTATCTTTATCACACAACTAATTCTTATTCCATCTTGAATTAACCAATTCATTATTCATAGGTTCCAACTACAGTAAACCTAAGAAAAAAGTTATCACAAATTAATTTAACTGTTTATTTAACATTCCTTTAATCCTATAGCAACAAGAATCAACATGATTCATGTTCATTAACCAATTAAATTAAACATGTTTACTTGCATCAATTTGATTAACATCAAATTACAACAACAACAACAACCGGATTCATTAAATATGCCTCTTTATTTCATTATCCAAGTAATTTTACAATTAATCCTATCTTTACATTCTTTACCAATTTTCATTAAGAAAAAAATGATAACCAAGAAAGGTATTGATATCACACTATATAGAAAATTAAGAGGCAAACTGTTATCACGATATAAAGAAACAACATATGATCAATACCAATTCTCAAATCTGATTAAAGTATTTAATTAGGCCAATTTTATTATGATCCAAGGGTCTAAATCATGATAACTCTATAATTTCATGTAAATAAATAGAGAAGTAGAGAATCACCTACCTCAAAAGGTCATTGACGTTCTTCGCATGATAACGGATCAAAGCAACGGATCACGATCACCAATTCAGCAAGAACTACATCCACCCAAGAATGTCAAGGCACAAATGCACCAACAAAATACTATGAAAACTATGTTAGAAACATGGATATCATGATCCATCACATGTTAAAGATAAATTGGAGGAAATGGATTGAAGAAACCACAAGAACAGAGTTAGATCATACCTTATATTGAAGACAGATCTCTATGGATCAACGAAGGGAGATAGTGATTGTTCCTTAATGAAGGAATCCTCAAAATGCTGAAGAGAGGGTCATCAGGTCGCCCAGAGTTGAGGGAGAGCTACTGCAGTAGTAGGCTTTAGAAAAAACTAAGCACTTGGAAAACACTTAAAACATACAGTGTCGAAGCATTACATGACATGTAATCCCCTTTCACGTTATGTTATTCCTTGATATCGAGTTCCATTGAAAAATGAATCGCCTCAATGCTTTATTTTATTTTTCATACCCTAAAGTATTTCATGATGTGAACCCCTCTTTAACATCATGTAATACTGTTTCATGACGTGTAATCCTCCCATTCCATATTTTACTTAAACGAACTTCTATAAACTTCTTCTAAGCCACCTTTGAGCACTTTGATCTTCAAAAACATTCCAAGGGTTGATCCACACATATCCAGACCCTTACATCATATACCTCTCAAAAAACTCTCATCCTCGAGAATCCAAAACCAACCTAGAGAGGGAATAGAAAAGGGGTATTCAGAACATCCACCCTATGAGATACCTCTCAAGATTTTTCCACCACAGCATCGCAACACCTCACTAGAGGAATAGGTGTAAAACCACAAAACAACCACAACCATCTCCCAAACACTCTCCTAGGGGAGATACCTCTCAAAAGAGAGTAAGATGGAACAAGCAATAAGAGAAAGACATCTCATAAATAGAAAGGGTCTACAACCACCAAATGAACAATGTTATAAGATAAGAGAAAAACATCAAATAGCTAGGGGTATTGAGCATGTATCTGTGACTCATGTTCCCAAGTACTCTTCCCTGTGTCACTATTCCACCTTAAGACATGAACCAAGGGGATATAACACATGTGAAAAACCTTCTCTTGGTGGTCTTGGATCTCTAAAAGCCACTCCTTGAAGGTCACATCATAATCAACATTGATCTTTAACCAATCGAGGATGTGAGAGTTGTTATGAAGATAAGGAAGGAGCTATGACATGGGAAAAAACATCATGTATACAACTCATCTTAGGGGGAAGTTCTACCCAATATGCCATGACTTCAACATGATCCAAAACCTCGAAAGGACCAACAAACTAGGGAGAAAGCTTACTCCCTTGATGAAACATTTGCTGCCCACGATGGGCAGTCAACTTCAAAAACACATGATCTCAAACATAAAACTCCATAGGTCTCCTCCTATGATTGGAATAGGATTTATAATGATCCTAAACTGCCTTTATCCTCTCATGGATCACCTAAACCATCTCTATTGTGTTTTGTACCAGTTCCGGCCCAAGAATTGCAGACTCTTTGACCACATTCCATTATAATTAAGAACTTAAAGTTCGAACATACAAGTCTTCAAATGGAACCATACCAATGGTAGAGTGAAAACTATTTTTGTAAGATAACTCGACCAAAGGTGGGTGCCTCATCCAAGAAACTCTAAAATCCAAGACATAAGAGCACAATATTTCTTCAAGAGTCTGGATGGTCGGCCTTGTATGACCCTTCATCCGAGGTTGAGAAGTAGTGCTAAGGAATAACTGAGAACCAAAATCATACTGGAGACCTTTCCACACCCTGGAGGTAAAATGAGGATCTTGATTGGAAATGACCATCCTCAGGACTCTGTGGAGTCTCACCACCTCCTCCAGATATTGCCTCAACAAAACCTCTACTGAGATCGACTACTTTATTTCTATAAAGTGGGATGATTTACTCAAATGATCCACTATTACCCATATAGCACTATAACCTCCCTGAGCTTGAGGAAAACCGGTAATAATGCCCATTGAGATTTCATCCCACTTCCACTAAGGAACATCTAATGGATGGAGAAAAAAATTGGGAACATGGTGCTCGGCCTTTACCTTCGGGCAGACCAAACATTGAGACACAAACTCTAAAACTAAACACTTCAACCCAAGCCACAAAAATTGACTCCTCAAAGCTCGGTACATCTTTTTCATGCCAAGATATACCACTAAGAGAAAACTATGGAAATCTATAAGAACCATCTCACACCTCACCAAAGGAATAAAATTCCTTACTTGAAATAACACCTGGTGTTGTTCATCCTCAGACCAAACATCATTGGCCTCACCAAAAACAACTCGATCTCTCCAGGCCTTCACCTTAAGATCCCCCAACTCGGACTCTTCCAAATACTACACCAAAGATAAATGCACCATTATCTGAAAGAGGCAACATCTTCCCCCAACATCTCACATATCCATATGTAATGTTGAAAGCTCTTCTATCACTCTCTAGGAATCACCCGATTCATGCACTGCATCACTACACGACTTTATGCTCATCACATCAGCGACAATGTTCTCCTTTCTAGGTGTATACAAAATTTATAAGGCATAGTCCTGTAAGAACTCCATCCACCGACGTTGTCACAAGTTCAAGTCACACTGGGAGAAAACATACCTCAGTCTCTTATGATTAGTGAAGACCAATAAATGCTCTTTGATGAGGTAATATATCCACAACTTTAGGGAAAACACCACTATCACAAACTTGAGATCATGGGTATCATATTTACGTTCATGGGGACATAACTATCGGTACCCATAATAAATGGACGATCTCTACTACATTAGAACACAGCCTAACCCCAGATGTGAAGCATCATAGAAAACCTCAATATGAACTCCTTCTGCTAGAAGACAAATAACTGGAGCACTAAATAACTTCTCCTTTAGATACTCAAAAGTTTCCTAACACTGATCAGTCCATACAAATGCCTAATCCTTTTTTTTCAGTGTTGTCATAGAATTCGAAACCCGAGAGAAATCAAATACGAACCTTTGGTAATAACCTGCAAGACCATGGAATCTGTGTACCTCTGCCACTGTCTTGGGGGATACCCAAGATAAAACTACTTCTACCTTTGAGGGATTCATATCTACTCCCTACTTGTAAACAACATGACCTAACAAACAGACTTCTCGATCCCAAAAACTCACACTTCGACAACTTCCCAAATAGTTGTTGTCGATGAAGAACTCCAAAAACATCATGCAGATGCTCTGTATGCTCCTCCTAAGATGTGAAGTACACAAGGATTTCATTGATGAGGGACACCAAGAACTTATCCAGGAAATCATGAAATACAGCATTCATTAACCCCATGAACATAGCTAGAGAATTCATCACACCGAACAACATCACAACAAACTCATAATGCCCATGACGGCAACGGAAAGCAGTTTTCAGGATATCCTCATCCTTCACACGCATCTAATGATATCTTGTCCATAAATTTATCTTTAAGAACTAACTTTCACCCTACATTTTATCGAAAAAATCATCAATACATGGAAGAGGATAGCGGTTCTTCACTATCACTGAGTTCAAGCGATAATAATCGACACACAATCACAAATTTTCATCATCCTTCTTCACAAACAAAACTAGTGCACCCCGCAGTAACACAGTCAATAAAATAAAACCTCACTTTAATAGACCATAAATATCTATACGTAGCTACCGAAACTCGTAAGGAACCATCCTATACGGAGACATCAAGATAGGAGACATGCCTGGTTTTATCTCGATCCCGAAATAAATCTCTTATTGAGGGGGTAACACTACAGCCTCTTCCAGAAATACATTATGGTACTCTTCTACGACCTTGGGAAATGAAAATTGCTGAACCTCTGATGAACTCATCATCAGCTCAGTCATCAAGGATGAAAAGTATAGAACACGCCTCTAACCCATCCAAGGGTCTCGCTCACTAACAAACACTGCTGGATCTCCATCAACATCGAAGAACACCACCTGCCTCTGAAAAAAATCCACGATAGCCTACAATTAATACAGTAAATCCATTCCAAGGATGAAATCATATGGTTATATCCTTAACCATAGGAAATATCCCCAAGAGAGGTATTTCCCTAGCACTATCTCACATTCTCTAAATACTTCAAACAAGTCATCTTCACCTCCAACTGGCATAGTCAATACCAAGGGAACTGCAAGCCTATCTACCTCAAGTCCCAAAGCATGGACAAGGGCAGGTGATATGAATGAGTGTGTAACTTATGAATCAAACAAGGAATGCACCCAAGTAGAAAACAAGAAAATGGTACCACAAATGAAGTTTGGCTCGCCTGGAGCCGGTAATGCTAACACATGAAGCTAGCCACGACCTACTCTAAGGCCTCCTTGACCCTAACATAGACCACATCCATGATCGCAATATTCTCTATAAGGATGAGGCGCATCCCAGGGTTGTTCTCTTATTGCACCATCTACTCTCTTCTAATCCAAAACTGGTGTAACCTACTATTGTTGCCTCAACTGGAACTTCTTCCATGGAGGAACCTGAAGTGAAACATCTGACACACACTGACTTCTTAAAAAGGTCGGTCACTCTTGATACTGATAACCTCATCCTACACAAGAAAAACAAGGGCCTGATCCCTTGTCATAGGTCTGAGAGTTTCTACCCAAATAGAAACAAGATACTAAGGGATGGGACCTACCCCTGGACAAATGAAAACTCTTCTACCCTAAAAATCAGGAACCACATACCATATCTCTACTTCTTGAAGAATCCTAAAAAATCCCCTCTTATGATGATCTAGTTCTAGATAACATCCTCTTGATGACCTCTGCCCTTTCTAACACCTCAAGATATGTCTTCAGTATAAATAAGGTGACTTGGAGCTTGATATCTAGAGGAAAATCCTCCTCTAAATGCCTCACCCTGGCCTCCTCATCTAGATACAGTTCCGAATCATATCGCAAAAGGTTCCTGAAATGGATCTCGAACTGTCACACACTGGAGCTCCCCTACTGAAGGGTAAGCAACTCCTAGTGACTGGACACCTTCACAGTCAAAGAAATAAAGTCAACTATGAACTGGTCTCATCACTCCTCTTGTGATACTATTGACTCCTCACGATCCCTAAATAACAAGAACCACCACTTCATTGCTACCCTATGTAGCATCATCACAACCAACGATACCCATCGCTCCCTCCGAGCACAAATCGAACCGAAATTTATCTCAAACTCCTCCAACCATTCTTTCGTGATTTTTTATGAAATGGATCCCTCATACTTCTATAAACTCCGACACTAAGACTCTCAGAGTGTCCTCCTCTAATTTTTATCGTTTTCAACCTCTACTCTTCAGTGATCTGCTGGCACAACCTACTGAACATCTTCTACACGAACCAAACAAGGACACCAACTTGGAGCCATACCTGTATAATAAAAGGAAAATAGAGATCCTAAACCTTGAATATGGAAGAATTTAACATTAATTAGTTTTTTTATTTTATTCATTTTAGGTTAACCTATCCAAAGGTCTACCCATTCAAACACAGGCGCAATGAAGAATGATGCATGATCCTTTCCTAGTTCTCTACCCTATAACCAGTATCACCTCATTTAGTAGCCATTGTAAGCTTAAAAGTTCGTTCATCAGATAATATAGGGTCCTAAATACCTATTTCCTAGTCGGTCTCCCATGTTTATAGTTCTTTTTAAACTTTTCTAACATTGTTTCCCTACCAACCCATGAAACCTCAAATGTGCCTAACTCCAAACTCCATCCTATCCCTCAACCATGCCTTTTATACAACTCTATCATGACCCCCTCACCACAAAGTGAACCCCTCCTGGTCCAGCAATGTGAGAAGAGAGACAGCAACCCCTGATTTTTGCCTCCATTAGGCCCTGGATTGACGATTAGTACTGAGGGTTTAACAAACACACAGATGGAAGGCATTACCCTATAAGAGAAAACATGTGGAAAAGAGGGATAAGATAGACACCAAAAAACTCCTAATCAGACTAAAAAGTAAAATAAATATCAAGTACACATATGTAATTTCATGCAAGAATTTCTACAACTGAAAGGGAAAATTACAAGTACCAAAATAAAGTAAAACGGCAGTGACCACAAAGTCCAAACAGCTCCTACAAAAACCCTAGCTAGTAGTAACTAGCCTGATCTTTAAACTGCTCCGAGTAACCTAAAAAAAGTTTATATAACATAGAGTGAGTATAACGGTGCACTTAGTAGGATCCTCCCTAGAGCCTCTCATGAAAATCTAAAGAAAACATGCTATAAAACATTGAATAGTAAGTGAAACTAACTCGTCACCGAAACATGTATACTATGTTCCTAGACTCACCATGGAAACTCTCACCAAGTATTTCATACAAGAGTATATAATATCATTAAGAATATCAAGGGTACCCCACTATCGCTTCTCTACTAGCTTTTCGCTTTGCCCCAACGTCGCACATACTAAGCATCTCTCTCTAAAAAGTCTAGCCCGAAGACACCTAGGAAATAACCACAACATGAACCTCATGAAACACAAACACTACTACAAAAATGGGCAAGCAAAGCGCCACCTTTATCAGCGCTAATCAAAAATCACTGATAAAGGATAATCTTTATCAGCGCTATTTAAAAGCGCTGATAAAGTGAAGATTTATCAGTGCTTTTCTAGCATTGTTAAAACCTGTCTCCGATTTTATTAAAAGGAGGCAAACAGTCTCCCCTTTTTTATCGTGCCCCAAGATCTTGCGGTACTGTACCCTTGAGACTGCTTCCCTCCCCCCGATCTTTCCTTTTTCGGACCTCCGTTGTACTCTTTCTCCTTATCCTCGACCCTCTTCCACAGATCTTCCTCCCTTCCGAACCCTACTCCTCCTCTTCAACGGTCGGCGGCTCCTCTCGTGCACCCCCACTCCGGTGGTCGCATCTTCCAGGCAGCGCAGAAGTCTCCCTCACCTTGAGTTTTCCTTGGACTTCCGATTTCTTCACCCAAGGTCAGTGGATGCCCTAAATATTGTTTTGTAGTGTAGGTTTATCTTTAGGTTTTTCATGCGGTTGTCATTTATTGTCATTTCTTGTTCACAGTGAGTTGGAAAACCTTATTTGAGTTTTGGAATTCCTTCATTTCTCACTTTTTTGTTTCATGCAGAATGGGTATACTCTTGTCTATCATTGGGGATGGTTTGCACGAGCCTAATTAAGATAAATTAATAAGTTAATTTAAATTCAAGGGGAAGGGTTAGTGATTCTTTTACTTTTATAACTTTGATATTATTGTGATGTTGTGTTTGTACGGACTGAATACCCCACTAAAAATCATGGATATTGGGCGCCCTTTATTTCACTGTATTTGTTGTCATATGGAAGCCTTTTTTCATGTTGTTGTGATATCACCCCAAAATGGAAATTGGATAGCCACTTATATTTGGCTAATGAAATTCTTTCCCCTGGATTTATGGAATGTGTGATAACACTCTTAAAGTAAAGTGAAATGTTCTAAAAGTCCCTTTGTTAAATCTATAAAATGGTATTTGATGTGTTGTGATGTGTGGTCATGCTAGTGGGGGTCACGATAATTGGTTTTGATGTGGTGTGGGATGATGTATGGTTTGTTTTTCAATGCTTTTGGTTTGGAGAGGTGATGGTTTGTTTTGTCATGCTTTTTGGGTAGTGAGGGGATGATTCATTTGGTTTTTCTTTTTGGGTGGCAAGGTGATGGATTTTTTGGCCATGCTTTTGGGGTGGTGAGGTAATGATTTGTTTGGTCATTCTTTTGGGGTGGTGAGGCGATGATTCGATGGGAATGATGAGCTACGTTTTATGTATGGTTTCTTTGTGCTAGAAGCCTGGGTAGTGAAGTAATAATTATTTAATAATTATAGAAATGGTTGGATTTTGGTTTGGATAATGGGATTGGTTGGAAATTATAAATGTGTCTTGTGGATTTAACCCCTTTCCAAGATCCACCAAGACTCATCCATAATCAAGAATATGACTTTATATTATAGGGAACATATATCTTAAACATGGATTTAACCCCTTTCCAAGATCCACCAAGACTCATCCAAGATGTTTAATGTTTATTATGAATGAGATGACTAGTAGGAGTGGTTAAAAGGATGTTTAATGTTTTGTTGTAGGGTGGTGGGTGCTCGAACTATTGGTAAGGCGGTTGGAAAGTGTGTTCATTTTGATGGGGGTTTATCCTGGTTCTGTTGATTTCAAAATCTTTATTGAAAATGGTTAGGCTATATTAGTATCTATTTTTATAAGTAAGTGGTTCTCTGCTACTCTGTATTTGGAAGTCTTATTTTGTGTATTTGAATCATAAATAATAATATTTCAGATTAAAATAGGATGAAGATGAATAAAGATTGGATGGATGCTAATCGTTTGACAATAGAGTATGAGAACGGAGTGAAAGAGTTCATCAAGTTTGCAAAGTATCATGCAAAGGATCCTTCTCAAATCCTTTTTTCGTGTTTACGTTGTTGTTATTCTAGAGTAATTACTCCAGAGGAGTTGGAAGAACATTTGATATATCACGGAATAGATCGGAGTTACAAATGTTGGAATAAACACAGGGAAAAAGCGAATGTAGCTACTGGCTGGAATAAAACTGTATTTTATGGATCATCAGATATGATTACAAATATAGATAATGAAGAAGACCGTATAGAGGATGTGATTACATATGTCAATGATGATGAAGATCGTATTGAGGAAATGACAAGGACAGTTGAACATGAACTCCGTGATTGCCCAAAATTGTTTGAGAAGTTAAAGAGTTGTGAAAAGACGCCATTGTATGCTGGTTGCACTAAATATACTGCATTTTCAGCTGTACTGAAGTTGTATAAATTAAAAGAAGGCAACAGATGGAGTGATGTCAGTTTCATGGAACAAATTTCTCTTTTGAATGACATGCTTTTAGAAGATAATGATCTCCCAAGCCGGACATATGAAGCTAAACAAATGCTACGCTCGATGGGTATGATTTCTGAAAGAATACATGCCTGCCCAAAAGACTGTATATTGTTTCACAAGGAGAAAAAATCACTTACAGCATGCCCAAAGTGTGGTGCTTCTCGATACAAGAAAGATGAACACAGTCCTACAAATGTTGTATGGTACTTTCCAATCATTCCAAGGTTTAGGCGTCTATATGGAAGTGAAGAAACTGCAAGACAATTGTCATGGCATGCAGATAAAAGAAATAAAGATGGAAAATTACGTCACCCGGCCGACTCTCCTCAATGGAAGAGAATTGATCATGAGTATCCTGAATTTGGAAATGAGCCGAGAAACCTGCGTCTTGCGTTATCTACCGATGGAGTGAATCCTTTTAGTTTTCAAACCATCACTCACAGTACTTGGCTTGTTATGTTGGTAAATTATAACTTGCCACCCTGGTTATGCATGAAACGGAAATTTATTATGTTATCTTTGCTTATATCAGGACCAAAACAACCAGGTAACGATATTGATGTATATTTGGCTCCCTTGATCAAGGATTTGAAGTTACTGTGGGATTCAGGTGTTATGTTGTATGATTCTTATGAAAAAGAATACTTCACGTTGAGAGCGATGTTGTATGGGACGATAAATGATTTCCCTGCTTATGGAAATTTGTCAGGCTATAGCTTTAAAGGAACTCAAGGGTGTCCTGTGTGCGAAGAAGATACAAAATCAATTAGGTTGAAACATTCATCAAAATCTGTGTTTCTAGGACATCGTAGATTTATAACCCGTCGACATAAGTACCGATCTTGGACTACATCATTCAATGGAAGTTTAGAACAATGCAAAAAACCATCTCCACTAATAGGTGATCAACTGTTTGAGAAATTAAAAGATGTGAACACTATTTTTGGTAAACCATTTTCGAAAAACCTTACGAAAATCAGTTGGAAAAAGAGATCAATTTTTTTTGAATTACCATACTGGAAATGTCTGTACGTCAGACATTTTCTTGATGTGATGCATGTGGAAAAAAATGTATGTGACAGTGTTATCGAAACATTGCTAAATGTGCCTGGAAAAACAAAGGATGGAATTAAGGCAAGGTTGGACATGGTTAACATGGGAATAAGAGAAGAGTTAGCTCCCGTGAAGGGTGAAAATCGAACATTTCTTCCTCCAGCTGCGTACACTCTTTCCAGGGATGAGAGATATCAGTTTTGAAACTTCTTCAATGATGTAAAGGTTCCAGAGGGGTATTCATCAAATATCAAAAACATTGTGTCAATGAATGATTTGAAGTTAAAAGGTTTGAAATCACACGACTGCCATGTTTTGATGCAAGATTTAATTCCTATAGCTTTACGTTGCATTTTTCCCAAGAATGTTCGTAATACGTTAACCAAACTTTGTTTCTTCTTCAAAGCTATATGCAGAAAAGTTTTAGACCCGATGAAATTTCTAGCTATGGAAAGAGAAATTGTCATCATATTATGTGAATTAGAAATGTTCTTCCCGCCAACATTCTTTGATATGATGGTTCATTTGATGGTTCATTTTGTGAGAGAGGTTCGACTTTGTGGTCCTGTGCACTATAGATGGATGTACCACGTTGAACGGTATATGAAGATTTTGAAAGGGTATGTCAAAAATCGAAGTCGCCTAGAGGGTTGTATTGTGGAGCGATATATTGTTGAGGAAGCCATTGAATTCTGTATCGAATACCTATCTGATGTGGAAAGCATTGGTCTGCCGAAATCTCATCACACTGGATGCATTGAGGGTGAGGGAATTTCTGGAAGAGATGTTGTGGCAATCAATATTACAGATCGGGAGCAGGCCCACCTTTATGTTTTGCATAACAGTTGGGAGGTTTCTCCATATATTGAATCCCACAAAGAAATTTTGAGACAGTTGAATCCATCAAGGGGTGAAAAATGGATATCAAATACACATAATCACCAGTTTATAGGATGGTTTCGAGACCATATTTTTAAAAAGTTAGATGAAAATCCGAATTCAATTTCAGAACGAATTCGATGGCTAGATTCCGGACCAAGCGTGTATGTATTATCTTACAATGGTTATGTAATTAATGGTTATACATTCTATACAGATAAACATGATGAAGATAGTACCATGAAAAATAGTGGAGTAACACTTGTGGCTGAAGCGATGCATGTTTCTGGTAGTAAGGATAGAAATCCAATTTATGCGAATATGGCATACTTTGGCATTATCAAAAGAATATGGGAGTTATATTATACGACATTACAATTGCTGATTTTTCAATGCAACTGGGTTGATAACAACAGTGGTGTTAAAATAGATGAATTGGGATTTGTGAAAGTTGATTTCAGTAAAGAAGGGTACAAAGATGAAAAATTTATAATGGAATCACAATCGGTACAAGTATTTTATGTGCCAGACCCCGCAAATCGAAAGTGGTAGATTGTTCTGTTATCATCCAAAACTACTGAAGGGTCCGATGAAAATTCAATTGAGGATGATCCTTTTAGTGGGACGTCGCAATCATTTCGCAGTGGTCCCAATGAAGAAGATGTTTTTTGTGTTAGAGGATACCACAATGAAGGGATTTGGATTATTGATAGAGGTGTCAAATCCCTTCAGCCTTTGAAAAAAAAAGAGTTCAATAAAAAGGTTATATTTTGTTTTTAATATAGAACTTGTTATCTCATGTTATTATCTTATCATTATTGCATTTATGTAATACAACTTAAGTGTTAAAACTTTTTTGCAGATAATGACTTCTGCACGTTCTGGTGCTCCTAACCTCGAGGCTGAACAAGCCTCTCAAGCTGCTGCTTCTGCTTCTGCTACTGCTGCTTCTGCTGCTGCTGCTTTTGCTGCTACTGCTTCTGAACAAACCTCTAAAGCCTCTCAAGCCTCTCAACCTCAACCTATTGTTTTTGGTGCTGCTGCTGCTGCTATTGGTGCTCCTCTTGTTGAGGTCCAACAACCATCTGAACATTTTGATGCTAGCATTTTAGATGAAAACATTGATGATGCTGATATAGATGAAATGGTTGGGGATAAAGGAGCGGCATCGCAGAAAAAACAGGTGCATCGTAGTTTAACAGTGTTGGCTAACGTTCTGAAGGAAAAGAGAAAAGGAATCAAATTTGATGTTGGGTGGAATTCATGGGGCCAACACGTTAACCCCAACAAAGAAATGTTTAGCAGTTACATTGGAATTGTCACTTGGCAACGCATGCCGATTGACATAGCTTCATGGCACTATGTTGCGTTCGGCCTGAAGGCTGTGATGTGGGAAGAAATTACGGTAACATTTTGATTTCATTTCTTTAATTTACTAGCAAATAAAATAATGAAACAGTGTCTTACTCTTCACAATCCATTGCAGAGTGCATTTATAGTAGATGATTCACACAAGACTTATGTACTAAGGCTTGCGGGAAGGTGTCATTAAGGTTTTCGCACTCTTCTTACAAAATATCATCTGAAAGATTCCAAGGGTAAAATAAACCCGCACCCACCCATTTTCTACACTCACTTGATATCCCAATAATCATGGGATTCATTTGTTGGTCATCGTGGGGATCAAAAGTTTCAGGTACATTGTGACTAATAATATGTTGTTTGAGGATATACATGTATTCATCACTTTGATTGTCAATAATTCATTTATGAAACAGCAACTCAGTACTAAAAACAAGGAACGTGCATCAAAACCGATGTACCCCTATCGTAAAGCAAGGATGGGGTACGCCTCACTAGAAAAGAAAATGGTGCGTATTTTAAATTTACAGTGATATTGTTATGTGTCAAGAAACAACTTTATAAAAATATTTCTCTATTTATATGTAGATTGATGCCTCTGAAACCAAACACACATCCATCCCTCGTCATGTGCTATGGAAGGAGTCACGTGTGGATAAGGAAGGGAATCTAGTTGATGAAAACACACAAAAAGTGTGGGAAATAAGTGTATGTATGACACGATAAAAATTTTTGTTTTAAATTGCTATTACATAATAATAATTACTTATTTTCTTATATCCGACATTCACAGGAGTCAGGTACTCCTGCAGCTGGTGCAAACATATTAGCGACAGATTTGAAGCGACCAGAACAATATGGTCACATCAGAGCTAGGGGGTTTGGGGTGACACCCCGAGTATATTATGAGAAAAAAACAAGAGGATGAAAAAAATGAAGAAATGACAGTAATGAAAAATAGACTAGCAACTCTTGAAGAACGGTTTCAATGGCAGGGAGAGTTTCTAGCAACTTTAATGGGTGAGAAGCCAAGAGAAGAGACAACTCAGCAACAACCAGCGCATGAAGATCATGCCCCACACCCCACCAGCTTTGAGGCGATCCATTCCCCTCAAAGAGTTGTCTTAGCTGTGGTAATCAATATTCTATTAATTGTTCTGATGAAATGTGAATCAGGAAAACACTGATTTCTTCCTATACTGATCTTATGTAGGGTGATAATGATTGTGATTTATATCTTTCAACACCCACCTATTGCCTTGTAGCGAGGGCTACAGTATTCAACATCTTAGAAGACACACTGCACAATAGACCACTTCCAAAAGATCATCTGAAAGTGACGATTATGGTAGCTCATGAGCCAACAGCACAACTACCTGTTCCACTTGATGATGATGATATTTGTACAGTAGAATAGGATATTGGGACATTCATTGCATGGACATCACAACTTGTGAGACTACATTCCGAAAAAGAGGTATTTATTTACAGTTTTTTAAGCCAAACCTTTAACAAAAAAAAGGTCTGAACCAATGAATTTTATTGTAGACGAAGAAAGGGGATGAGGTGAAAGGAAACTTGGGAGCATCGAAAGGATCGACCAGACGATCCAAAAGATCTACTGAAAGCGGAATTACACTGCCTATTCTCTATCCACATTTAATTTCATTGAAGACTCATGTGGATACGAAGTTGAGAAATGGTAGTAGCCATGTAGTTGTTTTTGAAGAGAATCTGTATGGAGAGGAAATACAAGATTTTGTTGCTGCTGAGAATGTAAATGAGATCCTTGAGTATGGGTGGCTCAGCATCACAAGTCTAAATGTGTATATGAGGTATGTTTTCAACCCCGTCTCTTTTCCAAAAGCTGATATATTGTGCTAATTATGATTAAATACATTTTATATTATTGGCAGACGTATATATGAAAAGCAGTTGAAGGGTTTTCCTCATGAGCCAAAATTCGGACTCGTCAGTCCTCATATCACATCAACATAAGAAATACAATTATCAGAATTAAAAAATAAGGAAAGAGCGACTGCTTTGCTGAATGCATTTGACAGCAAGATAACGGATGACAGACTCTTCCTCATACCAACCATGCAGGGGTAAAACTCTACGATTAAAGCATATCAATTATATTTTCATTTATTTCATTACTTATTCCTTTTTGTGTATTTATGCAACATTGGCTGCTAATTGCGGTGAATTTGGATACTCCCAAGATTTATTTTCTGGATTCAAATCACGGATATCAAACAAACTGACCGCATGTGATGCAGTTTGTCAATCTGTAAGACACTACATCCTATGTTTTAGGTCTAAACATCAAGTTATATAATATATATTATCTTTTACTAAGGATTCTATTATGATAGGGTGGTCTACCAATATCGTCTAAATCATGGTATGAGGACAGGGGTTAAGCATAAGGAGCTGAGAAAGTACTACGTCTGGACAAATATCAGGGTATATATAATAAAATTGCACTATCCAAACATATATCAAAACAAGTTACTTACTCACCTCATGATCAATGTTTCTGCAGTGTCCAAAACAAACAAACGAAAAATATTGCGGTTATTATGTTTGTAGATTCATGAGAGATATCGTTGTCAATGGACAAACTAGCATCCCTAAAGAGGTATTTTTGAAAACAAGTACTATTTCATTTAAATTATTTATTAATTCTTTATTTATATATTTTTTAGTACTATTATGAATTCCGAAAAGCGTCATATTCACAAGACGATGTAGATATGTTCAAAAATGAGTGGGCCGCGTACCTGATGCAAGATTGTCCAGAAATAGCATGAAGATCTGACTTTTATTGCAAGAGTTGCAGATGCGTATAATTGGCGGAAATTTTTGAGAGGGGTTCATGGGGATAAAAAGATGAAACATTATTGTATATAAATGTTTGTAGAAAAATTGTAATTATTATTAAATAAAACATTCTTTCTCCAATGGGTCATTTTTTCATTTTGACTCGTACATGTCACACATGAGTCATGGATCATTGTGCAAAAGTATCAACATAATCAGAAGCCGTTAGATCGGTTTGGCGTATGTATGTAAAATATTGTCCATTTTAAACAAAATACATAAACTTGGAGTGATACCGGTCACACCACGCCTCGGATTGAGGCAGGGTTGACTCGTACACGTCACATATGACCCATGAATCGTTGTCCTAAAGTGTCAACACAATCCGAAGGCATTTGGTCGGTTTCCCATATGTCAGTTGTTGATTTCTCACTTAAAAATAAGTCCATTTTGAACAAAACAGAGGCACTTGGAGTGGTGTCAGCCACACCAGGCCTCAGATTGAGGCGGGGTTGACTCGTACATGTCACATTTGAAGGTGAGTATGCATACACGATAGTTGACCTTCTTAGAGAAGAGTTTCTGGAAGAGTATAAGAGACATGAAGCAATGAAGATCATTAGAGTGTTGGAGCAAATGTGGTTGCTCCAAACAATGTGGCAATCGGCTTGTGCAAGGCGGCCTAAGTTACAACTTGCAGGTATTGTACTTTATTTTTTTCTAGAGGGTTTCAGTTTAAATTCATTTTGGAATGATCATTGCTAGCCATTGTCTTTTAGGTTTTTTGATAGTCTAGGGGAAAGGGTGGGGTCTTCAGACATTGGAGGATATGTCAAAGGGTGATTTTGTGTGTGAATATGTTGGAGAAATGTTAACTCACGTAGTTCTGAAAAGAGTCACTATTTAAAAGAAAGTCGCAAGTTTAGATACATCTCAAGATGGTCAGTTTAAAGACATTTTGAGGGACACTACTAAAGACATGCTCAAATATGCACACATCCCCCACTTTTAGATCATTGTCTACTACAATGATCTTCCAACCAAGATATGCATTAGAACACTCATGATACATAGAGAAATTCATTGCCCACCTTCGAGAATGATCTGAAGCCCAAACCATGACACCATTATGTTTTTCCTTGAAAATTCTCTTGGAGAACTGGAATGGCAACTCACTCTTGTGATTTTGCGTCTCTACTTGTCTCTTCATGTGTGCAGCTATTGCCATTCCAGTTTGCCAAAAGAATTTTCAAGGAAAAACATAATGTTGTCATGGTTTGGGCTTCAGATCATTCTCGAAGGTGGGCAGTGAATTACTCTATGTATCATGAGCGTTCTAATGCATATCTTGGTTGGAAGATCATTGTAGTAGACAATGATCTAAAAGTGGGGGATGTGTGCATATTTGAGAATGTATTTAGTAGTGTCCCTCAAAATGTCTTTAAACTGAACATCTTGAGATGTATCTAAACTTGTGAATTTCTTTTAAATAGTGACTCTTTTCAGAACTGCGTGAGTTAACATTTCTCTAACATATTCACACACAAAATCACCCTTCGAAATATCCTCCAATGTCTGCAGACCCCACCCTTTCCCCTCGGCTGTCAAAAAAACCTAAAAGACAATGACTAGCAATGATAATTCCAAAATGCATTTAAACTGAAACCCTCCAGAAAAAAATAAAGTACAATACCTGCAAGTTGTAACTTAGGCCGCCTTGCACAAGACGATTTCCACATTGTTTGTAGCAACCACATTTGATCCAACACTCTAATGATATTCATTGCTCCATGTATCTTATACTATTCCATAAACTCTTCTCTAAGAAGGTCAACTATCATGTATGCATACTCACCTTCAAATGTGACATGTACGAGTCAACCCTGCCTCAATCTGAGGCCTGGTGTGGCTAACACCACTCTAAGTGCCTCTGTTTTGTTCAAAATGGACTTATTTTTAAGTGAGAAATCAACAAATGACATACGAGAAACCAACCAAACACCTTCGGATTGTTTTGAAACTTTAGGACAAAGATTCATGGGTCATATGTGACGTGTACGAGTCAACCCCGTCTCAATCCGAGGCGCGGTGTGACTGGTATCACTCCAAGTGTATGTATTTTGTTTAAAATGGACAATATTTTACGTACATACGCCAAACCGATCTAACGGATTCTGATTGTGTTGATAATTTTTCAAAAAGATCCATGACTCATGTGTGATGTGTACGAGTCAACCTCGCATCAATCTGAGGCCCGGTGTGGCCGACACCACTCACAGTGTCACTGTTTTGTTAAAAATGGACTTAATTTTAAGTGAAATCAACAACTGACATACAGAAAACTGACCAAACACATTTGGATTCATTTGAAACTTAAGTAAAACGATCCATGGGTCAAATGTGACATGTAAGAGTCAACCTCGCCTCAATCCGAGGCACGGTGTGACTGGTATCACTCCAAGTGTATGTATTTTGTTCAAAATGGACAATATTTTACGTACATACACCAAACCGATCTAACGGCTTCTGATTGTGTTGATACTTTTTCACAACAATACATGACTCATGTGTGACATGTATGAGTCAACCCCGTATCAATCCGAGGCCCGGTGTGGCCGACACCACTCACAGTGTCTCTGTTTTGTTAAAAATGGACTTAATTTTAAGTAAAATCAACAACTGACATACGACAAACTGAACAAACGCATTCGTATTCTTTTGAAACTTAAGGAAAACGATCCATGGGTCAAATTTGACGTGTAAGAGTCAACCCCGACTCAATATGAGGCCCGGTGTGGCCGAAACCACTCAAAGTGCCTCTATTTTGTTCAAAATGGATTTATTTTTAAGTGAAATCAACAACTGACATACGGGAAACCCACCAAACGATTTCAGATTGTGTTGACACTTTAGGACAATGATTAATGGGTCATATGTGACGTGTACGAGTAAACCCTGCCTCAATCTGAGGCGTGGTGTGGCCGGTATCACTCCAAGTGTATGTATTTTGTTTAAAATGGAAAATATTTTACGTACATACGCCAAACCGACCAAACACATTAGGTTTATGTTGAAACTTAAGGACAATGATACATGAGTCAAATGTGACGTATAAGAGTCAACCCCGCCTCAATCCGAGGCCCGTTGTGGCCGACACCACTCAAAGTGCCTCTGTTTTTGTTAAAAATGGACTTAATTTTAAGTGAAATCAACAACTGATATACGACAAACCGACCAAACGCATTCGTATTATGTTGAAACTTTAGAAAAAAGATCCATGGGTCAAATGTGACGTGTACGAGTCAACCCCACCTCAATCTGAGTCCCGGTGTGGATGACACCACTCAAAGTGCCTCTATTTTGTTCAAAATGGACTTATTTTTAAGTGAAATCAACAACTGACATACCGGAAACCGACCAAACGCATTTGGATTCTGTTGAAACTTAAGAAAAATGATCCATTAGTCAAATGTGACGTGTACAAGTCAACCCTACCTCAATCTGAGTCCTGGTGTGGCTGACACCACTCCAAGTGCCTCTCTTTTGTTCAAAATGGATTTATTTTTAAGTGAGAAATCAACAACTGACATACGGGAAACCGACCAAACGCCTTCTTATTGTGTTTAAACTTTAGGAAAATGATCCATGGGTCATATGTGACGTGTACGAGTCAAACCTGCCTCAATCCGAGGCGCGGTGTGGCCGATATCACTCCAAGTGTATGTATTTTGTTTAAAATGGACAATATTTTACATACATACGCCAAACCGACCAAACACATTCGGTTTCTATTGAAACTTAAGGAAAATGATCCATGAGTCAAATGTGATGTGTACGATTCAACCCTGCCTCAATCCGAGGCCCGTTGTGGCCGACACCACTCAAAGTGCCTCTATTTTGTTCAAAATGGACTTATTTTTAAGTGAGAAATCAGAAACTGACATACGGGAAACTGACCAAACGCATTCGGATTCTGTTCAAACTTAAGGACAACGATCCATGGGTCAAATTTTATGTGTAAGAGTCAACCTCGACTCAATCTGAGGCCCGGTGTGTCCGACACCACTCAAAGTGCCTCTGTTTTGTTCAAAATGGACTTATTTTTAAGTGAAATCAACAACTGACATACAGGAAACCGACCAAACGCCTTCAGATTGTGTTGACACTTTAGGAAAACGACTCATGGGTCATATGTGACGTGTATGATTCAACCCCACCTCAACTATCGTGTACGCATACTCAGCTTCAAATTCATGGGTGCAAGTACAAGGCACGGATAAAGATAAACAATTTCCAAAACAAGTTGACCAACATGCATCATCCTCGATGGAAGTAAGATAGAAATTCACATAGATGTTCTTAATGATATGATTTTGATGTATATAGTGAAAGGGTGGTGGATGTTCATTGTTGATGTTCGTCTATGGGACTTTCACCTTCTCTTCTCCTCTCGCTATGTTTGAACATCATGCAATAGCCTTATATCATGTGGGGTTCTAGTGGTTCTTTCCCGATGATGGAGGTGTTAAACATCATATGGTGGTGTTTGTGAGCTAAAGCATATAGTGGGGAGCACCATAGAAATTAAGTGGTCGGTTGATGACATGATCGGTGTTTTGAATTAGATAGTCTTGGGTAAAATCCATCTTAAGTGTTTAGATCGGTTGAGTACATTGAGATAAAGGTTGTGGTTGTGGTTGGGTTGTGTTATGGGTGTTTGGGGAAATGTAAGTATTTAATGGTTGGGTTGTGATCGGTTGATGACATATTTGTGGTTGATATACTGGTTTTTCTGCAGGTCTGTTCGGCTGGCTGTACTGGTGCAGATTTTTTATTTGCAGCAGGCAGGGATTTAACAGCGCTTTTTTAGCACTGTTAAATGTAACCTTTAACAGTGCTAAAAAAATGTTTTTAAATGACACCTTTAACAGCGCTTTTTTAGCGCTCTTAAAGGTTACATTTAACAGCGCTTTTTTAGCACTCTTAAAGCCCCCCCCCCCCTATCAGCGCTGAGCTTTACAGCGCTTTTCTAGCGCTGTTAAAGCCCGATTTTAGCGCTG
Source organism: Viscum album (assembly GCA_963277665.1). NCBI lineage: Eukaryota > Viridiplantae > Streptophyta > Magnoliopsida > Santalales > Viscaceae > Viscum > Viscum album. The sequence goes on from OY728153.1 coordinate 836,042,949, forward strand.
ATATTGCTCGTTTTTGTAGTAGTGAAAGTATTTCCCATAGACACCTGGGAGAAGCACTGCACCATCCACACAACTAGAATTAACCAAGTATTTTACGGGAGCCACCGTAGCCCGAATAATGTGTATCATACATCGAGTATTATACCTCAAGCCATTACAGCCCATAAGTTGAGTAAGGATCCTCAATCTATCATAGCCTATACACGTTATACCTATAATATTCCATAAGAAACTATATCCAGAATATATGTGTGTGAAATTACGAAAATCCCTTACAACCTTCTACACACATATATAGAGAAAACTAACCATTGTGTATACAAGCACAAGTAACTACCAAGAGAAGAGAGCAGGGTCAAAGGGGTAATTCATTCATCCATCCTACCACCGAGATGTTGGGGAAAACACCCCCCCCCCTCATGGATCAGAATCCTCAGGGTGTCAGTCACCCTAACCAACAGGGTGGGGTAGCATATAGAAACACAAAAGTACCTGACATAATATAGATCATAACCACACTAAGGGACCAATCTAGTCTCATACTCAACTGCAGCTAACGTCTCTCAGACTCCCAGATGCCACTAATAAGACTTGATATCCTATAAGAAAACAACCATTTAAAGAGATACATTAATTAATCTTATCCCATTTAATCAGTTTCACTTTATGTTAATTAATTCTTTAACCATTACCATTTCCACATTACATTTCATTATCATTCCAACCAAGATACATGCCCTCCAGGCATAAAAAAACCACGTCCACAGTACCTCGGAATTATAACCTCAGCATTACATCTCAGCAATCTCCAACCCCATCGGTTCGACATAATTTATTCAATAATTTATTAACAACATCTTTACTTTACATAATTATAGGAATTCTAAAAAATCATGCTAAGTGACCAAATATAAGGGGACCAACACGGTGAGTAAATGGACTACCCATCGAGTCTTGTCCACCTATATCAAGAGCATAGACCCATCCATTATAGAGAAGCTAAACACCAAAATCAGGTGAAATACCCCACACATCTTCACCTCTTTTGAAAATATATTAAGGAAAACCATTTACCTAAAGTAGTAGGGAAAGTAAAGAAGATAACAAAGAACATATTCAACAGCAACCATTTTCACATCAATGGGTAAGACCTGCTTTAACTCGTTCCATCCTCTCTAGTGTCATCCCCAACACCCATATTCATAGACTGATGCATATCACCACTCCAGGCATCAACTAATTCCACAAACACTGGGTCATCCTACCCCCACATACCACAACATCCCTCCAGGCTCATCCATCCCAGGCTCACGTCACATTTAAGCCTCCCTACCCCCGCAACCACAAGTATCGTATCCATATCACATCACAAATAGTAGGAACAAACATAGAAATGTACTCTCATCCCCAAAGCAATGCATTCATCCATTACACACAATGAGCTCTCATGGATCCAAAGCATAGGCACTCGACATTTACAAGAAAGCAGGCAACTAGGGCCCTACAAGAAATTATCTTTATCACACAACTAGTTCATATTCCATCTTGAATTAACTAATTCATTATTCATAGGTTCCAATTACAAGAAACCTAAGAAACCAGATATCACAATATAGAACAAATTAATTCAAAAAATAATTTAACATGCCTTTAATCCTTTATCAACAAGAATCAACATGCCTCAGGTTCATTAACTAATTCAATTAAGCATGATCACCTGCATCAATTTTATTAACATGAAATTACAATGAAAACAATTGGATTCATTAAATATGCCTCTTTATTTATTTACCCAAATTATTTTAAAATTAATCTCAGCTTTATGTTCTTTACCAATTTCCATCAAGAACAACATGCTAACCAATAAATGTATATATATCACACTATCTAGAAAATAAATAGGTAAACTAATATCACGGTATAAAGAAACAACATATGATCGATACCAATTATTTAATCTAGTTCAAGTATTTAATTAGGTAAATTTCATTATGATCAAAGGGGATAAATCATGTGAACTCTACAATTTCACATAAATAAATAATTAAGTAGTGAATCCCTTACCTCAAAAGTTCATTGACGTTATTTCCATGAGAACAGATCAAAGAAACAGATCATGATCACCTCTCCAGCAACAACTGCATCCACTTGAGGATGTCATGGCATAACTGCACCAACCAACCACCATGAAAACTCCATTAGAAACATGGATATCACGTGCTATCACATGGAAAAGAGAACAGGGAGGAAATAGATTGAATAAATCTCAAGAACAACGGTAGATCATGCCTTATATCAAAGATGGATCACTACGGATCAAAGAATGGATCTAAGGATCATTCCTTGGTGAAGAAGTCCCCAAAACACTAAAGAGAGGGTTTTCGGGTCACCCAGGGTCAAGGGAGAGCCTCTACAACCATAGGTTTTGAAATAAAAACTGAGCAGTTGGAAAATTCTTAAAACATATAGTATCAGGGCATTACATGACGTGTAATCCCCTTTCACGTCGTTTAATTCCTCAAGGTTGAGTTCCACAAAAAAAACATGTCACCTAAAAACATTATTTTATTTTTAATACCCCAAAGTATTTCAGGTTGTGAACCCCTCTTTCACGCTGTGAAATAACTCGTGAAATAGGATGTCACATTATATAATACAGTTTCATGATGTGTAATCCCCCCTTCCAACTTTTAATTAACCGAACATCTCCAAACTTCTTATGATCCACCTCTGAGCACTTTGATCTTTGAAAACACACTAAGGGTTGATACACATGGATCCAGACCATTATAAGAAGGGCATTATTCAAATTATATACGCATTCTAAAGAGCAATATTGATTGATTCTTTGTTGGTCTAAAATCATTCCATTGAAGGTAACTGGTCTCCCAAGATTTATCATCATATGAAGATATAGTATCATTTTCTATCAAGACATAGAAATAATTCTCTATGTATTAGGACTTTATGGGAAAAAATATAAGAATAGGGTGGCAGATCAAATAATGGATAAAGGGAATAATAAAAAAGGGAATTTTCTAATGTGTAATACTTGTGGAAGGAAGAACCCCAATGCTTTATTAAAGGGAAAAGGAGTTTTCTATGAGTGTGATTAGAAAGGCCATCATTCTAATGATTCTAAGGGAAATAAAGAATATACCAATGTTCAATACTAAAATTGTAGTGAGATGGGACACTATGCAAATGAGTGTCCAAAGTTTCAAGTAAATTTTCCTCAGAAAAGTCCATGGGATCAAGGAAAATCTTATATGGTCAAAAAAATATGAGTTTGAAGTTATTAATAATGTGGTAAAAGGTACTTTGATCATATCTTTAGATTTATCTAAAGATTCATTTGATTCTAGATCATCGCATTCCTTTATATCTTCCTAGTTTTCTTTAAAAATTAAATATTTTTAATTCACCTTAACAAGGGAGTTTTTCTTAAAGATGCCTAGTGAAAACCTTATTGAAACAAATATGTGTCGAGAATTTCATATTATGATACATAAACATTCTCTAATTTCTGATTTCATCATCATACCTATGGTTGATTTTTATATAATCCTTGGTATGGACTATATTTCAAAATATAATGAAAAAAATTATTACAAAGGTAAGTAAATTTTTATTTGTGATGAAGGTATGGAATTCCTCATCTTTAGAGGGGAGAATTCATCATCCGAGTCATATATGGATCCACCCTCAGTAGCTATACTAAATGAAATTATTGGGGAGGAAGAGAAAAAATCATCTATGTTTGAGGAAAGAAATATTGAAATTGAGGATGTACCTATTGTACAAGAATACATTGATGTATTTCGAGAGGATTTACCTAAAAATCCTCCCAAGCAGGAAGTTGAGTTTTCTATTGATTCAATCCCTGATGAAAGTCCGATATCACAGAATCCTTATAGAATGGCCACTATATAATTAGTGGAGCTAAAGAAACAACTAGAGAAGTTGATTAATAAGGTATTTATTCACCCTAGTGTTTCTCCATGGGGAGACCATATTCTCTTTGCCAAGAAGAAAGATGGATCCATGAGGTTGTGAATAGAATATAGAGAAATCAATGCTATTATAATAAAAAAACAAGTATCCTATACCTCACATTCATGATTTATTTGATCAACTTCACGGAGCTATTTTTTTTTTGAAGATTTACCATCAATCTGGATATCATCAATTGCATGTGAGAAAGGAAGATAATCCAAATACAGCATTCCAAACCAGGTATGGACATTATGATTTTACATTAATTCCATTTGTACTGACTAATGAACCCTTTGTTTTTATAGATCTAATGAAAAGAGTGTTCAAGTAATATCTTGAAAATTTTGTTGTGGTATTTATTGATGATATCTTGATATATTCCAAAAGCTATGAGGACCATGAGAACTACTTTTGGATTGTTCTGGAGACTCTTAGAAGAAAAGGGTTATATAGGAAGTTTAGAAAGTGTGAATTATAGCTTCAAACTGTAACTTTTCATGGCTATATTGTCTATAAGAATGGAATATCAATTGATCCTGTGAAGATAAAGGTAGTTCAGGAATTTACTACGCCAAAGAACATAACTGGGATACATAGTTTCATTGGTTTAGAAAGTTACTATTAGTGTTTCATTTAAAAAAATTCATGATTATATAACCCATTAACCAAGCTTACTCGTAAGGGGGTTAAGTTTGTTTGAAAAAAGGAATGTGAATAATGATTTGAATAATTGAAAGGGATATTAGTGAATGCTCTGATCTTGACTCTACCATCAGGAAATGGTGGGTTTTTTATTTATAGTGATGCATCAAAGAAAGAACTTGGTTGTGTCCTTATTAAGATTGATAAAATTTTTGCCTATACATCAAGGTAGTTAAAAACTCATGAATAGAATTATCCAAATCGTGATCTTAAGTTAGCGACCATAATCTTTGCTTTGAAGATATATAGAAATTATCTTTATGGTGAAAGATATAAGATATATACAGATCATAAGAGATTGAAATATATCTTCTTACAAAAATAAGTAAACATGAGGCAAAGGTGATGGATCGAGATATGCATGGATTATGATTATTCAACACACAACCACCCTAGTAAGGTGAATTGGGTAGCTTATACATTGAGCATGAAGGATCATGAAGTTTTGAAAAAAATGAGGATTGACAAGGAACCTATGTACATGGATCTAGAAAAGAAAAATATGGGAATTATCAAGAAAGTTGAAACATCATTGATTTTTCAATTTTTTTCCCAACCATATTTATTGGAAAGGATTAAAAGTTATAATTTTGAAGATGAGAATTTTCAAAATAAAATTAAAGCTGTGAATGATGGGAAGTTGGAAGCCTTTATGTATGAGGATGGAATTCTGAAATTTGGGAAGATTATTTGTGGTGCCTCCATACCGGAGTTAAAAAGGAATTTATTGGATGATGTCTATAGATTTAATTTATCTATACACCCTGGAAGCCCTAATATGTATAGAGATTTGAAGGAATATTTCTGGTGGGATAATATGAAGCAAGGAATTGCTGATTATGTATCAAGATGTTTAGTCTATCAAGAGGTAAAGGTTGAAATACAACATCCTAGAGGAGTCATCAAACCTCTTACAATTCCTATACAGAAATGCGATGATATTAATATGGATTCTATCACTGGATTTCCTAAAACATTAAGAAAAAATGATGAAATATGGGTAATTGTTGATCAACATACCAAATCTGCTTATTTTCTTACTATAAGGTGGATTTTCCATTGGATATCCTTGAAAGACTCTATATTAATGAAGTTGTAAGACTTCATGGAGTAAATATTTCAATTTTTTTTTATCATGATCCATGATTTACATATAAATTATATAAAATTCTTCATAAATGGTTGGATACTGAGCTTCGTTTGAGTACTTCTCATCACCCTCAAACTGATAGGTAGTTAGAAAGGACAATCAAAACTTTATAATACATGTTGAGACCATGATCACTTGACTTTTAAGTCATGCATGATCAGTATTTACCTTTGGTATAGTTTTCCTACAACAATAGTTTCCATTCAAGTATTCAAATAGCACCATATGAAGTATTGTATGGAAAGAGATTCCATAAACCAACTTGTTGGGATGAAGTTGGTGAAAGGAAGCTTGTAAGACCAAATATTGTGGAGGAAAAAATGAAAAATGTAAATACTATTCGAACACATATCAAAGAATCATAAGTAATAAAAAGATCTATAATGATAACTAGAGGAAAGGTTTTGAGTTTCAAGTGGGAGATCATGTCTTCTTTAAGGTATCTCCATAGAAGGGTGTTATAAGATTTGGAAAGAAAAAAAAACCAGATCCCTAGGTACATTGGACCTTTTGAAATCCTAGAGAGAATTGGATTTGTTTCTTATCATTTGGTGATGTCACTTAGCCTTTCTAAAGTACACAATGTGTTCCACATCTATTTATAAAGCAAGTACTTTTCAGACCCAACGCATTTCCTCAATTCTTAAGGAATATAATTGGAACCTTATTTATTTATCTTACTATGAATAGCCTATCCATATTCTGTACACTAAAGAATAAGTGGTGAGGAATCGGAAGACTCAACTAGTAAAGGTACTTTGGAAAGATCATAAAATTGAAGAGGAAGTGTGGTAGTTGGAGTAAATTATGGTGAAGAACTACCCAAATATTTTTTTGAGGTGAAACTATAGAAATTGCGAGGATGATATTTTTTCAGCGGGGAGAATGTAACACCACAAGATCTTATGGCATGTCTCTTTTAAAATTTATCATCTTCAATAGTTTATGCTTCACAAAACACCATGTTTAAAATGTTAATATACTATTAAATATGACCATTAGAATAGTAATGTGACTATTATGAATAGAAATATGACCAATAGAATAGTAACTTCACCTATGAAATTATAAATAACTTTTAGGTATCTTATAAATAAAAATATGGTATATTTATATCATGAAATAAGTAAATAAATGTTCTAAAAATGATAAATTAAGTGTTGGTATTTTTTTGAAACATAAATGTTTATTTAAATTTTTATAATTAATATAATGATTTAAAAAAAATTATTTTCTTAGAATATATTCATAAATTAATATTTTGTTGTATTATTATTATAAGATAATTTTATGAGACCTTAATGAATTTTTCAAAGTGTCATAAAAATAATTATAATATTAAAAATAGTATTTTTCGAGTAAATGATAATTTTAATTAAAAATTAAATTTATCATATTTATAAAATTATTTTCATAAAATGGAGTTCATTTTTTAATTCTACACATTAAAAAATTCTTAGGGTTAATTTTTTGTGTTTTTCTAAAACAGTTGAATTTTGTGAATAGTGAAATATGGTAATTTTTGGTATTTAACAAATACATGAATTATTTATTCACGGATGATGTATGGATGATTTAATCCCATAATATCAAAATATACTTAATTATTTTAATATATTTATTTATAATTCTCAAACTATTCATAGTCTTTAGGAAAAATAATAAACTAATGAATAAAATAATGAAAAAACACCCCTCTCCTCCACTATAAATAACACCTCTTCTATTCACACCTCTTAAGACTTAAATCTTGTCCAATTTCTTCTCAATAATTTTCCCAAGTCTATTCCCCATGTTCAAGAGGTTATTGTTTCAAAAAAAGACCAAAACTATTTTTCCTAAGGAGGTTCTGAAGGATAAGAATTCAAGATGTAAAATCCTCTTCCGCTTTCTTTATTTTCTTTTTCTATACTCTCCTTGCATCCAATGTAAAAACATTTATGATAAATATAGTATCTTATATATATACTATAATTATATTATGTTAATGTAAAATCCACATTCAATTCTCTTCAACTTTTACTATTATTTTAAAGATGAAAACATCGTCCGTGAGGTGCTGATTTACCGCCTTCGTGGACGATGTGTTTTCGTTTTTCAATTCCACCTTCAAGACTGGTCATAAAACCATATTTGTGTTTAAATAAGATTAAAATACATGTATTAAATCTTATCTATTGTTATATAACTAGTATATATATAATATTAATTAATGATACAAAACTAGTTTGTGATGATCGAAAAACTGCCAAAATAATCTAAATGATTATCACTAACGTCTTATCTAATGATTCATCCTCACCCCAAATAACCAAATTACTTATATAAAAATTAAATATTCTGGAAGTTAATTAATAACATATATTTCAGTTCTGGATAACTATTCCCATATCATGTGATTTTTTTACATGTATACAAGTAAACTAATCATGAAAACCAATGAAATGAACACTCCCAAACGACGAAATTGAATATTACAACTCGTCTAAAAGAACATAAATGAACTTAATAAAATTATAATAAATAAAATTCATTTTTAATATGTTATGAATTAAATTATTAATGAATCCAATTTCATTATCCAGGATTCTAAGTACAAATGTGGAACGCTTTTGTACATAAGGTAAGGGTTTATTCCCGAACCTCCATTTTCCATTTAGGTTGCACTTTCTCTCTCTTTACCCAAATGTAAGTCTTCGTTATTTTTATATAATCATTATAAATTATATTTAAATTTTTTAAAATCATGTATCCAAATAATTTCATCTTTATTTTATGTGTAAATACATGTTTCACAAGGCTCCCTTATCAATGCTTCCCGATAAACAAGCCCGGTTAAAGGGAACTTTCCAATTTCTTACCCATTTTCAAGTACAATCCATAATCTATTTTAAAACAAAAATGTTTTTCTAAAATCACTATTATTATCATGAAAAAATATCTTATATATTTTATGGTTTTATGTGAATAATTAATCATTTTTCTTCTTTAAATAATCTTTTAGATTTTCTCTCAAACCGCACCAAAGAGACCCATTTCTAAAGTTTCTTAAAAACTCCTTTTACCTATTTTCAATTCAATTGGGAATCATTTATGACTTAAAAATAATTTAATTGACCTTATTTTCTGGGATATAAATGTTTATAATCTTATTTTATGAAAAATACATATCATTTTTTCAAAATAACTCTTCTTTGCAATGTAAACAATGGGTATTTCTCCCAAGAATTCCTCAATGATTTTATTTGAGTATTTTTCATATTTTTTAAAAATATATATTTAATCTTATGATTATTTGGGATTAATCTCATATTATATCATCTACCGTATTTTATTAAATGGTTTATGATTAGTATGACTGTGGATGTGCTATCTTGATACCATTCACCGTACTACTCAGAATGGTTGGTGATTTTGTTTACAGATTGGGGGAAGTTATTTACATTTTGTATGTATATATTGTTTATATTTCACCCCATTCATATAAGGAATGAATTGGACATAGTAAGTGGTAGGTGGGGCCCACTATAGCCCCTCGATGCATCAGTGGATGTTATGAGACAAAACAGATATGGACTTGGTCGATTCTTTGCTCATTTATTTTCATATATAGATTTGGTCGAGACATTAACCATTTATTTTCAGATATCTTGGATGAGACCTCGATGGTATATTTCAAATGTCCATCATTATGAATTCCCTCATTATTATATTAGTAATAAAAAATTCATGTGATTATTCATCAAGTACAATATCCATGGTTAAGTTTCTTTCTCATTTGATTATGGAATTATTTAATAATCTTTTTTCCTACCATATTCTTCTCAATATTATGTTTTAATGGAGTTTATTTTTAGTTATTCACCATGTATTATTATTTATGTTATCTTCTGATGTATTTCTTACCCTTACTGAGCATCTTATCTCACCCCTTTATTATGTTTTATTTTCCCCAGGATGCAAAGATGTGTATTATGAATTACTTATAAACATAATCTAGGAGTTTATGGGTGTTCTAAAAGGAGTTTATATTTTTTTCTTTTCAAGTTGTAATGTAAAACTTTTTTATGTATCTGGTTTTCCAAATTTACTAAACTATTTTTTCCTTTGGGATGAAATCTCTTGTTCATAGTACCAATGTAATTAACTAAGGCATCAGATCTAGGATACTAGGGTCAAGGTATTTACATTTGAAATTTCCAAGACACTCTTTCAAAGAAATCTTGGAGAGGGTTCCCTATATGGGGCTCATGTAGTCAAGATCATTGGATACATTGATATTCTATAGGTTCTATGGTTTAAACTCCCAGAAGAAGTGGGAACCGATCTCATTCTTACACCACACCCTTAGAGATAATATGTCTTTCTTATGAATTTCAATATGAAAAACATTTATAAGTATCTTAAAGATCATCTTTCTCTACATCGCCAATTAGATAAGGATATGAAGCGCAAAAAATCCTTTTGTCCTTATGGTGAAAAAACATAAAGGAAAAGTGAAGATCTCTAAGTACAAAGTTTTTTCATTCCCTTATAATAAGAGAAAGATCAAGGGGAAATCAAGGGAATAAATATGTTGTCAGTTTCACATGCGATAATAAGGGCCAATGGAAGAAAAACTACACTCATCCAAAGAAGAAAGGGGAAGCTTCAAGTGAATTTGTTATGGAGTGTAATTTTATCTATTTTTACAAATTGGGTATTAGATACAACTTTTGGTGCTCACATATGTATTAAAATACAATAACCAAGTATATTCAAAAATATTGACTGAGGGGAGGTAGATCTAGGAGTATCCAACAAAGATAAAGTTGATGTTGTAGCTATCAATGACTACCACCTCACATTGTCGACCAGAATGATATTAGTTATGAAAGTTTGTTATTATGTGTCATCCATTACTAAAAAACTTATTTCTATATCCAAACTTGATACAGATGGATTTATTTTCATGTTTGGGAATAAATTTATCTTCTTTTATAAAGATATAATTTTTTATGGAAAGGAACATTTAAATAATGTTATTTATGTGTCGGATTACATGAACCAAGTAATGGTAATTAAAAACAATGTTACTTCACATGAATCATAACATACCCAACTTTTTAATCACTATATAGGTCATATAAATGAAAAATTATTTACTAAATTATATCAATATGGATATTTATATTCTTTTTAACTAAAACCCCTTAGTTTATGTCATGCAAGTTTACAAGAAAAAATGACCAAATCCTTGTTTAGTGATAAAGGTTAAAGGACTAAATATCTTCTTGAATTAGTTCATACTGATGTGTGTGGATCATTTCTTATTGAAGCAAGGGGTGGGTACTCATACTTCATAACTTTTATTGATGATTTTAGTGAATATGGATATGTATACTTAATGATACATAAGTCAGATTATTTTGATAAATACAAGGAATACAAGAATGAATTTGAGAACCATCTTGGTAAGAATATTAAGAAACTCCTCTCAGAACATGGTGGATAATATCTTAATCAAGACTTCATTGATTATTTATGAGATTTTGGGATATGATATATGTAACGACCCAGGAATTTATAAAATAATAATTTTTCATATCTATTAATATTTATGAATAAGATATTAATTTTATGTTAAATAGGACACTTTGTTCGATAGCTTACTCAACACACAACAACGGTTTTCTTTGAAATCTTATGTTGCACACAACTTTGAGTTATACCGAAAAATAATATAATAATATTATTATTTTAAATGTTAGTTAACACCAAGCCATTATATTAGAAGGAATGAACAGAACTAACTATAATATGATTATACATGTTTGTTAAATGTTTTTACTTTTATCCAATAAATTTTAGAGCCTTAAAATTAGAATGAATCCAATTTTAAACATAAATACTCTAATATTTTTAAAAGGTAGTTTTACCATCTTTTGATGGTGAACCCCTTTTAAATATAGTTTTTTTAACTCTTATATATTCCATTTGAAAAAGTAAAGTTCTTCTTTAGAAGCAGGACATCAAAATTTAATTTGGGTAAAATTTTGGTATTTTTATGATAAAGTTTATTTTTTGATGAATAGTGAAAAATACTGCATTTTAATTCAAAACTGCCTTTTAATCTAATTTATTTATATGATTAGACTGAATTTTTAATTAGTTTTAATGTTTAATTAGATTAAATTTTTATCATTTAATTATATTTTTATCATTGGAAGTAATTTCACTTTTTAATTAGACATAAACACATGTCAATCTTTTAATAGTTATTATTTCTTAAAAACACGCTTTTTGGTTTTGACAACGGGAATTAATTTTAAATTAATTTCTGAAACTTCAGTGTTGTGAATTTGAAAAACTGGACTCCATATTTTGAATTATAAGGTCCAAATTTTTTAAATAGGAAACTTTTATTTTTAGACATTATGGATAGTAACTTCAGTAAATGTTTTATTTATCATGGTTAAAGGGTAAATTTGGTAAATAAGGGTAAAAAATAATATTATAATAATAATAAATTACTCTAAAACGTGTCCTAGTATATTTGATGATACATGTCTGACCATAATCATACTTGGGTTGATTTTGGGACCCCATTGAGCCACTTGTAAGTGAAAATGACATTTTATAAAAATTAATTTAAATTTAAGGAAAATGTAACATAAACATATATATTTTAGTAAAAATATTATATGGGGTTATATAAGTGATATTTTCAACTATAAATATTTATTATAAAGATAAAAATATTTTATAAATCATGGTATTTTATTTATAATTTTTAGACATCAAATAAATAAATTTATTTATGACATAATGATGATGTAGTGATTTCATTTTAATGAATGTTTTAAATAAATGAGATTATAAATATTAAAATAAATTGATTTTGAAACTTTTTATGCCATACACAAATTTTAGGTATAATAATTACTTGTTATATTTGAATTAATGAAGGTTTTTTGAATTTATAACCTTGTTGTAGATTTTTTAAAAGTATTGATATGAATAGTTTATAAATTGACAAAAATGAGTTTTTAAAATAAATACTATTTTATTAAATGATAAAATAATCCTAAAAATCTAAGATTCGTCCAAATTAAATATATGATGTTAAAAATTTCATTAATGATCCATTTTTGTGTATCTTAGTATTTTATAGTAAATATATTAACCATATATTATGAATATATTAGAGGAAATGGTAAAAGTTAAATTAGTTAAATAAAAGTTAAAACTAAAAGATAAGGTTAATTTTATTCCATAAACTTGTATAAAACCCATTGTCTGAGAGGATTTAGAACAATATTCACCTTTTATTGGAAATTAAATGACTTTTGGACCTTTTTAAATCTAAATTCAGTTTATAAAAAAATAATACATTCAAACTTTCCTAAAGTGCCCATCCCCCCTCTTATAAAAGGACACCACCTCTAACCCATTACTCACACCTCTCAATCCCCTTATCTCATCCAAACTCTGCTCCAATAATCTAACAATATCCATATATTCTTCCTAGAATCCTTCCTTTAGATATAAGGCAATTCAAAAAAGTCTTTTGGTTCAAACCAAAGGAAGTTACCTGATTTAAAGGTAACGTCTTCTCTCAAGTTCTTTTATTTTATTTTCCTTCTCTACTCCCTATGCTCTTATTATTCTTTTTTTACATAACATCACTAGTATCCTAAATATACTAGGTTGTTTTTATGATAATTATTATAACTAAACTTCCACACTCCTCTATCTAATGGATACGAACATATTGTTTCTATGGATGGCGAACTACTGCCTCACAAAACAAAGATTGTTCAATTATCTCCTACCGCCTCTCATGGTGGACATTATGATGGAACTGTAATTATATATGATATTTATGATATTTATTTTATCTCTATTCTTTTTTAATTATAATTTATAAAATACCTTTATTCTCTTAATGTTCTATAAATACGATAATTTCATTTGAGGAATTGCAGACTACCACCCCCTCAAGGTGATATGACTCGTTCATGCCATACATATAACGTATAAAGGATGGTGTTAATGAAATTATAAAATGTATATAAAATATGATATTATACTTTAATTATAATATACCTATGTATCATTTGGTTTTCATTCCTTTAAAAATGAAAAAAAAATGAAAGTAGCGTCCATGCGTACGTACGGCTTACCGTCTCCGTGAACAATGCATTTCATTTTCATATATCCAAATGATATGGAATATTATAAATAAATATATAATGAATATATATGATATATATGATATCTAAATTATTAATATCATTATATAGATAATGTAATTTTTACCACATGGACAATTTGTAATTATAACAAGTTCATTTTTTATTCAAGTTTCAAACATCGAAAAAATGTCCAATATAAACTCAAATAATTAACTAATTTTTATAGAAAGGTAATAAGTGATATAAAAGGAATAATAAACATGAAAAAGGTTCTGAATAAAGTTGAAATTAACTAAATTTTATTATTCAAGAAGAATAAGGAACATACAAGACAAGTCAGACTTGAGGTAAGGGAACTTCTTAACCCAATTTCTATTCTTTGGGTTAAACTCTACTACTTGATTATGTAATGATATGAATATGTTTGAATGAACTATGATTATTTTACACTTAATATCCACTTATATTGGGTGTATTTATATTTTTCACACATAATTATTTCATTGATTTATCCTTAATGTTATGATACAATCTCTGTAAGGGTACCTTTCACCCTCCTCTTTTAGTCAAAGACTTATTTTATGTTATGTCTTTTAATTTCCATTTTATTATGATGGGGTATGTGATTTTATATCCTTATTTCTATAAATTTTATATCCAAATGATGAGATACCCTTTTTTCTTGCATAAACCCATTTTATGAATTTTCAAGTGACGTTGTTGGGCTATCGAATTTTCGTAAGGGAATTTCTAACCTCAATTTCCACTCATTGGGTTTCACGCATACTTGGTTGATTATATTATTCCAAGATTATGTGTGGAATAACTGTTTGTTTATTTATGTTGTAATTTCCACTTAAATTTTTGTGTATATACTATTGTTACACATAATCACCCCCATTAATAACTTCTTGCATCATTGATACAATCTATGTAAAGGACTACATCTCAATCTCCTTTCATTGAGGAATATATTGATATTGTTCGCCTTTGATGGTGTATATACAAACCTTTTGACATTTTATATCATGAATTTATATATTCTCATGATATTTTTTTATTTTATTCTTTAATTATTTTTATTCAAGTGTTTCTCAAGTGTTACGAGACTCATTCACTAAAACATCATTTTAAATGTTTTAAAGATTTATTTTTCAAAATATTTCTGATTAATGTCCATGTTTTTTTAAATGGTTTTAAGGATTTATTTATATGGACATTAAAGTTTTAAAATTACATTCCTTTAAAAGTTTCAAAGTGGTATGGGGCACTTTGATTCAAAAATATTCTTTTTAAATGTTTTAAATGTATTTTTTTAAATGAATCGATTATGTAAATATCTTGAATTGATATCTTGTTATTGCAATGTGGAAATGTTATCTTTCCTTTATGTGTTATTATTATGTTATGTTTATTGGGAATTTTTTCATATATGGGTAGTTCCGTGATAAACCAAGGGCGGGTGAGCTTGAGATAACTCTCTAATGCATTAGGTAACGTGACAGAGGTAAACGTTAATGTTTCTCCTAAGATATTTAGGGAATATACTGTGATGGGTATTCCAAATGTAACTCCATATGTAGCTATGAAAGCTAAAATGTAAGTATGTTATTTATTCCACAAGTTACCTTTATTATTTATGATTTCTATGTGTTATTCATAAATATTATGATTTTGTGAGGTATATCAAAGAGATTATGTTTTAAGATTGAAAATTATGATTTATTTTATTTTTATTTATTCATGGACTAATGTTTATTTCCTTAATTTATATCCCTTACTGATCTTTTTATGCTCATCCCATGTTTTTGTAATGTTTTTTACAGAGTATAAGGAAGGGTAAGAGAAAGGAAGAATTAAATAAGATTTATATAAAGAAAAGAATTATTGTTTTCTTTTAAAAGTTTTTTTATGAAAAAAATGGATACTGAGTAGAAGTGTATACTTTGTAATATTTGAGATATAATGTAATAGTTATGGCCTAATTCTCTAAATATATAAACCTAAAAATATCCTCAATGTGAATTATTAACTTAATTCAAGATCATGTAATGTTTAAGGTTGGGGCCTTACAGTTGGTATCAAATGTCGGTTTAGATAACTTTATAGGTTTGGGTGTTATTTAATCATAAGTCACATAACCATAAGGGTTATCATATTAGATAAATTCATAGTTATTTTAGATATATCTAATGTGTTTAAGATAACATGAATAAGTATATCTTAGTGTTTACCCTCCTCATAAGATATTATATGATTATTTTTTTGAAATAATCACACTAACCTTTTTGGTTTTAGTAAATGGTTGGATCTAGCAGGCACCAAAGTAAATATGGATGTGAAGGAAACTATGGTTGTTTTCTGAAAGATAAACCGAATGAAATGGTATTTGAAATGATAACTCTTGTGGTTATTCTCAACCAACTATCTAGAGTCATGATTTACCACCTGAACCTTGGTGATTTTTATAAGGCATCATATATGCAAGAAACAAATCCCTACAGAATTTCAGGTAATAATCATAAATGTAAGTATATTAAAAAATCTATGTGTCAAGGATGTGGAAAGAAACACCTAGGAAAATGATTCAAAGGGACTAGAAGATTTTATATATGTGGTAATGAAGGTCATAAAGAAAGAACCTTCCATGGAAAAAGGAAGTGTCCAGTTGACTCTAGGAAAGGGAAAGAAGTTATTCCTGAGGGATAAATTGAATGTTTTAAATGTGGTATGCGTGGTCATTATACAAATAGATGTTCTACTAAGAAGGTTTGGGAATGGTATCAGAAGGATCGTACAAATATATGTTTACCAATTCCTAATTCCATTCTAATTGAATATAAGGAAACTGAAAATGACCTATGAAAGGTATGAATTATTTCTTATCTCATGTTTTGACATTATTGAAATCTTAGGACATTATGCATGATTTTGTTTATAGGAGATAAGTATAAAAGAATAAGATGGAAAAACATGGATAAAGGATCATGAAGAATTTTATATGATTAAGATGTCTACATTTTAGGAATTGAATAGTTATGTTGGATCTATGGATGATGAAATGTTTAAAAGTATTAATGCTCTTTGTTGATGGGATTACTTTGGAAAACTTTTTCTTGTATGTGTAACCCTACAGTTTGTTATGTGAAAATTATATTTGAGGAAGAATTATATTTTCTTTTGTGGATATAGTTATAATGAACCATTTGGGTTTATTTGTTCCTTGAATTTAAGTCAATTATAGGTTATTACTTTTTGGGATTCAAATGCAAGGTATGAGATAACATTTTAGGTTGAAATGTGTTATGGTTATTTTTGAAGAATTTATCCCATTTTTGAAAATGTTATAAAATTATATAGTTTTTGAAAAATTACAACACATGGACCGTGTGACAACCCATCACGTCGGAAAAATCTGCAGGAATCGAACCCACAACCAAAGTGAAACTGGGATTTATCGCCTACCACTAACCTACATGAAGTCCCTGGTTAGTTTGACTAATTATTTTTAGTTAAAATATTTTATGGATCAAGAATATGTTGATTTTGGGAAATTATTATTTATTAAATGGATATCCTTAGTATGGGAAAATGATTTGGTGATTAAGTGATGAATGTTATTTTGGAAGATGTTCGCTCTCTTGGGAACACTATATGCCTAAGGAAAATAGAATACTATGGGATAACATTTGAGGAGTAATGGTGGAATTTTATTTTGGAAGAATATATGTTTTTATTGTGGACTTATAGCAATTTGGGTTATTTATGGAAATGATTAACCTATCATAGAGAATATTTGATTAGTTTAATTACTTTTAAGTATGTGACTTTAAGAGTAGTCGATGTTATTTGGAGATAAATGTTAAGATTTATCGTGGAAGACTATGTGATCAAATCATTCTGAATTTTGGGTTTCAAACTTATTTTGGATTATTTTGAATAATTTTAAGGACAATTGTGTATTAAATCGTCTTTTTTGAACTTTGGGTACAGTTTGATGAATTTTGGAGATTAATATTAGTATTCCTTTTTATAAAAGATTATCCTTTTGGAGATTATTTGATCTTTTACTAACCATTTTGGTTTGGGTTAATGTCTAAAGACAGGGGAAATATATAGTTCATCATTTGTGGATTATTTTATTCTCTAGAATTTTATTCTAGCACTTTTTATGTGACCAAGTCATCTTGAATACTAATCATTTGGATATAAGATGAGTTTGTGGTGGAAATTTAGTAAAGGATGAAAGTCTACATGACAAGTAAGTATGTTTCCTTATGTTCTTAGTCAAGATCTTAAATAAATTCCTCAAATTTATGAAAAGGAACTTAAAATAAAAAAAATACATTTACTTTTCCTACTAGGGAATCAAAGACCGTTTAACCCGTCACAATTTTTTGGTTTTCAGATTGTTAAATTTCTCCTAATCATGTTTTTTATCACTCTCCATCAGAACTTGACACTTAGTTTCTCCTCCATATCCATGTTTTTATGGAATCCTAGTATGTGTTATCTCGAGTGACATTTTTACTTCTCTTTATTTCTTTTAAAGTTATAGTTTTATTTTCTCTCTTTCCGATTTGGTACTTTCAATGAAGTTTCCATGCCCAATTTTAAAATTACGAGGGTGCAATTCCAAAAGAGGGGGAAGGATGTAACGACCCAGGTATTTATAGAATAATAATTTTTCATATCTATTAATATTTATGAATAATATATTAATTTTATGTTAAATAGGACACTTTTTTATAGCATACTCAACACGCAACAACTATTTTCTTTGAAATCTTATGTTGCACACAACTTTGAGTTATACTGAAAAATAATATATTATTATTATTATTTTAAATGGTAGTTAACGCCTAACCATTGTATTAGATAAAATGAATAGAACTAACTACTATATTATTACACATGTTTTTTAAATGTTTTTACTTTTATCCAATCAATTTCAGAGTATTAAAATGAGAATGAATCCAATTTTAAGCATAAATACTCTAATATTTTTAAAAGGTAGTTTTGCCACCTTTTGATGGAGAACCCCTTTTAAATCTAGTTTTTGTCACTTTTATATGTTCCAATTTAAAAAATAAACTTATTCTTTAGAATAAGGACATCAAAATTTACTTTGTGTAAAATTTTGGTATTTTTCTCATAAAGTTCATTTTTTGATGAATAGTTAAAAATACTGCATTTTAATTCAAAACTACCTTTTAATCTCATTTATTTATATGATTAGATTGTCTTTTTAATTGGTTTTAAAGTTTAATTACATTATATTTTTACCATTTAATCCAATGTTGTTTATTTTAAGTAATTTTACTTTTTAATTAGATATAAACACTTGTCAATCTTTTGATAGTTATTATTTCTTAAAAACAAGCTTTTTGGTTTTGACAAGAGAAATTAATTTTAAATTAATTTAGGAAACTTATATGTTTTTAATTTGGAAAAATGGATTCCATATTTTGATTCAAGATTTCCAAATTGTGTAAATATGTAACTTTTATTTTTACACATTATGAATAGTAACTTCAGTAAATATTTTATTTACCATGGTTAAAGGGTAAATCTAGTAAATAAGGGTAAAAAATAATATTATAATAATATTAAATTACCCTAACATGTGTCCTAACCCTATTTTATGATACATGTCTGAGCATGGCCATCCTTGGGTCGATTTTGGGACCCCATGGAGCCACTTGTAAGTGAAAATGACATTTAATAAAAATTAATTTAAAGTTAAGGAAAATGTAACATAAACATATATCTTTTAGTAAAACAATTTTTATATGGGGTTATATAAGTTA
Organism: Viscum album; assembly: GCA_963277665.1. Lineage (NCBI taxonomy): Eukaryota > Viridiplantae > Streptophyta > Magnoliopsida > Santalales > Viscaceae > Viscum > Viscum album. The sequence goes on from OY728153.1 coordinate 836,062,784, forward strand.
TATTTTAGACTATAAATAGTAATTATAAAGATAAAAATATTTTCTAAATCATGGTATCTTATTTATAATTTTTAAACATCAAATAAATAAATTTATTTATGACGCAATGATGATATAGTGATTAGCTTTTTAATGAATGTTTTAAATAAATGAGATTATAAATATTAAAATAATTTTATTTTGAAACTTTTTATTCCATACACGAATTTTAGGGATAATAATGACATTTTATTTTTTAATTATTGAAGTTTTTTATAATTAATCAAGTTGTTATATATTTTTTAAAAGTCTTCATATAAATAGTTTATAAATTGACATAAATGAGTTTTTAAAATAAATACTATTTTATTAAATGATAAAATAATCCTAAAAATCTAAGATTCGTCCAAATTAAATATATGATGTTAAAATTTTCATTAATTATCCATTTTTGTGTCTCTTGGAATTTTATATTAAATATATTAACCATATAGTATGAATATATAAGAGGACATGGTAAAAGTTAAATTAGTTAAATAAAGGTTAAAACTAAAAGAAAAGGTCAATTTTATTCCCTAAACTTTTATAAAACCCATTTTCTGAGAGGATTTCAAAAAATAATCACCTTATATTTTAATTAAATGATTTTGGGACCTTTTTAAATCGAAATTTAGTTTATAATAAAATAATACTTTCAAACTTTCCTAAAGTGCCCCTTCTCCCTCTTATAAAAGGACACCACCTCTAACCCATTACTAACAGTTCTCAAGCCCCTTGTATCGTCCAAAATCTACTCCAATAATCTCCCAAAATCCATCTCTTAATCCTAGAATCTTTACTCTCTGCATAAGTCAATTCAAGAAAGCCTTTTGGTTCAAACCAAAGGGAGTTACCCGATTTAAAGGTAACGTCTTCTCTCAAGTTCTTTTCTTTTATTTTACTTATCCACTCCCTATGATCTTCTTATTATTTATTTACATAAAAACACAAATATAATCAATATACTAGGTTGTTTTTAGGATAAGTATTCAAACTACACTTCCACACACCTCCATCTAATGGATACGAACACACTATTTCTATGGACGGTGAACAACTGCCTCACGAAATGATGATTGTTCAATTATCTCCTACCACCTATCAGGTGGCCATTATTATAGAACTATAATTATACATGATATTTATTTTATTTATTTTATCTATATTATTCTTTAAATCTCATTTATAACATACCTTTATGCTTTTCATGTTGTATAAATACAATAATTTCATTTGAGTAAGTACAGACTACCACCCCCTCAAAGTGATATGACTCGTTCATGCCATACATGGAATGTATAAAGGATGGTGGTAATGAACTTATGAAATGTATATAAAATATGATATTATATTGGAATTATAATAAACCTATGTATCATTTGGTTTTCATTCTTTTAAAATTGAAAAAAAAAAGAAATGAAAGTAGCGTTCATGCGTACGTAGGGCTTACCGTCTCCATGAACAGTGCATTTCATTTTTATATATCCAAATTATACGTAATATTACAAATAAATATATACTGGATATATATGATATATATGATATCTAAATCATGAATATAATTCTGTAGATAATGGACTTTTGACCACATGGAAAATTTGTAATTACAACAAGTTTATTTTTTACTCAAGTTCCGAACATCGACAAAATGTCTGATATAAACTCAAATAATTAACTAATTGTTATATAAAGGTAATATGTGATATAAAAGGAATAATAAACATGAAAAAGGTTACTAATAAAGTATAAATTAACTAAATTTTATTATTCAGGAAGAACAAGGAACATACAAGACAAGTCGGACTTGAGGTAAGGGAACTTCTTAACCCAATTTCCATTATTTTGGTTAAACTTATACTACTTGATTTTGTTTTGTTATGAATATGCATGAATGACCTATGATGTTTTTTCACCTAATATCCACTTATATTGGGTGTATTTATGTCTTTCACACATAATTATGTTATTGATTTATCCTTAATGTTATGATACGATCTTTGTAAGGGAACCTTTCACCCTCCTCTTTTAGTCAATGACTTATTTTATGTTATATATTTTAATTTCCATTTTCTTATGATGGGGTATGTGATTATATATCCTTATTTCTGCCAATTTTATGTCCAAATTATGAGAGACACTTTTTTTCTCTCATCAACCCATTTTCTTAATTTTTAAGTGATGTTGTTAGTTTGTCGAGTTTTCGTAAGGGAATTTCTAAACTCAATTTCCACTCATTGGGTTTTACACATACTTCGTTGATTATATTATTCCAAGATTATGTGTAGAATTACTGTTTAATTATTTATGTTTTAATTTCCACTTCCATTTTTGTGGATATACTATTTCTACACATAATCACCCCCATTGATAAATTCTTCCATCATTGATACAATCTATATAAAGGACTACGTCTCAATCTCCTTTCATTGAGGCATATCTTGATATTGTGCACCTTTGATGGTGTATATACAACCCTTTTGAGATTTTATATCATGAATTTATATATTCTCATGATATTTAATATATTTTTTTATTTTATTCTCTAATTAATTTTATTCAATTGTTTCTCAAGTGTTACGAGACTCTTTCACTAAAACATCATTTTAAAAGTTTTAAAGATTTATTTTTCTAAATCTTTCTGATTAATGTCCATGTTTTTTTAAATGGTTTTCAGGATTTATTTATATGTACATTAAAGTTTTAAAATGACATTAATTTAAAATTTTCAAAGTGGTATGGGACACTTGGATTCAATAATCTTCTTTTTAAATGTTTTAAAAGTGTTTTCTTAAATGAATTTATTATGTCAATATCTTGAACTGGTATCTTGTTATTGCAATGTGGAAATGTTATCTTTCCTTTATGTGTTATGATTACATTATGGTTCTTGATAATTTTTTACGTATATTGGTGGTTTCGTGGTAAACCAAGGGAGGGTGAGCCCAAGATAGCTCTCCAATGCATTGGGTAACGTGACAGAGGTAAACATTAATGTTTCTATTAATATATTTAGGTAATATAATATGATGGGTATTCCAAATGTAAGTCCCTATGTAGCTATGATAGCTACAATGTAAGTATGGTATAGATACCACAAGTTACCTTTATGATTTATGATTTTTATGTGTTGTTCATAAATATTATGATTTTGTGAGGTATGTTAAAGAGATTATGTTTTATGATTGAAAAGTATGATTTATTTGATGTGTATGTATTCATGGACTAATGTTTCTTTCCTTAATTTATATCCCTTACTGATATTTTTATTCTCATCCCAAGTTTTTGAAATGTTTTTCATAGGGTATAAGGAAGGGTAATAGAATGGAAGAATTCAAGAAGATTTATATCAAGAAAAGAATTCTTGTTTTCTGTTAAGAGTTTTTATTTTAGGAAAAAAATGGATACTGAGTAGAAGTGTCTACTTTGTAATATTTGAGACGTAATTTAATAGTTATAGCCTAATTCTATAAAGATATAAACTTGAAAAGATACTCAATGTGAATTATTAACTTAATTCAAGATTATGTAATGTTTAAGGCTGGGACATTACAATATCAACTCAATCCTCCTTATTTGACTCAGTGGAATTGTGTAAGTAAAAAAGAAGAACCTCACCTTATTGTGCATAGTGAGATCAATGATGAGTCATGTGAGTCTTCCATTATCCTTTTGGGAATACGTATTACAAAAATAATCATACATACTAAACCAAGTTCCAACTAAAGAGACAAATAGTATACTATATTAATTATGGAATGGAAAGAAAGTAGTTTTATATTAATTATATGTGTGAGGTTGTAAAGAATTTTTTAAGGCCTCTTCAAGTAACAAGATTTCACCTCAAGAAAAAAAGTGTATCTTTTATGATATCCCAAAAAAGGGGGTACTACCTATAAAATCCTTCAAACAAAAAAGTTTTGGTTGATAGACATTCCATATTTCTTGAGAAGGAAATTTTATTTAAAAGAAACAGTGGGAGTGACATAGAATTTGATGAATTCTAGGCTCAAGATACACAAGATTTGGAATAGGATCAAATTCCACAAAGCCCTATGGAAGAAGAAGTTTTTCTAGAGATACAAGTACTTCATAGAAGTACTGGAGAGGTTAGAGAACCAAAACAGAATTTTTTTCTAATAATTGAGGACAGTGACTCATTATTAGTTGATAATAATGATCCTCTAACCAATAGGGAAGCAATAAGTGACACAGATGTTACCAAGTGGCAAGAGTCCATGAATTATGAAATAGATTCCATGTACCAAAACTAAGTTTATATTTTGGTAGATACTCCACTGGATGTAAATACCATTGGTTGTAAATGGGTATTCAAGAAGAAATTGGGAATAAAAGGACAATTTAGTGCCTATAAGGTATGACTGGTTGCAAAATGGTTTAAAAAGCATCAAGGCATTGACAAAAATGAAACCTTTTCACCAACTTCAATGCTGAAATCCATCATAAATCTACTTACCATTGACGCTTACCATGACTGATATTTGAAAATTTGATTTCAAAACATCCTTACTTAATGGCAACATTTAGGAAGATGTCTATAGGATACAAACTGAATGGTTTGTGACTCTAAATAATGCCAACAAGATATGAAAATTGAAAAAATACATTTATGGGTTAAATAAAGTATCTAGGTTATGGAGAATTAATTTTAATGAATTTATAAGGGAATTTGATTTCATAAAGAATGATTTTGAGCCTTGTTTTTACAAAAAGTTTGGTGGGAGTGCAGTCATTTTCTTAATATAATATATTGATGACATATTACTCATTGGAAATGAAACATCGGTCTTATAGTATGTTAAGGCATGGTTGAATAAATGATTCTCTATGAATGACTTGGGAGAGGCAGTATATATTCTTGGGATCAAGATCTATCATGATATATCCAATATGTTACTCAACCTAAGTCAAAGTACATACATTGATAAGATACTGAAGAGATTCAGTATGGAACAATCTAAGAGGGGATTGTTTCTAGTGTCACATGGAATTCATCTTTCCATGAAACTGTGTCCTCAAAAACATGAGGAAATAAATATAATGATAAAGATTCCATATGCATTAGTTATTAGGTTAGACATGTATGTTATTATATGTACTAGGATAGATGTCTCCTATACATTAAGTGTGGTTGGAAAATATCAAGCTAAGCTAGGTGACCACCATTGGATGGAAGTTGAGAATATCCTTAAGTATTTGAGGTTTACGAAGGATATGTTCATGTTTTATGGGGGGATGAGAAACTATACATTAGAGGATATGAAGATTCTATTTTATAAACTGATCAATATGACATTAAGTCACAAATGAGATACATCTTCACTTTTAATGGAGTTATTGTGAGCTGTAAGATCTCAAAGAAGGTTGTGGTTGTAGAGTCTATAGTAGATTCCAAGTATATTATGAATTTTTAGGTATCTATAGATGAATTATGGATATAAAACTTCATCTAAGATATTTATGTTGTGCCTAGTAGTAAAGATCATATCACACTCTAATTTGATAATATTACAGCAGTGGATCTCAAAAAAGAGCTAAGGTCGCATCAAGAGATGAATGACATACTTCAAAAGTATCATCTCTTGAGTGATTTTTATTAGAGAGGTGAGGTTGAATTGAGTATTATTTCCATATAAGATAATATGGTGTACCCCTTTACTAAAGACTTGACTGATCAGAAACATGATTATCATGTGAGCTCTAGCTGACTGAAAGTCATACGCAGCTCAATCTAGTCCAAGTGGGAGTTTGTTGGAGTTGGTGTTCTAGGACCAAATCTTTGTACTTTTATTACATGTATATTTGATATATTGAATATTAATAAAATGTATTATTACATATTTTTCATTTTTCTTCATGAATATGATGTAATAATTTCCTAGAGTATATGTTTCATTGATAAGGTCATAGTAGTTACCCGCTATGATGAAAACCATGAAGTTTTATGAAGATATTCTTAAATAAAGTTCTATGGTTGGATAACATACTATGATGGGATACATAATACATAGACTATAAATCATGAGTACACATAAGTAGATAAGGATTCTTCTCTTGAAGTCCACACTTGGTAATCTCCGAGATGGGAGATTATGAGAATAAACTTTCTAGTAGGAATTCTACATGTTTTGGTGTCATTGGGTATTCCTATATGTGGGTGTGTGTAATGGTCCTTAGACTTTAAGAATATTATTAATGCATGTCATAAATTTTGCACTTAGATTAGATGATTAAAATTATGACACCACATATTCTCAGTGAGGTAAGGTGTGTTCTATGTGTCATGATTAACATGTCATTAATAGATAAGTCGGGTAAGGATTTATCCCTTCGATATTTATGGAAGATGATATATTTTCCCTTTGATTGGAATATAACCTTCACACTAAATTCCATTTACATAGTATAATGATTTGTTTATTTAAAATACTCAAAGAAAGACATATTGAGAATATATGTTGATGACATGGATGTACAAACAACTTGATGAGATATTGTGATAAAGGGGTTATATTACATAGTTCGTATCTGGTTACCATTATTGTGACATTAAGTTATTTTTCTTTGGTATATTGACCTGTTGCTAGATGATAATCTTGGACTTTACGCAAGCCCGCCTAATGGAAATGAGAAATAATCCTAGAGGGTCACACACTAAGTGTTTCTGATGATCTCGATTAAATTATATTTGAATTTAATTAATTGAAAAAATATTGTTCTCAATATTGATGGATAATTTAATTCATGTTTTTTTGATTGAATATATTTATTGATGAGTGAAATATTTAAATTAAATATTTATTTGGGTGTTTAATAAATGATAGAGTATTTCGAATAGACCGAGTCCTTTTCCGATGAAAAATATTAATTAACTAGCCAGTTAAATAATATTTGTTACTGCACAGGTTAGAACAGACCACAAAATAATAATATTATTAATATTTGGATTGGTATTTATTAAATATTATAATATTATTTAAGTATCAGCATGTAATTAAAAAATATTTTAAGTTAAACCCTATCTCTAGAAATAGATAGTTATGTCTATTGTGTATTGCATCCAAAAATCAAAACTAGAGACTTGTTGCACACAATGAATTATATCTCAACTCCTCTTTCTCTCTTCCTCTTAATAACAAGAATAAAAAGAGAGATTACTTTAAGACCAAAGGAAAAGCGATCAAAAAAATGAAATATAATTGATTCATCATGCTAACACCCAAAGATCAATTAGCATTGCTTGGATATCCAAAGGAGAATGTGTGGATCAATACTAGATGGATTCTATCCTTGGATCCTCATAGTGAAATGAAGGAAATATAATAGGGTCTTTTAGAATGATCAACATCCACATTTAAGAATATCCTAATACAAGGTATTCATTTCTTACAATATTAAATAAATTAATTATAAATTTGACATGGAACATCCTCTCTCAGGGTTTCGGACATAGAAATATTAAAATAAATTTTAATATATCACCCACCATCGCACACTTCTGATGTACTCGGAAATAATACATATGTGGGACCGTACATACTAGAATTTAAACATGTAAAATTTCCTCACTCTTCTTTAAAATTGTGGGTCCTCTTAATGCATCATAATCCCATCCCTAAGTGACAAGCCCAGAGTGCCTTGGGTGATGTTTCTAACAAGAGTATGTGATGAGCATATAATCTTCATCCCCATTCAAATGAAGATCCCAAGTCCCTACCTTGTGTGACAAGCATGAAATGATTTAGTTTATTATATTAGGAATACTTATGTGATTGGAATAAGTTTCATGGAATTATGATCACCAGATTCCTTACACAACAAATGAAAAAAGTGAGTTACTTTGTGTGGTGAGCACAGGATTCCTGAGGCAATGAGCCATGGTTTCCTTATGTATTGAACATAAGTTTCCCTATGGAAATCATGGAATTCATTAGGTATTGTACCTAATATTCATTATTTCATAAGAATGATATTCCCTCAAAGACCAAGTGAGGAAGACTTACAAATTCCCAACACACCCAACATCCTCATCAACTCCAAACCGTAGATGTTCACCCTGTCACCGCAACAATTGGTGCAATTAACTAGTGTCCACTAGAATATGGAACTGGGAATGAGATTTATGAATATTTATTATTTTTTGATGGAGTCTTGGAATAGGTGATGAATTCCAAGGAGGATCCCTTGAAGGAATATTTTCATCCCATCATCTTGTTTTGATCAAGGAGCTGACATCATCAGCCTCGGTGGTGGAGGATGACCACCTTTGGAAAGTGGGAATGTAGGGAAACAGGAGGGGAAACAACTAGTATAAGGGTATAAGACAATCCAAAATAAAGAAATCATTCCCTGGAAGAAGTGTCATAAAACAAAATGGTGAACCCAATGAGAATTTATTCTCCTACCACTAAGGGAAAATGATATTCATTGGGTATCATCAGTTCTAGGAATTATTGATGTGAATCCCTCCTCCACCTATAAGAGGATGAGTAGCATTGGAAATTTTGGTTATATAATTCACAAAAAACATCATGATGGTTGGATCCATGTGTCATATAGGACCATTACAGTTGGCAATGTTCGACAGCCCGCTGCCAACTAAAATGGGTTCAAAAAACCAATGGTGTGGAAATCCCTTCCAAATATTCTTCTATTATGATGGCCACGACTCCTATAACTAATAGGAACCTTATCCCCATCTCACCCATATATATTATCTAGTGGATTGTGATCAACACACTTATCTATTACTATGAACAATAAGGTGTCAACCTAACCAGGGGCATACCCCATCAAGACTTGGAAGTTACGGTGTCGCACCAACATTTACACCTGCAAAGTCCATGAAAGGGGGATGCCCCCCCCCCATTACCATAGAAAATCATTTCAGGAGTCTGTCCCTGAAATTATTTGATATCTCTCTCCCCTACGCTGAGAAGGTAGGGGATGTACCGGTTACACCTGTAGTGACCGCCACCTGAGAGTCACTTATGAGGGATCCCACCACATGGCATCACTGGTAACATTGGTCGGCCACATAGGTCAATGAGGAGGTTGAACCAATTCTTACTCCACTGGCCCTGATCCAAGATGTGTGGCGCCTATACCAAGGTTAGTCCCTCAATCATGCTTGAATATATACTTATTCATTGTCTTTAGTGGCCACTTTCACTGTCGATGTGACTTATATTGTCCTAACCACCACATGGGGGTTGTCCTCACCCAGTTGGAATCGAGACCAGGTTGACTCTCCCCACCATGGGAACTACTATCAACTTTTGACACATAATATACTCCTTGTGTTGAAGACTTCCCATGTCTCGAAATTATTTACAAGGTTATAAGGATATATAATCATTATGACGGTCCTACCTATAGAACTAGACATGATTCATGATGGAGAAATCATTACGATCCTTAGGGAATCGCAATCAGTGTGCTCCCACATCACCATCAAAGATAGGTTTGGGGTCAATCTCACATCACCATAGATTTATTAGAGTCTGAGGTGATTAAAGACTCTAGGGTAATATTTCAACCTTCACCACTAGAGTGGGGGGGCATGAACCTATCAATAAAGGATGATTATCCCTGAATCCAAGTTTCATAAGGTCCTCAGGTCCCTCTTTAAGTACCTTCATACGGAGGAAGTCTGGGATTCCTTTCAGGGGATTTCCTTGTAGCTTTCACTGCTACTAATGTCTACTATAGAAGTAGGGAAAATGTCAGGGTCCAGTTTGGTGACCTCAGGTGAAGATGAGTGCCCCATTAAGCCACAAGTGCATGATGACCTTCCCAAACAATATGTGGCCATGGATACCCTATCCTACATGAACATGTTATGCGAGTCCAAATTATCAAAATTTTAACTGTATTTCAATGATAAATTACACCCTTTAATTAAATAAAACTCTATCTAATTAGTGGTTTTTTTATTTTTTGAAATTTGGAACATCATTGTAAATTAGATCAATTGATTATTTTTATTTATTTGTTCATTTTTCAATTAAATCATAAAGATAAATTTTTATTTTTTTTATTTTTAAGTTTAATTTTTTGATTCAAACTGGACCATAAACTGCTAAATGGAAAAAATTATATTTAGTTTTTTATATTCAACCGTAAAAAAACATAATTTTGGAATTTGAATTGATGATATGTTACTAATTGTGTAAATTTTTTATTTTAAAGTTTAAAATGATAATCTAGAATTTTTTAATTTATTTATAAAATGATTCTTTGAAATTTGATAGAGATTTGGAAAAAATACTTAAAATAGCAGAAAATGAATTTGAATTTTATCTTGAGGGCAGTTGATTTTATTTTAATTTTTTTTACTCTATTGGAATTAATTTGTAAAAAAATACATGCTAAAAATGTGTTTTTTAAATTATATAGGAAAAAATGTGATATTGTATGTTTGTTATACCACTGGTACCCAATTTAACTACTTCCAATCTACTATAGTAATGGGAAAACCCCATGCTACTATCAAAAATATTTTTCAACCGTGAATTATACCATTAAACCACCACTAGGAAACAAAATCTCAACCATTCCCCGCATCTTCTACTATTACTATTTACAACTACCCTACTACCACCATGTTTCTCCCGGCACCCTACTGTTACCGTGAATCAAAAAAATTTACCACCATCAGCTTAATGGTTTTGAGAGTAGTGGAAGCATGTAAAACGGGGTGATATATTAAAACTTCTTTTAATATTTAGTTTCCCAAACCCCTGAGTGATTATCTCAGCCTCTGCCCTAGAGGCTGAGATGATGGAGGTGATTCATGCGGTCAACTTCGTTAATCTAAAAGGTTGGAATAATATTTGTATTGAAAGTGATTCCACCACCATTATCCAAGCTATTTGGAATGGTTTGGTTCAACTTGCTTGGTCTCTTACAGCGCGTTGGAAGAATTGTCTTAGCTCACTCCAGGAGATCAGATACATTGCCACACATACCTACCGGGAAGCAAATATGGTTGCTGATGATCTTGCCAACAAGGGTATCAACCAGGACATTACATGGAGTGATGATTTACTGGTTGAGCTCCTTCCTTATTATGAAAAATATTGTAATAAAATTTCCTCTTTCAGACTCTTGTAATTTTTCCTTCTTTTTTAATAATATTTTGTGTCTTATTCATTGACCAAGACATTGCCTTTTAAAAACAAAAAAAAAATAGTTGTGAAGAAAATGAATACCTGGTCTTAGGATCCTTTCTTTGTTGAAGTTTTGGATATTTAGAAAGACCCTTTGGATATTTCCTTCATTGCGATGTGAGGATCCAAGCATAGAATCCCTCTAGTGGTGATCCACATGTGCTCCTTTGTTCTCTAAGAAACACCAATTGATTTCTGAGTGATAATGTGGTGAATAAATTATCTTTCATCATTTTTGTTGATCACTCATCCTTTAATATTTAATGAATCTATTTTTAATTTCTCATTCTTAAGAGGGTGAGAGAAAATAGGAATTCATGAGAGAAATCATTGTGCATAATAATTCACTATTTCTCGATCTGTCTGCATAATAGATATAATAATATATTTATAGAGCTTCAGTTTAGGTTAAAATATTATTTAATAGTGTGTTAGACCTTAAATAATATAGTAACCTTCATAAAAAACCCATGCCATAAAATATTATTTTTATTATTTTTATTTTACAGTGTGCGCTAACTTGCACAGCGATGAATATTATTTATCGGCTTGCAAATAAATATTCATCATCAGGCATGGTCTTGGTCCATTCGAACTTCTCATCATTTATTTAATATTGAATAAAATTATTTTATTCACTTAGATAAATTTTTTATTCATAAACCAATAAATAAATATTTATTAAATATTCAATAAAATAAATAAATATATTTTATTCATAATTTAGTGAATAAATATTTATTTAATTTATGCGACCAATAAAACGTGAATAAAATTATTCCTAGTTCTATAGAATAATATTTATTCCATTAATTAAATTCAAAAATAATTTAAGCAAGATCAATGAAAACACCTACCATGTGACCCTCTATGATAATTTCTTGTTTTAATTAAGCGGGTATTCCTAAATTCCAATATTACTATCTAGAAATGGGTCAAAGAACCCAAAAAAAGAACTTAATAATGAAAAGATGGAAACCACATACAAACAGTCACTATGTAATATAATATCTTTGTCTCAATATCTCATCAAGAAGGTTGCACATATGTGTCATCAACATATGTGATCGGTACTTATTTATTTGACTATCTGAAATAAACATCATTACACCATGGCCATGGAATTTATGAAATAGTTATATTTCAATCAAAGGGTCAAGATATTAACTTCCATAATATGTAAGGAACAAATCATTCCTCAACTTATCCATTAATAACATCTCTTTTACGATGCACCCAACATATATAACTTCTCCATAAACTATTATCATCCTGGTTTATGAAATACATCTAATTGAATGAGTCATAATATGAATTAATAATAATCTTAAAGTCTAAGGACCACTCCACATGCTTGTAGATAGAAATATATGATGACACCAAAACATGAAGAATTTATGATGGTAGGTTTATTCTCATAACCTCCCATATTGAAGATTATCAAGTGTAAACTTCATGAGTTAAAGTCTCTTCTACTTATGAGTACTCAAACCTGATAGTATATTTACTATATAACCCACCATATTACGTTATCTGACCATAGAACTATATTTTAAGAATATCATTATGACACTTCAAGGTTCTCATCACAACGGGGAACTTCAATGACCTTATCAATGCAACAGATACTCTAGGACATTATCTCATTAATATTATACATAAGAACAATCACTATGTGATAATACATTTATATTAATATTCACTTCTTTGAATATACAAGTAAACTAAAGTAAAAAGTATTTGGTTCTAGGTAACCAACTTCAACAAACTCTCACATTCAATAAGTCCAATTCATAACGATTGGTTAGTTCTCACATGAAAAAAGTATGGCTCCACTGAGTATGGTTACAGTTGTTAGGCCTACCATGTTTCTGTGGATGGTACTGGTTATACCACACATCTATGCGTAGAATCTGCTTACTACAACATTACTATTTTAAGAATATCCCTCAAGTAGTGGTATAACTGAGTATCCACCTCTTGTTCCCAAGTCAAAACCCTAACTAAATCCACAGTCAAATATTTTCATAAAATGATAAACCTATTTCTTCTGGTATAACCCAAAATTGTAATAAGACATTTCTAAACCACTTCTTAAGCTGTATCAAAAGTCACAACGTACTTCGATATTATAGATATGACAACCACTAGTTTTAATAAGTTTTTATTTCATATTACCTTATCCTTTTTTTCAATACTAGATCAAATTGAACTAAGTATAGACTAGAGTTCAATTCCAATGATCACTAGTACTCCCATATCTCCATACACTAGTAACTAATCTAGTTATATGTTTCAAAGTACTGTTAGAAATTTCAAAATGTAAATCTATACAGTTATGTTGGATCTTGTTTGATATTTACCTTTTTATGCATCATACATTAGTAATATCAAACGTCAGTACATATCATGGAATATGAGATAAATTACTATACATTAATCTTGTGAAATTATTTAATATCCATAATAGCTTCTAATTACTATGCATGTTCTATTTTAAGGATTATATGCCAACAAAAACTTGGTCTTTGAGTTATTTCAACTTTTATTTTTTAATAATTTGTTAATATATATACTATGAATAGATTTAGCAAACCCATGGATATATTTTGTAGATATTGTTCCTTATAATATACTTTCTACTTTAAGTTATACTTTAATAAATTTCATTCCTTAGTCTTAAAAAACTTTTAAGACTTTTCATTTGTTTTCTATATGTTATCAACATATTTATCTTGAAAACTAATAATTCTCCCATTGACTAGTTAGAGACACATGTCACTCATTTGTTTCCAAATGAATATTATATGATCATTATGCATGATTTATTCACAAATGAATATATTAAATTAATATATCTTATTGGAATTTATTGATTACACTAACCCATTTAATTATTCCTAGTAGACATATACCATAGGGTCTTCTTTTAGGTCACGTTATATAGACATCTTCTGTAAGGAATCCTCTAAATGAGGTGGCCTTAAAAATCAATTTCCCAATATGATGATCATAGAAATATGCTTTAAAAAGTCTAATTTAAAATAGATTTTAGTCATGATGAGTGGCGAATAAGTTTTTTCATAGAATAAACCTTTCAATAATCAATTATGCTTTATTGGTACCATCTTGTACCATCCATACCCAATTTCTCTTGAATACTCACCAGCAGTATCAAGTCTTAGAAACATTCAAAATACAAAGTCCCAAATCTTGATACATGAAGTCCATTACTTGAATTTATATATAATTGTCAGCCTTAACATATTACCATTTACTGCTTACTTAAAAAAATCATTATTTTGAAATAATAATACATGTATCACCCACTACAGTGAACATAAACCATCTATTTGATTATGAAATCCTATGTAGTATGTGTATCTAGAGATACTCCCACATAGCTCAGTGGAGTCTAGTATTCCTATGCTAAATCATGTGCATCTGTATCCTTAACCCATAGAATTTAAGTCCTCTCCTACTATCTTTGAAAATATAGGTTTCCTTTATGGAAATATAGTCAATCTTGACTAGATGTTAATATCCTTAGTTGATTTATAATTATTAACTTAGATGCAACTTAGCGTTTTAATGTAAGTTTGTATCTAAGGTTGACTTTTAACAAATAGTTTTCAAAAAAACCTTGTTTTAGTGTTCTAATTTATTCTTTATCATATCAAATTTTGATATGATATCCATTAGACAATATAGTTGGAATATGATTATTGGCTTCCCATATATTTGATAAATATATCTTGAAAGGGATAATGGAAGGTTTTTTTATATATAAGACGCATCATTGATCTTCCTTTTTTACTTCCATCATAACATTAATGTATGTAATGAAATTTGATTTAGGGATAACCTTTACTATAACAACCCAAAACATGAACTCACGGATCCTATGTTGAAAACCACAACTTTACATTCCTAGATTTGATGCTAATAATTGTGTCCCACCTTTTTCCATCAAAACCTTACAACATAAAAAGGATAACATGGATTACTTATATACTAGAGGACATTTCAGGTTTAGAGTTTTATAAAATTAGGGCAACTCATATATAAACAACTCATATAAACTTGGACTCATAAGTAATCAAAAGTACATTTCTCCCATTTAATCAAACTTTTATTATTTTACAAAAGGTCATCAGCATCATACTTGTGATATCCTTTATAGAGATAGATCATTAAACATCATTATTTAAAACCTGTGGAAAAGGAAACATAATAAGGGTGATCTCAAATGCTTGGTAAGAGTAAACATAAGCATTAAAAATTAAATTTAATCAAGAAGCATAAGTGTGCATAATGGAATTATGACTTAATAAAATTGTATAAGAAAATCATAAAAGGAATCATACCCATCAATAACTAGACCATAAAATATGAAAACATGGAAAAGGAAAGATTCATTAGGATCATTAATCATGAGCCATGTGATATCAATCTCGATCATTAGAATCGTTGTATATATTAAGCATAAAGAAACACATAAAGTTACCTTGGGACATCATTATACCTTTCACACTTATAAATTGAATAACCATACAATTTAATTCCATAAATTTCACTCTTACAAATAGAATAGTCATCTATCCAACTTCCATACCCAATTCATTGTAGGTCTATCACTAACACACCCATCATTGGTCTATCACAGAACCACCCATCAATGTCCAAGTACCATTGAAAAATCATCGCACAAAATTAACCCATGTAAAAATATGTGTTTAATAACATTATCTTAGAAACATTATTAACCCATGGAAAGTAAATGGATTAAATAACAATCTATTTGAAAACATGATTAACCAATGGAAAAGAAATGGATTAAATAACAATCTCTTGAAAATATTAATAACCCATGGAAAGGAAATAGGGTAAATAAAAATATTATTGAAACAAACATAATCTATCCAATGAATGAATGAGGATGATATAAATAAAAAATATCCCCAGTTGAGGATAAGTAACAAAAATGTTTTTTGATGTTTATGAATAGAAATACTATTAAAATATCATTAAACCATTCTTAAGGGAAATATCATTTTTATATTGAAAAACATTTTGAAAATCCTTTTCTTTGAAAATCACTTTTTAAAAACAAATATTTAAAAATTAAACTTTTAAACAAGTAAAAGAAGATTCTAAGAAATGATGGGGTAAATTTATACAGGTTGTAAGAGGTAAAAAGAACATTCCTTTTTCATGGTAAAAATGTTTAAAAAATGCCTTGTTTGGAATACGACAAGAAGATTCCTTTGAAACCATTGGTAAAAGAAAAAAATGATAAGAAATTCTTTAATAAAAAATTTTATAATGGTTAAAAACATTTTTTGAAAATTTTTTTATAAAATAGTATTTTTAGAAGAAAATAGGTTCTCCGACTAAAGAGATAGTGAAGTCGGGTTTTCTTAAAAACATTTTCTAAAACATTTTGAAAACCAAATAGTGTAAAAGTGTATTAATACTTGGAAATGGTAATTAATAACCATAAAATATAGAAATTAAATGGTTTATTAAACAATGTTCATATAATTTTCTCAAATGTAAATCAAAGGTCATAGAAATTATTTTTCGGGAAATAATCATTAAATATTCCAAAGCATCTCATACCAATTTGAAACATTTGAACCATTAACCCCATGAATGGAATGAAAATAAATGAAAATTATAATATCATGAGAATAATTAAATTCATGATATAACATGTCAAATTATAAGCACATAAACCTTATAAAATAATATAGGTGTATAACATATCAAATGTCTCAAAGAAGGAAAATTGTGACAAAAGTCTATTACCGCTTTGGAAACTTTGAAACCATAAACCCCGTGAAAGAATAATAATTAAATGAAACATTTAAATACCATTAAGATAAATTAATTCATTATATAATATATAAAAAATTTCATTATATACACCACACAAAATAATTAAGTGGTGAATATGAAATTTATCTCATAGATGTAAAAAGTGATATGAAAATCCCTTACTACTTGAGTAACTTTTGAATCATGAGATACATGAAAGAATAACATAAATGAAAACTTTTAATACCATTAAATAAATAAAATTCATGATATACATTTCATATTATTAGTATATACATCATATAAAAGAAACTAGGTGCATAACAATACAATATGCCTCAATGAAATGAAATTAAGACAAAATCTCTTACCTCGATTTCGATTTGTTATGCTTATTCTCTATATTCCTGAATAATAAACTTATTTTAATTTAATACTTGGTTCATAACAATTTCAAATTTTATTATTATTTTTCTTTTACTTATAAATGGGTTGTATACAATTACATGATCAATAATGTCTAAGTCGGTTGTTTTGACCATATTTGGCTTATGTCTCAAAACTGACTTCAATAGTTCGACTATGGTCATTGAGGTAATCACATAAACATATCTATAATAATAATAATTAAGTAATTATAATTTTTATACATAAATTATACTTTTAAAATCAATCATGAAATATGGTCATGAAAAATGAACCAATGTTACAATCATGGAGACGACGGGTCGTATGTATGCATGGGTAACATTTCCATTTTTCAATGATCGTTATGGAAAGAGGGTCGGTAACATTATATATTTCCAAAATGATAATTATATAATAAATACCATGTTATTTAATCATATATATATTTATATATATAATTCTGGTGATGTAAAAGGATTCACATCAGGTCGAGGAGGCGGTAGTCCACACATCCACGACCGACGTTATCACTTTTTAGTGTGTGAAAAGTGTAATAAATAAAATGATATATTATATTTAAATAATGGTAATTATGTAATTAATATCATATATATTTAATTTATGTCACATATATTTATTTAAACACATCCTTAATACTTTCCATGTAATGTGTGAACGTATCACATCGCTTTGAGGGGAAGATAGTCCACACTTCCACAAACAATGTTATCATATTTACACAAAATGGAAAGTATAATGGTATGTGTTATAAAATAATAAAATAATAATAAATATATAATAAATATCATATATAACATATATAAATATATTTTACATCATAATTCCCCCCATGAGAGGCGGTAAAGGAATAATGAACAATCATCATTTCGTGAGGTGGTAGTTCACCCTACACATAAAAAGTATAATAGTTTCCCATTATATGGAATTGTGTGTAAGTGAATTTAGTTTTACTAATATAAAAATATATAATTATATTTAGGATAATTATTTTATTATTTAATCATGTCATAATAAGAAATCAAGGGATTTAGAAAGAAATAAAACATCAATGGATATTGAAGAATGTTACCTTTTTTCAGGTAACTCCTTTTGATTTGTACCAAAGGACATCTTGGTTAGGATTTATTCCTAAATTTATAATTATAGGTTTAGGGGATGGATTTTGGGATCTTATTTGGTTAGGTTTTTTATGATCCAATAGGTCTTGAGAGGAGTAAATATATGGGAAGGGTGAACCTATTTATAGTGGAATGAAAGGACACACTTGATATTTTTGAAAAAAATTGTGTTTTCCCCAAGTATTAATTGCTCCTAAAGTGTTAAAATAGACCATTATGTAACCTTATAGGTGTAATTTACGAAATATTTCCATAAAATAGGTTTTATACAAGTTTATAGGTCATTTTTTTTCATTAAGATTAAGGTTTAATACCTTATTAAGCTTAATTTTACCTTAATCGGTGTAATTAATTTTAATTACTTTCACTGATATTTTTGGTAAAAAACTAAGTTAAATTTATTAGAAATTATAAATTATTATGATTATAAATATATAATCCATTTATCTAAATTCCAATCACATAATTGGCAGAAATTAATTTAAAAATAATCTCGCGGATGGGTCGACAATGCGGGTTTTTAAAGTAAAAACGTACAAAAGTTTAATAAGTTTTTTATATTCGATTTCAAATTGAAATTTATTCCAATGAAAAAAATTAGTTTAATTGATAAAAAAAATTAATCTAAATAAACTTTAAAACCATTTAAAAATATAAATTATCCTTATAAATAAATTATATGAAAAATGTGTTTGAATTAAAATTCATTATTTTTCAATATTCATTAAAAAATGAAACTTCACATAAAATTACCAAATAAAATCACCATAACCTAATTTTTATGTTTCACTTTCAAAAATTAAGTTTATTTTGTCATATAAAAAGAATAAAAGTTTCAAAAATCATATTTAAAATGGGTTCTTCATCAAAATGCGGTAAAATTACTTTTTAAAAATATAGAGATTTTTATGCTTAAAATTAATTTTATTCTTATTTCAAGCCTATTAAAATTATTGGATGAATACAAAAAAAATTTATAAAAATTTATAAACATAATATAGTTTTTCATATTCATTAATACTAATATAAAATCTAGGATATAACTTCCATATTAAATAATAATATTAATAATATATTTTTGTTTGGCATAGCTCAGTATTGCATGCAACGTAAGATTATGAAGAAACTCATTGTTGAATTTCATATATGATATTAGGGATAGAATCCATTTTAAGGTAAAATTACTATCTAATTCATAAATATTAATGAATATAAAAAAATACTTATTCTTTCATTACCTGGGATGTTACATCCTTCATATTCAATTGGTCATTGTTTTCATTTATAATGAATTGGTAAACGATGAATTCATCTTATAAACATGTGTAAACTATAATTTCATAATTTTAGTTAGTCTATTTAATTTCCTATATTACATTTTCTAGGTGATAACTATCATAATAATATTTATATTATAGTATTTTCTGGTACGACTCGGGCTTGCGTGTAACATGAGTCATCCAAGGGACTCGATGTTGTGTGTAATGAAAGATACACTTATTGTTGTGTGTGATTAAATAAAACTATGTATTACATGTAATATAATATATTTATTAATTTAAAGAACATATTTCATAAAATTTCATGATGCTACATTTACTCCACATATATGATCAATGATTACTTGGATAAGATATATTCCAATAAAACATCTCGAAGATTCATTTTACGAAGTGAACTCATTTACTTCATTGATCATTTCTAAAAAAATGACATAAAGTATATTAAGTTACCTTTATCTTTATCATAGTTCACATGGCTATTTTAAACTAACTATAAAAGTTTTTTGACATACATTTATTTAAAAGGTTTCTTTATCTAAAACTTGATAAGTCATTTCTCTGTATATCCAGTATCTTAGATCAATTGAGATAAAAATAATTTAATGGAAATAAACAAGTAAACTACTTTAAATTTTATTTGAAAAAGAATTATCTTTGGGTTAGAGTCTTGTATTATATATTTTATATTCATCATTCATTGTAATGGATATTTGTGATTCAAGAGTTACTTAAATCATTAGTTTAGTATTTAATTAGCACTAAAATATTTATTCCAAAACAAAATAATGTATCTTTGTGTCTATACAGACACTAAGATAGTTTTTTTGGTAAAACTTATTAAAAACATTAATCAATATAAATTGGAAATAAAAAATAGTGATCTACCATTAGTTGACATAATAATCACCCTTTCTCAACTCCTTTTGAGTTCACTCTACAACCTTTTTATTCTTGCTCATTTACTATATTTAAAAACATGCATGTTGTAATCATATTATATTTAATACACAATTGGTGAATATAAACTTTATAAATATACTTGAATTGGGTGAAACTTATTTCTTATTTAATTAATTACAATCTATTTTCCAATGTCCATTGTTTCAATATAAGACGCAAATAGCATCATGTTCATTATTGTAACTTTGACTCTTTTATCTATTTGAAGGAATCTGTAAAGGATATTTTGGATTTATATTATCCATGGTATATTTAGTATTTTCTTTAAAACTTTTTACCACAAGGGGTGGGAAAATAGGTTTCTACCAATCCTTATCATCTTGGTCATGTATGGAGAAAATTTTCCTGAGTGAATTATCCATTTTGTTTATCCAAACTTACAAAAATAAGGATAATATTGGAGGTAAGGATAATGAAATAAGATTAATGAATAATTTATTATCCAATTGGAAGCCAAATTTTTTCAATAAATAAATATACCCAATCATTTTGAAAGCATAATCAGTAGCTAGATTTCCTTCTTCTAGTTTACACTGATATACTGCATTGAAAATCTTATTTATTTCAAGACTTTCATTATCTTTCTAAAGAGAATAGAGATGTGTTATTATGGTTTAAGAACCCATGTATTTATATTGTTTCATAAAATCTCTATTCATAGTTGATAATATAATACAATGTACATAAGAAGCATCCTCAAAATATCTCTTATAGGCTTCCCTTTCACTTTTTCTCACCTTCTGGGGTGGCAGAATAGGAATAGGGGATTCCAATATATAATAAAAATTTTATGATAATAGTTCATTGTATAAAATATTTCACCAAATTTAAAATTTTGTATTTGTAAGGACATACCCTAAGTTAATGAATGATTTCACTTCTTTCATAGTTTTTCTTTTCATTTTTTTATAATAATTAAAATATATGATTAGTACTTTACTTGATTGTAAATTATGTGAGAAATAATAATAATTTTATTTTATTAATTCTCCCACTATTTTATCAAGTATTGACAGCCCTCACCATTGAATTTTGAATGTTTAGTTTCTTGGGAATTATAGTGGAAAGGATCCCCATTACTTTTCTTAACTATCCATACTTTGGCCATGCAAATCAAAAAGTAATTAGGTAGGAGTTCTTAACAAATATGGGCTTACATCTCCTTGATCCATTGAGTGGATTCCCCTATCTTGAAAACCTATCTTTTTTTCCTCAACACTTAACTCGAATTTTTTATTGAATAGACTTTGGTCATTAAACTCAATACAAGTTTGGTTAAGTAAACCCAAAACCCTATTGAGAACTCCCTAATAAAAGTAAGTGTCCAGACTTTGGTAATGTACTACACTTAATTCTATGGTTTCATTATAAATCAAGTAATAGAAGGCTTAGTTTGGATTAATATTAGGTTGAGGTATTTTAATTAATTATACATAAATTTTATATTTTTTTATCCTTTACATGTCTTATTAATATTAAGTGGATATTACTTAATTAATTAACCATGTTGGATAAAACATTTATGCATAATTCGTTTATCTAATTTATGTATTTGAATATTAATTAATTCGTTTATGTGATCACGGCCTTTTATCCATAAAATAAATAATTGTAAATAAATAAATAAATAAATGACCCATTTATGAGATTTATCTAAAAAATTATTTAATGAGTGGATATTAAATCAAAATTTGATCTAGGGGAAATAACTCATTTTATTGATCTTGGCATGAGTTACAGCATTCCACCTAACCACCTATGTAACATCTCATTTGGCATCATTATGGTTCTGTCTTGAACTGCCTCCATGCACCTTAGGTAACTCTGTTAATTACAATTATTTATAACTCACACATAGATGAGGGGAACTAAAGGATTGGTTAAAGTAGAATTACATAAATATCCTTGGACATGCAGGTCCTACATAATAATAGAGTGTGGGATGAACCGCATGCCATATTTTTTAATTTAATAATAAATAATTGAAAACCCATGTAATAAATTAAATTAAAATATGAATAACATATATAGATCTTGGTTAATAACATGAACAGTCACACATGCAATGTATACACAACAGTAAATGGATATCCTTAATTTATTATTCTTTCTTTATTTATTAAGATAAATTCACTTGCATTAATTAATTAATTAATTCCCTTTCATCTTAATGACTATATGAATCCTCTTGGATATAACCATAATAAAAAAAATTAATAGAAAATAAATAGAAAATCCTATTGATGTAGATTTATTACAATAAATTAATTTAGCATTTGATATTCTTTTAAACCCTTATTATATTTTCAAACACTTAAATTTAAAATCAAAACATTGAGGATTTAATGCTGTAATTTTTAAATTTAATGTAATTTTTTTAATTCTTCCATTAATTGGGAGACTAAATGGAGTGTACACTAGATACATATTGTGTAACTCATTTTTCATGTATATAGATAACACACCTGGGGATTCAACATATTGACTTGGTCAAACTACATGGTGTGTACATTCTATCTACACACTGTGTTATTTACTTTTCATGTGCTTGAGATACTCACATAGGTATTTGGAATGTATCTATATGGCATCAAATGATGTGTATAGGCTATATATATTCAATGTGGTCCAAATTCCATGTTCCCATGCAACATGCCAAAAGACTCGGTGTGTTCTTATGTGAGAGACTACATGACGTGTGTAGGCAAGATACACGCCATGTATCACTAATGTTCTGTATCCAGATAATTTTTTGAGGACTCAACGTGTATCTCAGATGCAGTAATTGATGAACTAAACTCTATGTACACCACATAAACATCATGAATATCATAAATTCTTTAGGTTTTCAATCTCATGCAGATTGATATTGAATAATGACTGCATAGATTTCATGATTTACGCTGTTAACCCATGTAGACTACATGACGTGTGCATCATATACACGTCGTGTAATCTGAAAATTGTGTGCCAGGTTGGCCTATTAAAACATGGAATACACTGTGTGTAATAACTTTATGGCATGATATGTATCCCATGGCATGTTTAGGTACAGTGAACTAGAGTACATAGTGTGTACTCTAAGTACATAATGTGTAACTCTATCTTACCAGTCAAAAATTGGTAGTTCCCAATGGAATCTTCAACCATTATTCATTTATTCTTATACCTTTAAGAAAATGAAACACTAAACAAACATGATCAATAGTTCAATAACATGTTAATTCAAATCAGATTAAATAATGAATAATATGATATGAAAATTCAATGATGATTGTGTATGGAACAAAAATCAAATAAATAATTATAAATTTAAATGTGACCACTTTGATACCACTTGATGGTTTTGGGAGTAGCATAAGCGTGCGATAGTGGGTGATATATTAAAATTTATTTTAATATTTAGTTTCTTGAAACCCTGAGTGAGTATATTTCATGTTAAATTTATAATTAATTTATTTAATTATGAATAAAATGAATACCTTGTCTTAGGATCCTTTCTTCGATGATGTTGTTGATCTTCTGAAAGACCCTTTTTGGATTGCCTTCATTGTGATGTGAGGGTCCAAGGATAGAATCCCTCTAGCAGTGATCCACATGTTCTCCTTTGATCTTCAAGTAATTCCAATTGATTTTTAGGTGCTAGCATGGCAAATCAATTGTCTTGTGTCATTTGTGTTGATCGGTCATCCTTCGATCTTGAAGGAATCGCTCTTAAATTTCTCGTTCTTTAGAAGGTGATGGTAAATAGGAATATATGAGAGAATTCACTGTACACAACAATTCTATATTTCTTAATCTGTCAACATAATAGCAATAATCATCTATTTATAGTGATAGGTTTTAGTTTAAATATTATTTAATTTCATATCGGCCCTTAAATAATATAATACCCTTCATAAAATTCTCATTCCATAAAATAATAATATTATTATTTATTATTTTAGAGTGTGTGCAAACTTTCACAGTGATCATCAGATGAAGTCTTGGTACATTCAAACTTCTCTTCAGTTATTGAATAATGAATAAAATTATTTTATTATACTAAATAAATAATTATTAAATATTAATTAAAATATATTTTTTTATTCACAATCTGGTGAAAAAATATTTATTTAATTTATGAAATCAATAAAACTTGAATAAAATTATTCCTTAGTCTAGATAATAATATTTATTCCATTAATTAATTTCAAATGTAATTTAATTAAAATCAAAAAAACACTTAGTGTGTGATCCACTAGGATTATTTCTCATTGGTATTGGGTGGGTATGCCTAAATTCCAAGATTACTATCTAGAAATGGGTCAAGGCACCCAAGATAAATAACTTAATGTCACAAAAATAAAAACCACACATGAACTCTCACTATGTAATATAATCCCTTTTTCTCAAAATCTCATCAAGTAGGTTTCACATCTCAGTCATCAACCTGTGTTCTCGATATGTCTTTCTTTCACTATCTTAAATAAATGTTATTACACAATAGCCATGGAATTTATTTGATGGTTATATTTCGATCAAAGGGTTGAGATATCAACTTCCATAATATGGAAGGGGCAAAATCCTTCCTTGAATTATCCATTAATAACAT
This sequence comes from Viscum album, assembly GCA_963277665.1. Lineage (NCBI taxonomy): Eukaryota > Viridiplantae > Streptophyta > Magnoliopsida > Santalales > Viscaceae > Viscum > Viscum album. The sequence continues at coordinate 836,088,195 of OY728153.1, forward strand.
GTCTTTCGTGATACACACAACATATCCAACTTTTCCATGAATTGTTATCATCATGGTATACGAAATAAATCTAAATGTGTGATTAATAACATGCATTCATGATAATCCTAAATTCTAAGGACCATTACATTCACTCATAAATAGAAATATTTGATGGCACCAAAACATGAAGAATTAATTACTGGTGGTTCTATTCTCATAACCTCCCATCTTCAATATTACCAAGTGTGAAATTCATGAGATGGAGTCTCATCCGCTTAGAAGTACTCACACCTGATAGTCTATATACTATATACCCCATCATAGTATGTTATCCAACTATAGAAATATATTTTAAGAATATCATCAAGTCACTTAAAGGGTCTCATCAAAGTGGTGAACTGATATGACATTATCAATGGGATAGATACTCTATGACATTGTCAAATTAATTTTATCCAGAAGAGTAATAAATATATGATGATAATTTTATATTAATATCCATTACTTGGAATAAACAAGTAATCTAAAGTATAAATTTGTTGATTCTAGGGCACTAACTCCAACACAACCTCCTTCCATTAAGCATAGACACATTATTAAAACAAACTCCACCACTGAGATGAACCTAAATCCATGGGAGGCTAACTGAATGGAAAATCTTATTGAACATTACTAGTCAGCTATTGATTTTAGGGAAGAATTGAGAAGATCAATTTGAGATCAAAATGAAAGAACTAAGAATCACCCTTTAAACATTCCATGACTATTCCCATCAAATCAATCTTGAATCAACATTACAAAAATTAAGGAAGATGATTGAGATTGATCCTCAACTAGATGATGGATTAAAAGACTTGAAAAAAATGATAAATAAAATCTTATCTATGAATAATTCATCGAACCAAAAAAACCATAACGAATCAACTTTATTTACTCTGCCATTTTAATGATGAACTGAATCCATAGATGACTGTAAATCCGAGCTGAAATTTAAAGAACTTTTGTCCATATTTGATGAACTAGGTATCAAGACAATGAAGTCAACTAATATGAATCTTCAGAAAAAGTTAAACTCTGAAGTTTTTGGGTTGACCAAAATCATAGAAGTCACAATCCATTTAATCTTGTCTCACCCGTGAAATCATCATCCAAAAGATTAATAAACTACCGAGCATTACTTCATGTTCTGACTTGAGAAGAGTCGGCTGAGATCAACCATGTAGAACTAATCATTGATGCTTCTGCTGATAAATTATTCAATTCAATTATGTTCTGTTTGTTTTGACCATGTATAGAGGAAGACAGGAGGCCACAGTTCTTTCTTCATGCATCATTTTCATCTATGTGGAAGAATGCATGCATTTTATTTGAAGAAATTCCCATGTGAATTCCCTACTCTTTAATGAAGATGAATTGATGGTTTGATCTCTACTTCATACCCAATCCAATATGCCTCCCTAAATTGAATTTCTTTGACTGATACCCACACCCCTAGTCTAATTAACCATAAAAATGAGTTTTCCAAAGTGTAGCAATGATGAAAGACCCATATCTAGAAGAATACAAGCCAAAAAACAATGATAATCCAAGCCTAGTTCACCAAACAAACCCAAATCCATCTAGTTTATGCACCTTGAATATCAAATGTAGTGACATTCCCATTTTCTAGCATAAAAATGTGCACATTTATCATTCTTATTCTTTTTTACCCAAGAAGTAGTGTAACACATCACTAGGAAAATTCTCGAACGCATTCAAAGTACGGTCATGGGAATATAATATTTTAGTTAGAAGATTACAGTGATTCTTATCAAACCAATATTTTCACTATTTTTCATGTGTATTTTTTTGTTCTAATCCCTACCAATTTAATAATTTGAGTGGATTATAATTTTTTATTTTTGGTGAATTTTGTTCTAAAAGGTGAAATTTTCTTAATTCTTGAATTTTAATAGTTTCTTATCACTTATGTATTTTAAGAATAACTTTATTCAATATTTATCCAAATAGAGTGATTATTTTTTTAATATTCCTTTGTTTGTGGGATTCAACTTCTTCTTTTGAAACCAGATTTCATTCGAAATTTCATAGGTTCAAAAAAATAAATCAATTTGAAAAATATTTTTGGCTGAAAGAATATACCACTTCTCATTAAATGAGTCATAACTCGAGATACAGACCTCCAAGTGAGGTTACTATAGCTGAAAATTAAATAAAACATGAAGTTTCATGTCTATATTAAATTTAATGGAGAAATTCACTCATTAAGGTAGAAATTTAATTCACCAAAGTGGAGGAAGATGAAGGGTCTCTTCGGCCATAAAAAGTGTTCTTGAGTAATTTGAGAATAAATATTTTTAAATATTTCCAAAGAAGATGATATTTGGACGGAACATGACCAATATATATATGAACAAATTTTATTAAGACACCTTCCCAATAATTTACCATTTACTATGAAAAATAAACTTAATCTTTCATTGTATAGGAACTTGAGGTGGAATTTTCCACCCCTTAGCCCTATAAATATGTGTATCCACTTCCATTCAAAGGTGTTGAATAAGGATAAATAGGGTGTTTTATGGATAATTGGAATCTTTATGTTCTGTTTATTTTTTATTTTCTCTTTTATTAGTTTCATAATGCTCTCTTCTTCCTCATTCAACTCTTTTACCATTCACATAGAGGGGTAAAAATTTTGAGTGATTGAGGAAGGGTGATTTTTCCTTTTGTAATGTCAGAGACTTGTGATTTAATTTAAAACTCTATTTTTCTATAGAATTATTTTTATTTTTAGTGATTATGAATTCTCTTAATATGATTGTATTTAGGGTTTTGGTGTTATTCTTTGTTTACAGCTTTGGTTGAACTTCTTTAAAATCTCTCTGCCTAGTGCATTTTGTCTTGATCGAGTAGATTATGTTAAGTGGTGAGTGTCTCATGATCATTAGAATGTGTGTAAAATAAGTGAATTATTTCTAAATTTATAATGATCAAAAATTCATAATTGTGACTTGACTTATTAGGTTGGGAATGATTTATTGATTTTCATACACACATGAGTGGTCTTCATTTCCTCCTTCAACCAAGGGTGATTGATAACTCAATCGATGATTCTTTCATTTATCATTCAATTGGAAGATAGGGGATGATTTTTATGACCATGGTGGAATTTAAAAATGTGATCCTACCCTGAACCCGTCACTTTCTTCATCAATTTTTTTCATCCATTATTTAATTTCTTTCCTTATTTTTAAAATAAAAAAATTTCAAAAACAACCTCCACTTATTTCTCTAGTTTAAAGTGAAAAAGTTATTGATGTGTGCTCCTCTCTCACAAAAACATAAGTTGAATTCTTTACTAAATTTTTAACTTAAGAAATAATTGTTTTTTCCACACCCCATGAAAATCATATTTCAAAACTTGGTATTATTTTCGAGGAGGCAGTTCCAAAAATCTAATTGTAAATAAATTTTTGTTTTCATATTAAAATTGAAATATTAAAAAAATGTTTAACTCACCTTGGTCTAAGAAATATAGTGTTTCTTTATTTTATAAGAAGTTATGGGGAGATAAAATCCAAATCATTAAGGTGGAGGAATTAAAGGATCTCAATTAGGACATTAAAAATACTCTGGAATACCTAGTGTTAGAGGGATTGTCTAGAGAATTAATTGAACTCCATGAGTACTTCCCTAAATTTTATCAAGATATGGTCGAGATATAAAAAGATTCTTCCTCATTTCCCACTAACATTTCTAAAGAAATTACACAGGTGGAACATCAAGTATAATTGGATTTCAATGGTATAAAAGATCATTTGAAAAGGGATGAAGATAAGATATAAGGGATGAATATCCAAATGGAAGAAATATTTCATGAGTATTAAGAGAAACCTAAACCTAAATTTGATCTAGTGGTGTAAGTGGATTCCATGCACATCTTTGATGTTGAATAACTGGGAGAGATCTTGATAGAATTAAAATAATATTTTTTTCCCTATTCAAACATTACTAGAGGACATTGATAAAGAATATTTTTCTTATTAAGTACGTATGGTAGATCTACAAGATCTGTATGACTTATAGAATTAATATGAGGGGAAATATTATCTCCCCATTCCTTATAAGGAAGAAGAATCAATTCCACTATATCTATAACTAGTTTTGGAAGAATATGAAACCACCCAAGTGTTATAATTTTAAGAGAAGATATAGGATCCAAAATACCAACCTCTATCCAATAAAATTCAACTCTAATAGGTAATTTCCACTAAATAAGTAATTGAATCCAAACAAACTCAAGGAGATGATCTTTTCTTGAACTCATTATCTTATAATTTTTTTTGAAACTGAATTTAGTATCACTTATAATTGTTTTAAATATTCAAATTCAGAAAAAACATGGATTTCCTTATTTTATGAGGAATAAAATAACGATACACCTATTTAGGAACATATATAGCTCTCCAAACATGTTAAACACTTATTGAAGGGAGTTTATAAGAATATCCAAGTGGCTTTTCCCTGGGAAATAGAGACATGATATACTTACTTTGAAGGGGAATAATTTTAAATTGATTCTTCATGATTTAATTTAATTCTAATATAATTACACACTAACTTTACCTTTTATTATTCTATTTATAAAACATACCTAAATCAACAACTAGAGAATGAATAAGAGATTATGTAAGTAGAAACCAAGAAACAGGAGGACCAATTATTTATCTTATCCTCACCATGAAAGTTGTATCTCATTGTCATAAGTATTTATTTGATGTACTATATCCATGGAGTCCTTAATAAAAAGGAATAATTGAAATCTAGAAAGAAGAAGTATTGGTGGATCATCTCAAAGAAACTCCACCCACAATCATATTGGGGATAACCAACTGGAACTGTCCATTTGGAGGCATTCAAAACACAGGTCCAACTTGGGGGATTAAACTGAGATCTATCCTTATTTTCTCATTCTATTTCTTTTTTATTTTATTTTAATAATTTTCTTATGTTATATTCTCTACTTTTGGTTGTAGGTTTTCAGTGTGTAGAACTTAGGAGCTTAACTCCACATTGCACTGCCAATAAGTCAGGTTGTACCCTTCTTAACACTTTCTTACTTGTTGTGATTTAATTTAAAATATTCTTACATGTAAAATCTACTTGAATTAATTGAGTAAATTGAATCATTTAGGTGTGGGTGAGGGGACCTTTTTATTTTAGGGTTTTCCTTTTTTCAATTTTCTAACAAAAATTGTGTATTTTTCAAATTTTTGTGTTTATTTTTTAATTATTGTGTGTTTTTGAAACTTGTGAGATCAAATGATTATCTTTTACATTTTTTTAAACTCAATTAAATGAGTGAACTAATTTATACAATTAAACTAAACATAAATAAATGGTGAAAATGAATTTGTTTCAAGTTCAAAACTTTGGGAATTTCATGAAAAGTGCTCTGATTTTTTAATCCCATGCCACATATTATTGTCTTTATCTTAGAAATAAATTTCCTTTTAGGCTTATGAAACATATATTTCATATTATTTACATTTACCTCACTTCTTGAGAGAACCAGGCCATGATTTTTTTAACCATAATTTGATATATTTCTGTCAAAACATGAGGCTTTGAGGTACTTGTGATTTAAATGATTGAGGAATTTCTTTGGTTTTAAACCACTTTTTCAATAGAATAATTTTTATTCTATCTTTACTTTTATATTTAATCCATGTATCCCTTAGAATCTATGAACAACTTATTATTTTAGCCACATTACATACCAATTTTCCCTATACAACCTACTCTTGATGTTAAATTGCATGATATAATTAAACTTAATTATGAAAGGAAGTTTTCTTGTGTTATGATACATCATTTAATTATACTTTGGGTGGAAAATAAAATGCTTAAGAGATTATTTTTATATTAAAAATTAATTCTTTAAAAATTTGTGCCTTTTTGGAGATTTCATGAAAAAAGAAGTTATGCCTTTCTGGAGCTTCCAAAGGAGAAAGAAAGTTGTTCCTCACTGGAGCTTTCAAGAAAAAAATTAGAAGATAAATTTTGTTTTTTATACTGAAATATTGATGTTTTGAGATTTTCATGAGATTTTAAAAGATTCTTAGAGGTTATTTATTACTAATGGATGTGAGTAGGAGACCGTACTTGAGTGAAAATTAGAATCATTAAATTTTTCTTCAAAAAGAGAAAATCACTCCTTATTCGACCTCATAATTTTTGGCATATAAATCCTACCAATTGAAAGAAACTAAACAAACCTGAAAATTCTTCATGATAAACACGTTTTCTTAAATAACATTAGGTGGAGATACAGAAATTTATCAAGCCTGTGGTGACTCTTGCATAGGCTTGGATGAGAAAATACTTGTTAAAAATGGACAATTGTGAGATGAGAGAAAATTCATGTGAGATAGGTGTATTGTGTGACTGGGGGAAGAAATGAATTGGAAATTTATTGAATGAATTGAATATAGAACTTGAAATAATGGTTTTTTAGGAGTCATGGAATCTTTTGTTTCTTGTTTTCAAATTGGTGTATCTCATTGGTAAGTGTTTTTAATTTTATTTGATTTGATTTTGATGCTTACTTGTCTGGGATTCTAAGTGATAAGTGTGGGAGAATTGATAGAGATAATATTTTAATTATTTTTCATGTGTATTTAAATGATTTAATCCCTTCCAATTTAAAAAAATGAGCTAATTTGCATCATTTTTGGATTTTTGGTGAATTTTATTCTAAAATGTAAAAATTAATTAATTGTGAAATTTTAACAATTTTCTATCACTTTTATATTTTGATAAAAAATCAATATTGATCCCAATGGAGAGATAACTTTTTTATAGGCTTCATTTTTTGTGGTATTCAACTTCTTCTTATAGAACTAGAGTTAATTCTAAATTTCACAACACAAAAAAATCTATCAAGTTGAAAAATATTTTTAAACGATAGAATGGACCCCTCCTCATTAAATGAAGAATAACTATGGATAAAAACCTGTAAATGAGGCTATTCAAGATGAAAATGAAATATAACTTGAATTCTCATGTTCAAATTAAATCTCATGGAGAAATACACTCATTAAGGTTTCCATTTAATTCTCTAAAGTGGATAAAGATAAAGGATACCTTCCGATTAAAAAATTATTCTTGATTAATTCGAGAATAATTTGTTTTACATGTGTCAAAAGAAGATAACATTTGGAGATATAATGGCCAATATAGATATAAAAAATTAATGAAGACACTTTTTTGATAATATTCGATTTACTATGAAAAATAAACTATAAAATTCCATGGACAAAAACTGGAGGGAAAACTTTCCACCCCTCAACCCTATAAATATGTGTATCCACTTCCATTATAAGGTGTTGAAGAAAGAGAAAGAGGGATTGTTCTGGAGAATTATAATCATGAATTTTTTTAGATTTTCTATTTTATCTTTTATTAGTTTTGTAATTCTCTCTTATTCCTCATTCAACTCTATTACCCTTCCCGTGGAGGGGTAAAAAAATTTATTGATTGGGGAAGGGGGAGTTTTCATTTTGTAATCTCAGATTATTGTGCTTTAATTTAAAAATACATTTTTATATTGAATGATTTTTGTTTTTATTAGTGCCCAATTCTCTTAATTTTATTTTATTTAGGGTTTTAGTGTCATTTATTGTTTATAGTTTTGGTTAAATTTATTTAAACTACCTTTTCATAGTGCAATTTGTCTTGATCAAACAGATTGTGTTACGTGGTGAGTGTATAATGATCATTGGCATGTGTGTGGAATAAATTAATTGTTTATTTATTTATAAGAAGAAGAAAAATTCATAATCGGTACTTTCCATAGTAGTTTGGGAATGATTTTCTGATTTCCATGCACACAGGAGTTATTTCCATTACTTCTTTTAACCAAGGATGATTCAGAACTCGATCAAGGAGTCTTTCATTTATCATTCAATCAGAAGAGAGGGTGAATGATTTTTATGACCATGATGACATTACAAAGGGTGATCCTAACCTAAACTCATCACTTCATCATTTTGTGTTCAACCTTTATTTAATTTCATTATTACTTTTTAAAATCAATCAATTTAAAAAAAACTCAACTTTTTTCTCTAATTTAAAGTGACAAAGGTGATTATTGTACACTCCTATCTAGAGAAAACCTAGGTTAACCTCTTTACTGCATTTTTTACTTAAGAAATAATTATTTTTTCTTCATCCCATGATAGGCACATGTCAGATGTTGACCGCAAACCCTAGAGTTTCCCATGTGGAAACCATCCAAGAAAGGAGGAAATATTTCTTGGCACTGAAATTAAAATATAAGGGAGAAAGAGAAGATCCATTTCCTATAAATATTTTTCCATCCCCTCATTATAAATTTATCTAGACCTTGGCCTCCATCCTATTTTCTATTATATTAGGATTTATTTTCTACATTTTTAATATAATTATGTTATGTTATTTATTTATTGTATAATTCTCTTATCCCTATTTTCTTCGTGTTTCCCACCTCTATGAAGTCCTTGTGATCACGAAATCTGTGATCATGGAGATATAACCCCCTGTGGGTGGTCTGAGGGGAATCATAGTGATGTTATTGAATTTATGTGTTTCAATTTATCACTTTATTTTCTTTAATTGTCGTGTGATTGTGAAGATGGTGGGTAGAGGAGGCGATCATCACTTTAAATTCCATTAACACTAATGCACTCCTATACTTATTTCACTTCAATGTCTCTCTTTATTCGGATTACACTTCATACTAGTAATGTTGTTTGATTTGAATGAAAGATTTGTGTCTGATTACTGCTAGGTGAGTGAGTAAATCCATTCACTCAATTGAGAAGTGTTCTTTCCCATTCACCAAGGAGAATAATGGGATTATTGGTTTGATAAAAGATTATTGAGCACATTAGCAATTCCATATCAAATATAAATATTGTATGGTGTATGGATGAATGATATTGAGTTTGTGCATTGAGATAGAATATTTAGAATGAATTTAAATGATGATCCAACCTGCTAGAATTCACCCTATTACCTTTTGGATTTATTCTTGGCCTATTTTTCATGTTTTTAACATTTATTTTATTTCCAATGAATTTTATTAGAAAACAAAATAATCATCACATCTCCAAATTTCTCTCTTTCAAAACATTGAAAAAAATAAATATTAATAAATGATTTGGAATAGTGAAGAACTGACCCACACATGGTCATTGGAAAATGACATTGGTTAACCGTATGTTTCATTCCATGTTTTATGTAAAAAAAATATTCAATTTGATTATGGCCCCAAATAATCACACAATCAATTTGGCACCGTTGTCAAAGAGTAAGTTCGAGGATTCACTTTTCAATTTTTCTATGTAAATAATTTCCTAATTTTGAAATTTAAAATGAAAAAAAAACAATAACAATAGATCATCGCTCACTATAAAAAGGGATATAGCACTTATTGCTAATCTTAAATGAATAAATAGTAATTCTACAGGTGAACATATTTAAAATGAACTCGCCTCAAATTAAGTGATAAACCTGTATGAGAAAATATTATTATATTATCATAAATTTAATACTAAAGTGGGAGTACATGTGGATTATGAACCAAAAACTAAAACCTTAACATATGAATAAGACATCCTAGATATGGAAGTACTTAAATATCCCGCTCTCCTACACAAGTCTTAGATGATGCTCGAGGCACTCTAGGAGAAATATAAGATACCAGTTGAACAACTTGAGGGGGTGATAGAACTCTTGACTCTATTGCATTTAATTATTCTCAAATTTAATTGGAATCCAACCCCAATTACTTTAATGATACAAATTTGGCATTTTTGGAGGATTATTTAGAGGGAGATAAATGTGATTTTGACTCTTTTTATCTTAATATCATGCAAGCTAAACCCTCTTATGGAATATTGTGTCTTAATATTGAAGATTCAACAGTATTACTTGAAGCCTTAGTTACAGAAAATGAAGAACCCACTATTGAAGTGGATTATCATAATAATGAAATAGAGGAACCAGAATGGCCCCCTCAAAAATACCAAGAACTTCATACAGAGGGAGGCAGAAAAGATCAATAACAGGCCCCGTTCATCATCCTTCCAACTCCACCTTTCAAGTTGTTTTACATTGCTAAGGTGTTGTACACATACTATGATATCAAAGGGGGCCTCAAAATGAATAACCAGGTGGAGATTAAGAGTTATAGAAGAATTAGGATATGTTTTGTTTCTTACCACATAAGCTCATCCCAAAAATAAATTGGGGATAATCTCAGGACTGACCAGCTTTAAAAATTCTAAATACAGACCCTCTTGGGAGGGAAAACCCTAATATTCTCTTCATATCACTTTATTTTTCCTTCTATTTAATTTTTATTAAAATTTATAATGTTTAATATGATTTCATATAAGATACCCCTAAATGGAAAAACCCTATGAGATTATCTCAACTGTCTATAAGCACCGCAGGAAAGAGCTTACCTTGAACCTTATCCAAATAATACCAGGTTCTGTTAATCCTTCCCATTTGTTTTGAAACTATTTTATATTTAATATGTCAATAATTGGTAAATTTCATGCTAAAAATAATGGAGGGTAGTGCCATTGATAAGTGTGGGGAAAGAGATTCAAACGTGTTTAAGACTAGATTTTAATTATTTTAGTAACTGTTTTAGAATCTTTGAATAAAAAATATGTTTACTCTTTTAGTATAATTTAGTGAGTGTTTTTAAAATTAAAGAAAAAATCTTCTTATAAATGATGTGAATGGCCATTTTTATAGAATATATTTTTTTACATCATTTTTGTCTTTCCTAGTTTGAATACCATGCTAGAATGAAATCATTTCTTTGGTTCTGATATGGTAAAACATAAATGATTGTTAAGTTAAATTTTTCACTACTTCCATGGAAATTTGGTTTTAGAATTGATAAAGGGAGTTTGAGTAAAAAGGTATTTGTAGAATAAAAATTATAGAATGAGGTCACTGGTTTTTGAACTCAATCCAAGGTAACTAGGCCTATATAAAAAAGAACACCTTAGGGATCTAACTCAAAATAAATTGATATAAGTCATTTGAAACTAGAGTAAAACGGACAATTGGGATCCCATGGTGAATCTCAGAGATATTAGGCACCAGGAGCATGAGTAATTTAATCCATTTTTAATATCCAATAAGTTCCTTTGCACAATTCTTCACACATACATGGTTGGGAAAATTTCAAAAAAAACAATAAAGTTTTTAATGGTAAAAAATGAATCGATTCGAGTGAGGGAAATATTAAACCCAAATGAATAAGGGGAAAATTAACTTATAACAAATTCATTTTAGATATATCAATGAATTGTAAATAAAACGTTGGTTTAAAAAAATTAGGAGAGGGGGAAAAATGGAAGCGCTTCTTATTAAAACTTTAAATCCACTTAAATATTATTTGTTCTACTCCTAGACTTGGAACATTAGTTTAAATTGAAATGAGGTTGTTACTTGAATCATAGAAGATGCATGATGACTCAAACAATGAATGAACCTATGATTTTACTTCAATTTTGTATTATGTATCTGAATCTAAGAAGGACCATAACCTTATTTTTCTACATTAATAAATGAAATTCAATGATAAAATTGTTTGGGAGTGCAATAGTTCAAGTGTGGGGGTGATTTCATCTCAGATTTTTAAAATTTTAACTATATTTCAGTAACAAATTACCCCCATTAATTAAAGAAAACTCATAAAAATAAGCGGTTTTTGTTGCTTTTTTGAATTTGGGAGTTCATTTTAAATTGACTCAACTGATGTTTTTTAATGATTTATTCATTTTTGAATTCAATCCCCAATCCAAATTTTTATTTTGATGTTTAATTGTTTGATTCAAACTAGAACATAAACTGTTAAATGGATAAAATCATGGAATTTATTTATTTAGTTTTTATATTTGATTGGAAAATGCCATAATTTTTGAATTCTAATTGAGGACATGTTTTTTATTGTGTAAATCATTTATTTTAAATTGTGAAATGAAAATCTTGATTTTTTGAATGTGTTATTAAAATTAATCACTAAAATTTAATTCTGATTTGTAAAAAAATGATTTAATTGACTAAAAATGAATTTGGATTTTATCTTGGGGTAGTTGATTTGATTTTCATTTGTTTTCATTCAATTAGAATTAATTTGGAAAAAAATGTTTTCACAAAAAAAATGTGTGTGTTTTTGAATTGTATGAGAAAAATATGTGCTACCATACATCTGTTCTTCTATTGATACCCAATTCTGAAACCATCCATATGCTACTGCGATGGTAAAACTCCCCTACTGCCATTGATCATTGATACCTTCAGAATAACCTGAGAAAATTTTCTTTATTGTTCCCCTATGTCTGATGTCATTACATGCTACCTCCATCCTGGTACAGCCACCCTAATACTGCTGCCTTGCTACCGCCACCCTTCTACCGTGAAGAAAAATCTACTACCACCATCAACGACACCTCCCCTCCTTCTATTGAGTAGATCCACCCTATCTAAACTGAGCTCCACCACTGATATGAACCCAAAGCCATGGTAGGTGGGTTGATTGGATAAGTCGATCGAATATTCCTAGTTGCTTATTGATGTTGAGTGGGGAAGAACCAAGAAGAGCTGATTGAGATTGAAATGGAAGAATTGAGTTGTACCATTCAAACATTGTCACTGATATTCCCAATAAAGTAATCTCAAACCAGTGTTTCACAAATTGAGGAAGATGACTGGGCTTTGTCCTCAACTAAATGATGTATTTGAAGCATTTCACCATAGGATGGCCAAAATCAAAGCTATGAAGAAGCTGTTAAACAATATGAACCATTGTGAATAAACTCAAGAAATTCCACCGAATGAATATCGAACTAAAGAGGTAGATGAATGTGAATCTAATCCATGACTTGAAGAAGTTCCAGCCTCATTCCACCCTATTCTGACCTGAGAAGATTTGGTCGAGATCAACCATGAAGAACCAATCCATGAAGCTTCTGGTGATAAATTCTTTAATTCAATTATTGGTTGTCTGTTTGTTCCCTGTGCAGAGGAATATGCTGAGGCCATAGTTATTTCCCCCATGCACATGTTTCATCTGTGTGGAAGAACACACATATTATATTTGAATAAACTCCCATGTGAAGTCTCTACTCTTTGATGAATTTTAATTGAGGGTTTGATCTCGACTACGCACCCAAGCCAAGATGCCTCTATGAACTAAAGTTCCTTGATTGATAATCACACCCCTAGTCCAAGTAACCACAAAAATGAGTCTTCCAAAGTGCAGTAACAAGACAATACAGTAATCCAAAAGAATGGAGGCCCAAATACAATGACATACCAAGCCTATTTCACCACAAAAACCCAAATCCATCCATTTTATGCACCTTAAAGCCCAAGTTCAATGCTGTGACCATTTTTCAGCATCAATACATGCACATTGAGAACTCTTTTTCCACTAAACCCGAGAAGCAGGGTAACACACCACTAGAAACTTCTCGAACACATTCAAATCATGGTTGTGGGAAGAAAATATTTTAGTTAGAATATTCGAGTGATGATTACCTAAACCCATGGAATTGAACATGTGGAAACCATCCAAGAAAGGAAGAAGCATTGATCGAAACTAAAATTCAAGGAGAATGGATAAGGAGAAGCTCTATTTCCTATAAATATTTTCCCATCACCTCACTGTAAAAGGATCTGGACCTTGTCTTTCAGCCTGGTTTCGATTATTTTAGGATTTATTTTTTGCATTTTTAATACAATTTAGTTTTGTTCTTTGTTAATTGTGTCGTTCTCTTCTCCCTATTTTCTACGTGTTTCTCAACTTTGTGATGTCCCAGTGATCCCAAATTCCATGATCATGGAGAGATAAACCCTAGTGGATGGTCATTAAGGAATCACAATGGTTCACTTCAATTTATTTATTTCAATTCCTCACTCGATTTTCTATAAATATTGTGGGACTTTGAAGATGATGTGTAGAGGAGTTGATTATCACTTTACATTCCATTAACACTAGTGAACTCCTATACTTATTTCACTGCAAAGTCTCCCTTTATTCATATCACACTTCATACCAGTGGAGTCATATGATTTTAATGGAAGAATGGTATGTGTTTTCTACTAGGTGAGTGATTAATTCCATTCACTTGATTGAGAAGTTTTCTTTACCATTCACCAAAAAGAATAATGGGATTTTTAGTCTAATAAAGGATTCTTGAGCACATTAGTTATTACATATAAAAAAATGGTATAGGGTGTATGGATGAATTATATTGAGTCTTTGCATTGAATTAGAATATTTAGGATAAATTTAAATGATGATCCAACCCACTGGAATTCACCCTATGACCTACTGCATTTATTCATGACCCTTTTTTCATGTTTTTTGCATTTATTTTATTTTCAATACATTTTATAAAAAAACTAAACAAACTTCATATGTCCTAGTTTCTCGCTTTCGAAACATTGAAAACAAAATAAATATTTATAAGTGATTTGAAATAGTTAAGAACTAACCCACACATGCTCCTTGGGAAATTAAATTGGTAAAACTTATGTTTTACTCCATGTTTTAAATAAAAAATATTATGTTTGACCGAAGTCAGTGATAATTGCACGATCAACTTGGAACCATTGCTGGAGAGTAAGGTTAGATATTCACTTTTCTTTTTCATTTCGTAAATAATTTCCTATCTTTAAAATTTAAAACCAAAAACAAAAATATATCATTACTCACTATCAAAAAGGATTAAATGACTTAACATTGAGCTCAAACAAACAAATGGTAATTTTACAGGTGAACATATTGAAAATAAACTCACCTAAAATGAAGTGATGAACCAGTATGGGAAAATATTATTGTATTATCATAAATTTAATACTGAGGGGGGTACTAGTGGATAATGAACCAAAAATAAACCCCCAGAAAATGAATAATACATCCTAGAGGTGGAAGTACCAAAATATCTCATTCTCCCACAAAAGTCTGAGATGATGCTTGAGACACTACAGGATCAACATGAGATATCAGCTGAAAAAACTTGAGGGGGTGATAGAACTCTTCACTCTTTTTTATTTAATTCTTCAAAAATTCAATTGGAATATAGCCCCTTTCTTTAATGATATAGATTCAGCACTATTGGAGGATGTTTTGGAGGGAGATAAATCTGATTTTGACTCTTTTTATCTTAATCTCATGCAAGAAGAACTCTCTTATGGGCTATTATATCTTAATATTTTAAATTCAACTGCATTAATTGAGAACCTAGTTGAAGAATATGAATAATACATTAGTGAAGTGGAATATCTTGATGATTAAATAAAGTTACAAAAATACCCCCTCTAAAATACCAAGAAGTTTATACTAAGGGAGGCAGGAAAGACCAATAGGAGGCCTCATTCATTATCCTTCCATCTCCACCATTCAAGCTGTTTTACACTACTATGGTGATAGAAACACACTATACTATCAAAGTGGACCTCTAGAGAAAGAGACAAGTCGAGATAAAGATATGGGGAAGAACGAGGATGTGGTGGTTCTTACCATAGAAGCCTAACCCGCCAATAGATTTGGGAAAATCCCAAGACTATCTGGTCATAGACTATCTAAATACAACCCCTCATGGGAGGGAGAAACCAAATATTTTATTACCATCTCTTTATTTTTCATTCTCATTAATTTTTAATAAAATTTATAATGTTTAATTTGATTTTCAATTGGATTCCACTAAATGGTCAAAACCTAAGAGATTATCTCAGTTGTCTACAAGAACCCCATGAAAGAGATTACCTTAAACATGCTCCAAATAATACTAGGTTGTTTCTATCCTTCCAATTTGTTTTGAAACTATTTTATATTTAATATGTTAATCATTGATAAATTTCATGATGAAAATCATTGAGGGTAGAGTCATTGATAAGTGTGGGGGAGATATTCAGACCTATTTAGGACTATATTTTAATTCTTTTTAGGAACTATTTTAGAATATATAAATAAAAAATATATTTACTATTTTAGTATATTTTAGTGAACCTATTTTTAAAATTTAAAAAAGAAAAAAATTGTTCCTCTTATAAATGTTGTAAATAGCTATTTTTATAGTTGATTTAAAACATTATTGTTGTCCTACCTATTTTGAATGCCATACTAGAATGAAATCATTTCATTAGTTATGATATTGTAAGATGTAAATGATTTTTGAGTGAAATTTGTCTCTCCTTCCATGAAAATTTGGCTTTAGAACTAGGAAAGGGAGTATGGGTGAAAAGATCTTTAAGGAATCTGAATTATAACACGAGGTCTCTAATTTTTGAACTTGGTATGAGGTAACTTGGCCTATGTGAAAAACAACACCTTAGGGAGTGAAATCAAAATAAATTGATATAATTATTTTAAAACTGGAGTAAAATGAAAAATTGGGATCCCAAGGTGAATATCTAAGACATTAAACAGCGGGTGGGTGAGTAATTTAAGACATTTTTACATATCCAATAAGTGACTTTGCATAGTGTTTTTCATATATATGGCTTGGAAAAAATCAAAAATAAAAAATTATAAAAAAATCATCAATAAAGTGTGTAATGGTAAAAAGTTAATTCATTCAAGTGAGTAGAATATTGAACCCAGTTGAAGAAGGGGAAATTAAATTATAAAAAATTCATTTTAGATGTATCAATGAAGGGGAAATTGAACTCTGGTTTAATAAACTTAGGAGAGAGGAACAAATTAAATTGGTTCTTATTAAAACTTTAATTCCACTTAAATATAATTTTTTCCACTCCTGGAATAGGAACATTAGTTTAAATTGAAATAAGGTAGTGGCTTGAATCATGGAAGAGGTATGATAACTCAAACAATGAATGAAATTGTGATTTTACTTTAATTTTGTATTGTGTATTTAAAAATAAACATGACCATCACTTTATTTTCCTTTTAGAATAAAGTAAATTCAATGATAAAATTTCTCATGAGTAAAATAGTTCAGGTGTGGGGGAGTGATGTGAGACCAATTTTTTGAAATTTTAACTATATTTCAATGATAAATTAGATCTATTAATTAAAGAATACCTGGGAAAATAAGTGATTTTTGTTAATTTTTTAAATTTAGAACTTCACTATAAATTAACCCAATTGATGAATTTTAATGATTTATTCATTTTTGAATTCAATCTTAAATCCAAATTTTTATTTTGATTTTGATGTTTAATTATTTGATTCAAACTGGAATATAAACTACAAAATGGCTAAAATCATGGAATTTTTTATTCAAATTATATATTTAATTTGAAAAGTCCAGAATTTTGGAATTTGAATTGATAAAAAGTTTCTAATTGTGTAAATCATTTATTTTAAATTCTGAAATGATGATTTCAAATTATTGAATGTGCTTTTAAAATAATTCACTAAAATTTGATTGTGATTTGGAAAATAATCTGATTTATATTGGATGAAACTGAATTTTGATTTTATATTCGAAAATTTTATTTACTTTTAATTTGTTTCTATTCAATTGGAATTAATTTGGAAAAAATGTATGAACCCAAAAAATGTGTGTTTTGTGAATTGTATAGGAAAAAATATGCACTATTGTGCATATTTTCTATTATCAATACTAATTCTACTACCACACATCTACTACCATGATGGGAAAACTCACCTGCTACCTTTGAGCCTTACTACCATCATAAGAAATCCTTTTCTACCATGAGTTATACCATGAAGCTACCACCAGGAAAACATTTTTCTACAATTCCCCTATGTCTGCTACCATTACTTATTACCACCAGCCTACTACCGCCAACCTGCTACTTCCGCCTTGATACTACCACCCTACTACTATGAAGAAAAATCTACTACAACCATCAATATTACATATCCTCCTTCTATTGCGAAGATCCACCCTATTTAAATCGAGCTCCTCCATTGAGATGAACCCGAATCCATGGGAGGTTATCTGATTCGAGAAGTTGATCGAACATTCCTAGTCATATATTGATGTCGATCAGGGAAGAACCAACAAGCGAAAACTGAGAATGAAATGGAATAACCAGGTTTCACCCTTCAAAGCTTGTTATAATTATTCCCACTAAAGAAATCATAAACCAGTAGTACATAGATTGAGGAAGACGACTGAGCTTTATCCTCAATTAGATGATGGATTTGAATCCATATTATCTCATGTATCCCCTTTTACATGTATGTATGCTTATAATGATTTAGTTTGGATTAATATTTCTCCCACTATATAAATATGTTCAAACTATATTTATGTGCAACTCTTTACACAACTCTTGAAAAAGTCAAAGATAAGGAGGAATAAAACTAAAAAAATAATCATACGTAGCATGTAACTCCTTATATTCATGTATTACAATTTAAATAAGTGGTTTAACATTTTAAAATAAATAATACAACCATTTATAATATAAAAATCATATTCATGAATAATAAATGAGGGAATAAAATAAATAAATGAACAATTAATTTATTTAAACGTGAGATAAAATATTTATGAACAATTTATAAACAAATAATTATAAACAATTTATAATTAATAAATTCATTGTAAACAATCCATGATAAAATAATATAAACTATTTATATTTATATCCAATATGAATTCATTCATATTACCCATTATATGACATTTACTTTAAATATAAGATATTAAATGAAATATAAACAATTTATATTCTAATTTATATTATTTAATCTAATTAAATAATCCAAATATCATATATTAATTATTATTTAAAACTTAATAAAATAAATTGAGAAAACTCCTTTGGATATGGTTTAAATTATTTCTCAAATAAGGCTTTTAATTTGAATAATTCATAGTTTTAATATTAAACTTTTATATTAAGAAATTTTAGGACTCAAGTGAGATTGGTCCTAAAAATTTATTTAAGAAAATAGAAATATAGTAAAACACAACAATCATGTTGCACAAAAGTACCGCCAAATCAGAAAATTGGAGAAAATAGTGCCAACCAAAACATCAAAAAATTCAAAGGAACCTGCAGTCTGATCACATGACCCAAAATTAAAACCCTAATAGTGCATAAAACAAGACAACCACCACATGACAGTTGTGATGATAAGTTCGCATCACGCTAGCCTAATGGTGAAAATTAATACTGAATCAAAAACACCCACATTCTGAGGGAGTTTTCACCCCACCCTGAGAACCAGCAAGACACACCAGCCTGTTTCACCTGAAAAACAGCCTATCACACTAACACCCATGTGAAGTCAGCCACCTTCTCTACCTATTGATGTCACTTCAATCACCTGCGATCATCGGTCAAACCCTCCTCCATCTGAGGTGTTGTCATGCATCGCCAATTGTCGGTCCGACCACCCTGCCGAATGGCGGGCCTCCATCACCTCCGTCCCAAAGACCGAAACCGTGAGATCGTCAGATCTTCCACTATCCTGGAAACTGCCGATGAGAATCTCCTACCACCAGGGCTATCACCACTGTTGGGATACCACACCCTCCTTGTCCCTTCTCCTGATTGTGTTGAACCACCGCTCTGATCCATCATACTACCAACACCTCCACTAGGTGAAACCTGCTTCACTACATGATGTATCCCCCAAACACATTCTTCTCCCCTCCTAGGTACGCCGCTACCCATAGCATGGTTAGATCTCCACCGCGGCCAGATCCATCACCACCAGGTCTCGCCTCTCTATTGGTTGCCAGACCCATGAACCTCTGCATCTCCACCAGGCCTCGCCTTTCCACTGCATCTTCACTAGACCACGCTTCTATTTCACCTCTACTCACCTCTCCATCGACCTCCAGACCCATAACCCCCCCCCCCCCCCCGTCACCACAGATCTCAAAGGATCTACCCAAATCTACACAAAAATTTCCACACCGCCCCTTGTTCACTAGTGATTCCTTCAGACCCCTCCTCTCTAAAGGGATTTCATTAGTTGCCTCCTCAAAACAACTACAAATAGATCGGGATTTTCCACAAGTGGAAAACATCTGATAATGGATAACAATATCATCAGAGATTGGTGCCTGAATCTGGCCACGAGATTGAAGAGAGATAAACTCTCCATCCTTGAGAGAGAATCTCTCTATCTCATCTTTATCCATCTTGACCTTTTATATTTTATCCATATTTTTGTAAATTATAAACACTTGATAAATTGCATTTATAATTTCCATATAAACTTTTTATATCTAAAATATAAGTCCTGTCGTATAATTTAAAAATGGTATTTAATATTAACAAATAATATTTATGGATGTTAATTTATTAAATATTTCATAAAAATTTACTTAATTAATTGTAAACAATTTTATAATTAATTAATTTAAAAAACATTTATAAATTAATAAATATCCCAAAATACCTTTTAATATGATTTATAAATAATTTATAAACCATATATTAAATTCATAATCGAAAACATGGAAAATATAATTTTTCCTACTATATCATATTTAATGATATAAAACATAATGATTTTGAGGTTTATAAACCATAAAATATGATTGATAGATATGGATACATAAGATAAATCTCGTACACCATGAACCACGACCTTTGATGGGAAGCTGCATAATATGAATATGTGGAAAAGGGAATAGAGGATTATGATAAGCCCATATGTAATATTAAAATGGTGTTGGGATGTATTCTGTAAGAATAAATATGTGCTACAATGTCTTGCTTAGGAATAACTCACATGATAAAATGTCAATGTAGGATTAAACTACGCTAACAGGGCCCTGCATAAAAATAGTTTACACAATTTCTAGTCAAGTAACTTATGATATATTACCTACATAAGAGTAATACTACACATAAAAGGCATATGTGAGATTAAAATCACACACCCTATGAATGGATAAAATACTGATCACAGGTTCTCATGACATGTGATAGAAGTTATGCATAGGATTAATCTACTGTGCAGGGACTTTCATAGGGTGAGCGAGCATGCCTAGAAACCTATGTTGAATTAACTTTACGCTATCCCATATTACATTAAACCTGATGAAGAATGGATCATGTTACATTAACTAGGAACATCAACTATATTTGGTTATGGTATATGATGTATAAGGATAATCTTATATAGACAATACTATATAACATTTAACCCAACATGTGTTTATTCATCAAATTAAACCTACAGAGCCTTGTGATATCACATATGTTGTAATAATGTTACGTTGCTCTGTTTTTTTCAATATCATGAATGATTCATAATTTTTATACATTTTAAACTTTTTTTTGAGAATCAAACATCGTGAAACTATTTTGATACCATTATTTGGTTTCAAATGATCAAATGAAACTCATTTATCACAACATAAGCAATTAGAAACCCAAAATCCCAAGAACACCATGCATGAAATCTGAAACCCTTCTATATATAAATGAATTACTTGTACGTGTGTAACTTACACAATTGATCGATGATACATCTATATTTTATCATTCTTTATAAATATCAATCAAGGGAGGCCATTGAAATCCCCTCTCCATAGTGTATCCATGGGTTGGCATGAATCACTCAATGCTCTAGTAGGACCCTCTCATCACCCATGGAATGCTAGTGCCTCATGAAGGCTAAGGTTGGAAGAGGAAGAAAGATTTGTGGAAGGAAGATAATTGTACGGGAACACAGACACCCACATATCATGGTTGTGGCTCCCTTATATAAGCCTTGAGGAAACTATTTGAGCATCATATATTTAAAAATGCATTATAATACATAAATAAATTGATTCAGATGATTATGAAATCATTATATGAATAAATCATTCCTCCTAAGAATTTCATTATATGAAACTAACACTATTAATGATATCCTTTAGTGGAAGAGATTTGAATTTTAATCCTTTTAATATTCTACAATCATTCCAAGGTAGTGTTACGATATCTATATATCATATTATATGATATAATTAAACCAAGAAATACAACATGTTTTGGTTTCTTCTATGTTGTTCCATATGAAATTTTTATATCATATACTATGATATAATACAATACACATCATAAGTGTAAAGTTTTTAGGGAATATCTACCCACCCCTCCCATGTGAATAACATGAAAAATTTTGATTCTATTGGGGCCATAAAACTTGAAGATAGTTCCTCATAGAAGACCCTGACTTGATCAAGGCCCGAGACACTACAAATTTGGTCAACCTATATATATATATTTTACTACTTCACTTATTAAGATATCATTTATAGCTATATTGAAACTATTTTTCCATGTAAGAATTTAAAATATATTAAGAAATATTTTTAAATCCAGACACTGAGACGGTGTGATATTTTGAGGCCTAGTGAGCCTGAAATTGATATTATAAAAATATTAAATATATTAATATCATGCACAAGAAGTTTCCATGAAAAGCTGAATAATTCAAAAACAGATCCTCAGATCAAAAATATGAGACCAATATTGAATCCGTAATGTGGGTTTTACCATAGGCATGGCCTAAAATTGGTTAGCGATGGACATTCAGATGAAGCAGCCTTTGGCGGGTACGTTAAGTGGATTAATTAATTTATTTATTTATTTATTTAATTTAATACCCACAACTTAATTTAATCTATATAATTTATTATATATAAATTCCCCAAGGTTAGACACATAACCCTGGAAGATTTTAGAGGAGGTTCAATGCATTCATCATTGGAGAATTAGAATAATATGATAAACAACAATTGGATCGAGGTGGATTGAGAGGCAGCGAATATAGTAGTTATTCTCCATTACTAGAGAATGAATTATTCACCAATAATCAATCCATATTCAATTTGGGGCATGAAAAATTGTGGATTTATCCCTTTTGATTAAAATATTGATCATGGATTTTATCTGCTTTTGATATGTGATAATTGTTCTTCGCATGAGCCCCACAATTTATTGATTAAATTGATTCAGTATAATTCTTACCTTGTTTCACATTTTATCACCCCCAGTAGTCCCCAATTTATGATACTTGGCTAAGAATGTTTTCCCAATGATATTTTCACTTTTTTTATGTGCTTCATCCCCCTCTATTCTTCAAATTTTTCACCTTTGTCATATGGTGTCACGGTTCGACTTTTTTTGGGTGTGTTCGAGTGCGATTGAACCTCTGGATTCATGGAAGTTGTGAATATAAAGAATGGATTGAAAAATAAAGGATGGATCAGGATGGACTATAGGTTACAAATATTGATCTGTGTATCCAGGATCTAGATCGGTTATGGGGTCATCTGGAAGACAACGGGAGGCACATCGGGCGGCATGCGGGCTTCATGAGAATGACTGGTTTTTGATTTCCAACCAACAAAGGGTTAGAATCAATGGCCAAAGGAAAATACCATTGATTTTATATGGTCAAATAGTTGGATTCACAATGGTGGGTGCGAATATGGAGAACCTCCTGAATAACTGGGTTTTCTGAGAAAACCTTGACTACACAACATGTAGTATTATGAAAAAATTTCATATAGTACCCCCTAGATAAGGTGCCAGGGTTTCTGTAAAGATAAGGATCGCACACTGTGTGGCCAGACCCACACGTCATGTGACCCTCCCTCGGTGGATGAGCCCTGTGCTAGCTTCATACAGCCAGAACCCCATACAGGAAGACATTCCATGTACTCAGGGAGTACAGGAGCACGGTCCAGTGCCTAGGAAGGGGAAAGTACATGTCCAGGTGCACGGTCATGGCCAAGAGCACACAGGCAGGCCCCGAGTGGATGATACATGCCATGTGGGACCCCTTACACATTGTGTATGGTGACATGGACTTTTATCCATGTCCATAGGAGAACACATCCAAAAAAATAAGCAGGAACACATGTCGTGTGGAACCCATACATGTCATTTACCCCTATGAGAAACTTCCACCTTGTGTATCTCCTTTTTATGGACTCGAATTTTAGCCCGAGAGTAGCCTATCCTGGGATTTTTTTCATGTATAATTCAATGGTATCCTTTATAGTCCCTTTAGAGATATGATGTGGAATATTCCACTCATGATAATTCTTTATATGATGCTTGAAAATGGAAGTGATCAAGCGGTAATATTAAAGAGAGGTCAGGGTTGGAAACCCCCTATTGCATTAGGGAGCGAGTCCACTATAATTCTTGTACTAGTTTGAGTGGAATACCCTAAAAAAACTTGGGAATGGGTTTTCTTCCTATTGAGTGGCACCCTCATGATGCACTAGGTCATTAGTCCTATATACTTCGAGTTGCACCCTCCTGTCGTACTTGGGAATGGGTCCTCTATCGATACCTATTGAGTGGAACCCCCTTGATGTACTAGGGAATGGATCCTCTACCTACTGAGTTGAACCCCCTAACATACTAGGGCATGGGTCCTTTACCTATTGAGTGGTACCCCCCTGACACACTAGGGCATGGATCCTTTATTGGATATTGTTCCCTCTTGATTGTGTGGAACAGTAGTGAGGTGTGGGTCCTCTATATAGTTACCTAAAAAATAAATTATATGTTGGGAATCAGATATGGACCCTTTGAAGATGTTCATAAACTCATCAACCTAGGCTAGTTTGTGATATGTAAATACCCTTTATCTCTTGTCTAGGTTTCTTTTATGAGAATATATATGTGTTTTTGGGTTTCGTTTCCCTCTTTATTTGGGTTGAGCTAACTACTTCTATTGTATATCTCTATTGATCCCCTTCGATTTTTTTGGCATCTTACTGGGTATGTATATAATAACCTATTCATGGTATTTTCCTGCATGTGTCATGTATTATGCATATAATTGACATTTAATTGGTGATATCAGTGAAGCATAGGGATACTTGAGTGCATAGACCACGTACGGTGATTGGGCTTAGAGATTATGAGTCAGGCTCTCTCAGCTTTCCTTTATTCCTATTGTTTTCAGGTTGGGACTTCATTTCTATTTGGGTGTGTATTTTTTACCTATACTCTTTGGTTTTATTCTTTCATAGTTCGATGTATTACCTAGAGGTTATTGTATGCATGGTTTTACTCTAGAAGCTACAACCCTTTTTATTATTCCTCTTCACTATTACATGGAGATAGTTGGGTGCATGTGTATAGGTGCACAGGAAAAGGCCTCTCATTTATATTATTCCTTCTCAATGCTTGTTTCCATCCCCTAGACTATTAGAGGTGGGCTTGGGATTATGGTGTCACAACCTTCCATCACCCAGGTAGGCCCAGGTGGTTTGGGTCGTTACGAAGTGGTATCAAAGGTGGTTCATCCTTGGGTCGGTGTAGAGACAGGACCATGGTAGGATTTGTTGGGAACTTAGGGGAATAGTTTCATAGTGTCTCAAGTGAAGATTTTGGTCTAGGGAACCTAGTGTTTGTGCAGCGGCCAATGTATCCAAACACCATGACTCTGACTACCTTCTTGTCAACTCAGCATACCTAGACATTAGTTTCATGGAACTTGGTACATGAATCATATAGTATTGAGTTATTTGACTATCATTATTGAGTCATATCCCTATATATATATATATATATATTATCATATTATTATGGAAAATTTTGATTTTTGTTAGGGTGTTTCCATGAAAACAACCATCCAGGTTACCGATTCTGGATCATGGTGATGATCCGATGAGTGATGAAGCCTCAATTCAAGGGTTGCCTCATGAGATATTTCCTTCAAGAAGGAAGGTAGAAGAAACCCCACCTATCGAGCAATAGATTTTACTATCAGGGAAGGATGAGGATGTGTGTAGTCTTAGTACACTCCATGAGTTCTAGTGCAAGATGCTGCCGAGGTTCTATGGTGATCCAAATCCCCGGCAGTGGAGGATTGGATTTAGTCAGTTCTTTAGGCTCATGTGGAACCTGACTGATCAGATAGCTGCATTGGTAGCTGGATTTTCCATGGAGCATCTGGGAACTAGTAGAGTTTGGTCATGTATATGTATGATGAGGTGGTACTCTCATGGTTCGAATTCTAACAACTATTTCTTGAGGAGTACTACCCCACATTCTTTCACTCAGTTCAGATCCAGGAGATTCTAGAGCTATAGCAGGTTAGTATGATGGTTGTTGAGTATATGGTGAGGTTCACTAAACTTACATGGTACTCCCTCGATATGGTTTAATATGGTTACTTCTAGGCTTGGAAGTTTGAGCATCTTCTCTATAGAGACATATGTGCTAATGTGGTTCCCCTAAGAATTTCCACCTATGTTGGAGTATTAGAGTGGGAGCTAGTGATAGGGAAATTCCTATCTAATGGATTTTAGGTATCTGGTGCTAGTATTGGTTATCATAGATTTGATTCATCTTCAATGGCTAGAAGGTGTCATTATTTAGGGTATTAGTGCAGGAGATCTCCCCATGTCTAGTCCCAGTCACGTGGACATACAATGTAGGGTTCGCACAGAGAACTAGGTCAACCTATAGAGGGGATATTCTATTCATGTTATGTGCATGGTCACATGGAAGATGATTTTCTGACCATACATTCTGATGATGGTAGGAAGGTAGTAGATGGACCACCATGGCAGAGGCATCACCATGACCAGGGTTCTCCCAGATGTGGCATGGGCGGCCCTAGGGTGGAGGAGCTAGTAGTGGAGTGGGAGGGGATCCATGAGGAGGAGATTCTAGTGGAGGGTGATGATATGATCTACTTGTACCACCATCACTAGGTGGCCCATTCCAGGCTCAGGGGGTGGTTTATGGGGTTATGAGCAGCTACAAACCATGAAGGCTTATGACCCGGAAACTCATGTGATGATACAAGGTATGATCTATGTTTATTATACACTTTCTCTAGTACTTTTAGAAATGGTTTAAAGTCACTCCTTCATTTCCATATCCCTTGTATGAGATCTAGAGCTCCTCGTTGAGACCTTAGCATAGTATCTTTTACTATAGGTTCTGACTGGGTGTGATTCTTTGATATCGCTTATCTACTGGAAATGTGAGTTATTGTTTGGTGGATGGTGTTTCACATGAGACCTATTGATCATAATGATGAAAAATTATGACCTCAACTTGGGTATGGACTGGTTTCCCACAATTTTAGCCCAGATCAACTATCATCAAAGTTGGGTCAGATGCCTTCAAGCAGATGGGATGAGATTCTCCTTTATGGGTGAGATAGATCTCATGGATAAGTGGGTGGGTCTTGAGATTAGGATAATTCAACTCATCACCCATCATTTAGAGAGTTTATCCCTTGGTGTAGTAGGATCTTCCAGAATCTTGATCCTTCAGTGGTGGAGGACTTTATGGATGTCTTCCCTAAGGATGTTCTAAAACTACCTTTGTGGAAAGAGATGAACTTATGCATCGAATTGAACCCTAGGTCCATGTTGATATCTGAGAGGACCAGTTTGGGATATGTCGAACACTGAGAGGGGGGGTGAATCAGTGTTGGGGACTTTTTAAACCAATTCCAACTTTTATCCCTGTACCTCATGACCTGTTAGGATCTTGATTCTATTATTCTCTTTTACCTGTCGCATGCAATAATAGAAATCAATAAAAATATGCACACAATATTTTTACAAGGTTCACCACTCAATAAGAGTAGCTACGTCCTTTCCATGAATGGTTATGACCACTGCATGGATTCTTCATTATAATGTGATATGCTTTTACAATGGAGTGGCTAGGAAAGCAATCCTCTAGCCCGTGTGAGTCCCTACACTTTAGAGGGGGGTGGGAAACAATCCTCTTCCCTGGACTAGTGATGACCTAGCCCAACTTGCAGCATCTAGCTAGTTCTTTATACTACCTATGGAGACAATCTTCTTCCTTCTTCAAAAGGTAGGTTCTTCTCTTGATCTTCTTCAGTGCTCTTCACTTGATTACTTGCAAAGCAGTAGGCAAGCAATTCTTCGTGTCTTCTTCTTTTCTTCTTCACTAGTGCAAAACCAGATGCACTAGGACTTCTTCTTCTTCTTTAGTGTAATAACAGAATGCACTAGGACTCCTTCTTCTTTCTTAGAAAGAATCACATATACCAATGTGATTAATTAGGAAACGAAGACCAGCTTACTTGGCATCATCAGATTGAGTTCTCCTCTTGTTCATAAATGCATGTGATCATGCATATGGAATGTAGTTGAACTCTTTTCCTTGTTCTTCTTTCCTCTCTAGAAGATGGCAGGAACTCCTGGAACAAAACAACTTGCATGCCTACTTCCACTTGCGCGCCCTATACTTGCGCGCCTATAACTTGTGCACCTATTCTTGCACGCTGCTACTTGCACTCCACTACTTGCGCGACAAG
The DNA here is from genome assembly GCA_963277665.1 of Viscum album. Classification (NCBI taxonomy): domain Eukaryota; kingdom Viridiplantae; phylum Streptophyta; class Magnoliopsida; order Santalales; family Viscaceae; genus Viscum; species Viscum album. The sequence goes on from OY728153.1 coordinate 836,116,489, forward strand.
ACTTGCCAAAAGACTTGCGTGGCAACACTTGCATAGCAGACTTGCGCGGAAACACTTGCACGACAGACTTACGGGGCAACACTTGCGCAGCAGACTTGCGCGGAAACACTTGCATGGCAGACTTGCGGGGCAACACTTGTGCGGCAGACTTGCGTGGAAATACTTGCACGGCAGACTTGTGTGGCAACACTTTGCGCGACAGACTTGCGCAGCAAGACTTGCACGCCGTATAAATAACACTCATCTTGCGCGCCAATTCAGCTTGCGCGCCGCTTTCTAAACTTGCGCGTTCAGAGCTCAAATTTTTCTCTTAAGTATTGAGCCTTAACAAATGAGGAGGAAAGTAGTCTATTTATAGGCAATTTGGTGACTTGTGCACCCATACAATTGTGCACCACTCTTGACTTGTGTGACACTTTCAATCTTGCGCACCGCTTTATTTCCTTTGTCATATTTTGATTGGATGATCTTTGAAATAGGGCTTGGGTTCCACTTACACTTGCGTATCAACACTTGCGCGCCACCACCTGTGGGACACCACTTGCGCGCCACGACTTGCGCTCCGCTTTCTTTCCTTTTCCATATTTATGAAATAATGCAATTTGAAATATGACTTGCGCACCTATACAACACTTGCGCGCCACCACTTGCGCGCCGCCACTTGCGTGCCTTCTTCTTTTCGTTGTCATTTTTGGATATGATGATGTTGGAATATGACTTGCGCGACACACTTGAGCGCCAATACTTGCGCGCCAAATACTTGTGCGCCATTCTTGACTTGCGCGCCACTCTCTTTCCTTTGCCATATTTCTGAAATAATGCTCTTTTGAAATATGACTTGTGCGCCTATACATACTTGCGCGCCTACTGCATACTTGCGCACCTACTTCTTTCCTTTGCCATATTTTTGATCTAATGATATTTGTGATATGACTTTGCCAAAAACACGTCTTTTTCTCTCACTTTCCTTTATAAGGCTTGCATCACAAGTTCTCTGAACTTATGATATTTGTGAAATACAAATCAGCAAAGCATCATCTGGTTTCTCCAAGTTCTTTAGAATATGAATTTCAAAGTACTTCTTTCATCCTCACTTCAAATCCTCAATTCTTCTTCAACCATCCTTAGATAGATGATAATTCACCATTATGCTCCAATAATCCTCAAATGGACGATACTTCTCGATTCTTCATTGCTGTAAACAATGTGTCACCTTTGACACAAGTTCTTTGAACTTAGGATCAGTTCAACAATCGTCTGAATTTTTCTTCTTAGAGAATTACTCAAGTATGACATCCAATGCTATGATTTCATAATAATTCTCCAAGCATCCTCACTTCAGCCGATCTCCATTAACTTTGGAGTCCTTCTTTATCTCCTTCTTCATTTTGACCAGTATTGACAACTGTTGACAACAAATACAATCTTCCCACACAAAGTGGTCCCAACAATATATTTTGTGGAATATCATATGTTCCCTATTAAATTCTAGGATATTATGTTGCAATTAGAGGACCTTCGAGATAAGGGTTTCATCTAACCCAGTGTGCCCCCTGGGCTACTCTAGTTTTGTTCATGAAAAAACTGGATGAGAGATTGCAACTTTTTGTTGATTATCATCACCTGAACCAGGAAAATATCAATAACAAGTACTCATTTTCAAGGATTTATGACCCCTTTTATTTGTTTCAAGGCACTATTTGGTTATCTAAGATCAATCTCAGGTCCAGCTACCACCAGTTGAGGGTTCGTGAGATTGATATTTTGAATCTGGTATTCTGATAAAGTTGTGGACACTATGAGTTCTCAGTGATTCCTTTTAGTGTGATGAGTGCCCCCACTATGTTTATGGATTTGATGAACCAAAAATTCTTGCCATACTTGGACTTATTTTTGGTTATATTCATTTATTACATACTCATATACTCTAAATCATAGGATGAGTATACATAACACATAAGGATGGTCCTAGACTTAATCCGAGAGCACCAAATTTATGGTAATCTCTCTAAGTGATAGTTATGGATTTGCAGGGTTAACTTTTTGGGGAATTTCATATCTAATCATGGATTAGTTTTGGACATAGAAAAGATTGATGCAGTGCTTTCTTAGGATCCACCCAAGAGTGTGACATGGGTGTAGAGTTTTCTTAGCTTGGTAGGGTAATATAGGAGGTTCATGGTGGAATTCCCTAGGATTTTAGCACCTTCGACCAGCCTAAAGTGGAAATTCTAGATGTTTATATGGACCGAGTAGTGTTATAGAGCCTTAAAGAAATTGATATTGAGGTTTCTTAGTGCTCCTATATTGATACTACTTGATGAGGTCATAGAATACGTAGTTTATTGTGATGCCTCTATAGTTGGGATCAACTATGTTTTGATGAAGAGGTAGGTAGTGATCGCATATGGTTCAAGGTATTTAAGACCCCATGAGAAGAAATATGAGACTCATGACCTGGAGTTAGCAGTATTAGTCTTCACTTTGAAGATTTTGAAACACTATATTCTGGGAGATCACTTTGTTGTTTACTCATACCATCAGTGCCTCAAGTATATCTTTATGAAGAGTGGTCTAAACTTGAGATAGAGGCGTTGGTTGGAGTTTCTATAAGACTATGAATTCAAGATAGTATATACTCCTAGGTAGGAAAATATGGTGGAATATTCCCTTATCATGAGGTTTTATTCTCATTTGGTAGAGGAGGAGATGAGAAGTTGGATTCTTTGTAGCTGACCCTGGTGGAGGAGAGGGGTGAAACTTTTCTTTTATTGATGATAGTGACTACTCTTCTTCTTCAGTGAGTGAGGTAGGATCAGTTATGAGCCATTGAATGTGAGGTTATTCATGACCAAATATCCTTATGAGATTCACCAAATAGATTTTCTGAAGTATGTGAGTGCGTCGTAGTTTTCCAAGGATGGGTGGTGGTTTCAATCACATTATAAGAGGAGGTGATGAGGGAGTTTCACACTTCTCCTTTAGTTGTACATCCCAGTATAGGTAAGATATATAGAGACCTTAAGTAGTAGTTTTTGTGGTCTGGAGAGTCATTTATTTCATCTCTCAGTGTCTCATATGTCAGTATGTGAAGGCTGAGCACCAGGTTATGGCATGTTTGACACAACATCTTGAGATCCTAAAGTGAAAATGGAATGGAACATCTATGGACTTTGTGATAGGTATTCGACAGATAGTGATTCCATGATACTATATAGGTGATTTTTTACCAACTCATGAAGTTTTCACACTTACTTTCCATCAGGTATCATAGTTCGATGAAGATTCTGAGACAATTGTATGTGTGGGAGATCATCTGACTCTATGGGGTTCCCTTGACAATTGTATCTAAACATGATATTTGGTTCATGTCATAGTTGTAGAGGGGTCTAGAGGAGGAATTTGGGACCCATTTGAGAATGATTATAGTGTTTCACCCCCAGATGGATGGGTAGACGGAACACACTATTTAGGTGTTGGAAAATATACTGAGATTCTGTGTGTTAGAATTCATCTAAAACTGGGAGGATCACTTTTCATTGGTAAAGTTCTCTTATAATAAAAACTATCACTCTACAATTGAAATAAAACATTTTGATTCCATATATGGGATACCCTAAAGGTTAACCTTATGTTAGACTAAGATTGGAGATACATCACTTGTTGGGACAAAGATGGTATAGGAGGCGATGGAGAAAGTTTAGGTGATCCATGAGTTGATGAGGACATCCCAGAGCTAACAGAAATCCTATGCATACCAACATTGAAACCCATTGGATTTTGAGTAGGGAGACCATGTTTCCCTAAGAGTATCCCTAAAATGAGGACTTTGGAGGTCCGATCATGCGGGAATGATATCCACGAGTTTCATGGGGCGATTCTAGATCCTATGGAGGGTGGGTGAGGTTGTTTACCACCTAGTCTTACCCCCAAAGTTGGAAAAGGTGCATAAATTCTTCCATATGTCATATCTGAGGGGATACATGCATGATCTAATGAACATCATTAACTGGGGTGATGTGGAAATTGAGGATGGATTCACCTTCATAGATTGTATGGTGGTGATTGAGGATCAAAAAGAAAGGATCCTTTGAGGATGGATAGTTACCTTTGTTAGTGTGTTGTGGAAACACAGGAGTAGGCAGGAGAGATCCTAGGAGCGGGATAGTCATATGAGAGCTCAGTACCCCCCACCTTTTTGTTTAGTTTGTTCTTTTCAAGGATTAAAATCCTTGAAGGTTCAATAATGTAGTGACCCTATTTTTTACTTGTAAGACTTTGAAATATATTAAGAAATATTTTTCAGAACTAGGTGATGGGATGGCATGAGATTCCAAGGCTCGGTTATCCCAGAATTGATATTATAAAAATATTAAATATATTAATATCACACGCTTTTAGTTTTTCTGAAAAATGGAAATAAATCCAAAAGGATAATTTTATTAGAAATCAAAGATCGTGGTTGAATTCAGATTTCATCTTTTACCTTAGGTGTGACCTAAAGTTTGTCATTGTTGAATGTTCAGATGAGGTTTTCATTGAAAGGTGTGTTAAGTGGATTAATTAATTAATTAATTTAATTCAAAAAACCTAATTTCCTCTATATAATTTTTATTATATCAATTCTACAGGTTTATCCACCCAACCCTAATATATTTGAGAGGAGTTTCAGAGCATTCATCATTGGAAAATCTGAATCAAATGATGAACAATGATCAAATTGAGGTGGATCGAGTGGCAATGAACACAATGGGCCTTCTTAATCATTGTAAAACACATTATTCACCAACTATCGATCCATATTCTAGGTAGGGATCATCGATTGTGGATTTTTACTTTTTGATTAAAATATTGATCATAGACTTTATCTTCTTTTGGTCTATGATAATTGTTCTTCATAAGGGCCCTGCAATTTATTGATTATATTGATCCAGTATAATTATTCCCTTAATTCACATGTTATTACCCCTAGTAATCCTAGATATATTATATTTTCACTTTGGTTATGTGATTAATCCCCCTCCATTCTTCGTATTCTTCATCATTGGCCTACGGGGTTATGGTTCGACTTTGTCTGGGTGAGTTTAAGCACGATCGAACCCCCGGATTCATGGCACTTGAATGTATGAAGAATGTATTAGAAAGTCAAGGATGGATCAGGATGAATCATATGTTGAGGGTTATTATATGTGGATCCAGGATCCAAAGAGGCAAATATATAAAATAGTAGGTGATAAGAGGTGTGTTGAGCGGTGTGTGGGCTTTGTGAGAATGACCGATTTATGATTTACGACCATTGGAGGGCCGGAATCGATGACCCAAAGGAAAATCCCATTGATTTTGGGTGTTCAAATAGTGGGATTCATAGTGGCATGAATGGATCTTGAAAAATCTGTGAAGAAATGATTTTTCTATTAAAAACTCAACAACACTGTTTATAGTATGATTAACACATGTCATGTAGTACCCCCCCCCCCACGACTATGGTGCTAAGGTTTTGAGGAAGATAAGGATTACGTCATGTGTATAGGATTGTACGTTGTGTGACCCTCCCCAAGTTTTGGATTCATGTACTAACTACACATGACCAGGACCCCATTTGTAAGTATATAAGCATAGCCAGGTACACATCTAGGTACACGAACATGGATAGGAGCACACGGCCAGGTCCTGAGTGGATGAGACACACTGTGTGACCCCCTTACATGATGTGTATAGTGACATGGTATCCAAGACATATCTATAGGAGAAAATATCTAGGCAGTGGAATGATAACACATGTATTTTGGAACCCATACACATCATGTACCCTTATGAGAAACTTTCACCTTGCATATATCGTTCTTATGGACTTAGATTTTGTCACGTGAGTAGCCTATCCTGAAAATTTTTCCACATAAAACATAGTGTAATACTTCATAGTGGGTTTCAAGATATGGTGTGTAATTTTATTAGCATGATTCTTCTTAAGAATATTCTTGAAAATGGTAGTGATCAGGTGAGATAATTAGAGAAAGGTCGGGGTTGGAAACCCTCCTGTTGCATCAGGGTGTGGTTTCCCCATACTCCTTGCACTAGTTTGAGTGGCACCCCCTGACGTACTAGGGAGTGGGTCCTCTAGCTACTAATTTTCACCACCCCTGACACACTAAGGCATGGTTCCTCTATAATTCAAATGTAACTCCCCTAACGCACTAGGTCGTGGGTCCTCTATTGATACTTATTGAGTGGAATCCCCCTAACATACAATGGTGTGCATCCTCTACCTACTAAGTGGAACACCCCTGATGTAATAGGGTGTGGATCATCTACATATTGAGTGGAACCCCCCTAACACACTAAGGTGTGGGTCCTCTATTGAATATTATACCCCCTCGACTGTGCGGTATAGTGGAAAGGTGTGGGTCCTCCACACGGTTACCTCGACGGATGCATGATATGTTGGGCATTGAAGATAGACCCTTTAGATTTGTTAGAAGACTCATCGACCTAAGATGGGTTGTGAGATAGAGATACCCTTTCTATATCATCTGGGTTTCTTTTATGATCATATATATGTGTTTCTTGGGTTTCGTTTTCCTCTTAATTTGGGTTGAGCTGACAACTTCTATCATATCTCTCTATTTATCCCCCTTTAGTTTTAGGGGAATATTACTGAGTATGTATATACTCACCCCTACATGGGATTTTCCCAAAAATTTCATGTCTTATGTAGATAACAGGCATATTTTTTGTGATTTTGGTGGAGCATAGGGATACTCAGGTTTATAAACCACACACGATGTCAAATCTTGGAGATCAATATTCAGGCTCTCTCAACTTTCCTTTATTGTAGTTGTTGTCAAGTTGGGACTTCATTTCTGGTTAGGCATGTATTTTTTACCTTTAATATTTGGATTTATTATTTCCTACTCTAATATATTCCCTAGAGGTTATTACATGCATGGTTTTACCCTAGATAGTATAGCCATTTTTATTATTACTCTATACTCTTTCATGGAGATAGTTGGGTGCGTGCATATTGGTACACTATGCAAAGGCCTCCCGTTTATATCATGCCTTCTCAATGCTTATCACTAGCCCATGATCTATTGAAGGTGGGATTTGAGTTATGGATTCCCAACCTCTCATTGGCTAGGTAGGCCCTAATGGGTTGGGACATTACAGTAACATTTCTACTCTCATTAGTACTTGCAAGAATCAAAAGATCTCATTTTCTACCACTATGAAAAATCATGAGACTAGCGATGGTTTTTTTATTTGGTGGCAGTTTAAACCACTGAAAAATGGTTTCATGATGGTTTTTATAAATCATTTCTATATTTGGAATTGGGAATCATCTTATTTCATTTTCACTCATTAAGTGGTGGTTTCTAGGAAATATCATGAAACATTTTTAACAATGGTTATTATAGTTTTTAGTGACGGTTTTGGGCTACCAAATTATTTTTAAATATAATAGTGGTTTAAACAACTACTATAATTAATAATATATGAAATTGGTTTAAACCTTTACTATATATATTGTACCATATAGTGGAAGTTTAAACCTCTATGAAATATATTTTACCATATATAATAGTGGTTTAAACTGTTACTATATATAGATGTTCAAATAAAATAAAAACACAAAATTTGTTGTCCAAAAAAACCAAACAAAGAGAGAAATAGAAACATAAATAGAAATAGAAACATATAACAATGAACACATACAGATTGAAATGGAATAAATTTTAACTAATGAACATATATATCTAATTAAATAAAATTGGTTATATATAATTAGTTTAGTTATATAATATCACCAATTAATCCAAAGTTAATCCCTATCATTACCTGATGAACTAAGATTGTCTATGTCTTCATATTCATCTCCACTCCCTTATCCTGACACCAGTATGAAAATTTCCTTGAAAATTAAATAGTTGTGTATATTTAAATTTAAACTTAAAACCAATAAAATTGTGTGTGCTAAATTATTATGAAATTGTGTGATTTATCTACTGACTTGAACCATTCATCTACACAATGTCACTGAGGACACATCCAATCATATTATGATATAATTTAATAAATAATTTTTATATAGAAATATTATTCACATCCTACATCAGTATATGAGTATAATATTACTGGATTGTGTTCCTCTATTTCTAAATTGTGTTTTTCATCACAAGAAACGGTCTCTAAGCATCTAGAGGTAGGGAGTAACTACAACCTATAGTATATATTGTTGTAATCCCTGGTAACCTTCCAAAGGCCTTAGATGGTAATAGTACAAAACCCATATCGTACACACGACTAGGATTATTCATACCAATGTAACACTCATAGATTTTAGATAATATTTCTCTTTAAAAAATTTATTTCTTCAATGGTTTGCATTACACGCAACACCGAGTTTAAACGAACCGTAATACACTATTAAAATGTTGTTATTTAACATGATAGTTATAATATAGCCATTAATTTGGGGAGAATGAATATGATTAACTAATTTATTAAATATATATAAATTTACTACTCAATATATATGTATTGATAAATCCTTAGTAAATAATCATTCAATTTTTAGTAAATCCATTTTATTCTTCAAAAATACACTTTCTCTAAAAATGGTTTTTCTTATAATTGAATATTATAATTAATTTCTAAAAAAATAGAAAATGTATTTAAAAAATAATAATTTCATTTTTTTATTCAACATTTCAAAATTATCTTAAGATTAATTTTTTAGAATTTTCTAAAAAGATTGATTTTTCAATGAATAGTGAAAAAATACTGATTTTTATTGAAAATTGTATTCGTATTTTAAAGTATTTACAAAGTAGAATTATATTTTGGATTATTATTAAAATATAATTATATAATTTTTATTTAAAATACTTTAATTATGTGTTTTAAATGGATTTTATACTTATTTAGTATAAAAACGTTTTATATTTAAAAAAGGCTATTCTCTGAAAAACTGTTTCTCATAGCATTTTTCTTATTCAACTTTAAATTAAATTATGCAAATTTTCTATATTTTGTTTTGAAAAATGGATTATATATTTTTAATCATTGATTCTAAATTTAGTAAATATTCCCATTTTAGTTTTTCTCAATATGAAGAGTAAACTTGGCCATTTTTATTGTCACAGTAAAGGGTAAATCAGGTAATTAAAGGTTAAAAATAAAATAATAAGGACTATAAAATTTCATTAATACTTGAATAAATATTATTTTATTATTATATATCATAAATAATAATCCAAATCTATAATTTATTATTTTTTGGGGATACTTGAATGAGATTATGACTTTTATAATATTTTATTTAAAGAAAAGTCAAACATATCACCCTCTTGTTTTTAATAAATAAAATATTTTTAACATGGGGTTATCTAGAGGAAATGCTATACTATAAATATTGTTTTTAAATATTAAGGATTTATGTTAATCATGCTAATTTATTTTTAATTTTTAGGGAAGAAATAATTAACTTAAATTCTTACACAACACTTACGAAGTAATTATTCAATTAATGGAAAAAAAATAAATGATATTAAAAATATTAAAAGTATCATAATTTTAGATAATTTATGTGATACATGAATTTTATATACAATAAAAGAATGATATGTATATATTAAAATATTTTTTTCATTTTTTTTTTCTTGATGTGTTTAAAGTCAAAGTGATGAATAGTGTCAAAATTGACAAAACTGATATTTTATGAAAATAATATTTTATTAAATTATTTAAAAATCCTAAAAAATATAAAATAGGAAAAATGGGATAATATATGCTATAAAATATAATACCATATTCATTTATATGTCATTTGGAGGTATTTGGTTTGAGATTGAAGTTATTATAAATTAATCTTTTGAGAAATTCCAAAAGTGTCTCTCGCCTCAATTATAAAAGGGCACATTATCCCTCACTTATTTACACCGATTTTTGCCTTATATATCAACCATAACCTAAAAAAGTATCTTATAAACTTCCTTATACACATTCTAGATTTTTTGGTCTTCACAAAATACCAACCCTATAGCCCTTAAGAGGAGATCTAAGGGAGTCATCTCAAAAGAGAGGTAATCACCTTAACCGGTCACTTTTTTTATACTCTTCTTTACCTCATAAAAATATATTATTTTTATCATAAAATAATAAATTAAGTATCCTAAATATTCTTTAATTTTATTATGATTATTAAAACACCACTACACACCCTATTTCCCAGCAAACAAGTAGGGAAAGTATCGCTCGTGCGTACGTACAACTTACTGTCTCCACGTAGCGATACAAATAATTTTTCATCACCATATTTTATGGATGGGTATTATTATGGGTTTAATGTTTATATATGATATTTATAACATAATTATACTTCTTAAATTAAAATATCATATCTACCTTCTTACCTTTTAAACTATTGGAACATGATAACGTCGCTCGTTCGTACGTTTAGACTACCACCTCCACGAAGCGATGTGATTCATTTTTTATTTATATTTTTACTTAGATAGTAAATAATATGTATATGATGAATATATATGATATAATTATGATTTTTAAATGTTAATTATTATTTACCTTTCTTTTATCCCATCCTTCAAAAAGTGAATACAGCGTTCATGCGTTGGTCTATCATCTCCATGAACGGTGTAATTCATTTTCTATATCTATCATTATAGATGAATTTATATATATATATATATATATATTGAATATATATGATATAATACTAATTTAAATTATTCTGGTATATATTTATAATAAATTTAAATTTATTATACATGAGGTTTGAGAGATTTCAAAGGAAGTCAGACCTAAGGTAAGGGATTTTTGTCTCACTTTTATTTTTATGGGACATGTGCCTTGTACACTACATGTTTCTTTTATGTGGTGTATATAGTACCCATGAATTTATTTTATAATTATTATCATGAAAATTATAGGATATACTTATCCATATAAATTTCTTTCTTTCTTTAGGTTTATGATTCAAATGATACCAAAGCAATAAGGGTTTATTTCACAATCTCATCATTATTCGGGGTTTTTTATGTTTAAGTATCCACTGGGGAATATTTCTCTTCCATATCCATGTTTTCAAAAAAAATTATCATTATTATTATCCTATAAAATTTAAAATCATTTTTACCCATGTTTTACCTTTTATAAAATGGTTTTAAATGAATCTTTTTGTCTTTTTCCAAACAAGGTACTTTGTGACTTTTCTGAAGAAGAAAAACGAAAATAATGGTTGTCTTAACTTATACAGCGTGAGAGGATTTTCCCACCGTCATGATGCCTCGATGCTTTAAAGATTCCTTTATAATTTTACAATTTTATTTTCAAATAAAATTTTTTCATTTATAAGTGTGCAGCTTTTTAAAAAGAGAAGTGATTTTAAAATAGAAAAGTTATTTTCCTAAAGAATTAGTCCAAGTTATATTTCAAAATCATTTTCCATCTAAGATGACATACTTTGATGTTACTTATACTTTACTGGGGATATGATCTAAGGATACCATACTTATTCAATCTATGAATGATTTATGTTTATGATGACATGATGTTTATGAAACCCGCTTCTTTTATACGGGTTATTCTATGATAGAATGTTTATGAAACCCATTTATTTTCATGGTTTTTTATTTGATGAATGTTTTGTAATCTTGTGTCACACATATGTATTATTTTATTTATGTGATGGGTGGGACCTATATCTCCCTCCAATGAATTAGGTAAATATGGATAACTCATGTTGTAAAAAATTTTTGCATTAACCTAATTTCATGTTTATAATTTTATGTGTGGATATAGTTTTCATGTACATAAGTTTATATATAGAACTAGATTTCATTTCCATAAGTTTATTCATAGACCTATCTTTCATGTCTTTAAAATCATGATTGGACCTTGTTTCATGTCCATAAATTTATGTGAGGTTATGATTTCATGTTCTTAACTTAATGAGTAAACCTATTTCTATTTATACATGTTCAAAAATTTATAATTTTATGCCACAAATCTATGTCTTATGTATATGTTATGCTATCATAGCACATGTTATTTTATTCCATTATGATTCATGTCTTAAAAAATGTTAATATTTATGCCATGAATATTGTTTATGATCCATGATATATTGGGTATGAAATTTGTAAGTTATGATATCATACCCTTATAATTATCTTATACTTGCATATGATCATCGATTGATATATATCATTTTTACCCTTACTAAGAATCTAAGCTCACCCTTTCTTATGTTTCTTTTCCCGAGGTTATGAACAAAGGTTTTATGTAGGGTATGTCTATGAAAAGTACTAAATGGGGAGATATTTAAGGGATATTTTAAAGATATTTCATGAAATAATAAGATTTTGTATCTAGTCTCCAAAGACACTAAACTTATACAGTCCTCGAGAATTCTTTTTATACAATGTATTGAATATTCATTTATTAAGATGTAATATTTATGTATGAAAATCCCGGGTCATTATAATTTGCATCAGGGAAAGTTTTAGTCAACATTTAGAGATTATGGTTAGAAAACTTTGGTTAAAACCTTGGTTATAAGTCTAAGTTTATGATAACATTCTACAGTTTTGTTAAGGAAGTGATTATGTGATTTTTCAAGAAATTATATCCCTGTCTGGATACTACAAGTGGATGTGGATCTGTCATAGTTGTAACTAGGGGTAATAACCTCGAAAAGAGTTCATTAAGATAGACTCAATAATCACTTGGTATATGAAAATGGTCCTTGTTGTACACCTAATTTGACACTCCTGAGGGGTACGATTTGGATTAATCTATATTTTATTTATAAACCATTATGAAGGATTTTAATAGGCGATAATCATAGATGATATAGGTTAAACCTAAGGTGTCATAGATTAAAAAGAATGTGTCATTATTTATACATCCTATAAATGATTATACAGTTTTCGACTATGATTATGGTTTCTCACACTATGATTTTGGTTTTAGATAATAGATGGAACTATGAGGATTCAGGTTAATGGTGAATTTTATGGAAAATGGAATGATTTTACTCTTGATAAACCAAATGTAATGTGATTTGGAATAATAAACCTTATTATTATACCTAATCAGTAATATCATAATATAATTTATAATCTCAACTTTGGTGAGTTTCTCGACTCACCTAACAAAAGGAAAAGGGAGTTTCATGATGACCATATAGGAAATAAAGTTCAATTTCATCATGTTGAGAATGTGGGAAGAATAATGGAGGATAATCCCTCAAATAAATAGGTAGATGTTTTGGTGTATAAAATAAGGACATAGAGAAAGTAATTGCTGGGGAAAATTGAATGGTTTGGTTAACACAATGGATGAGAATAATGGTTTGAATAAGGTATTATCGATGATTGAATGTTTTAAATGTGGAAATTATGGCCATTATTCAAATCTATTTCCTAGGCTGAAATCTCCAGAAAAGGATCAACAAGGTTGTATGAGTAAAGGTTTCTTCATTGATGATGAAGAGACTACGAATGACATAAGGAAAGAAGTGTTAAGGAATAAAATGATGAATTATGGTTAATGGATTAAGAAGGAAGTGTAATGATTGAAATTATTATGTATTAGAATTTTAGAATTATGTTGTAAAAGTGTTTTATGAATAATATTATGGATTGTAAGAATAATGAAACATTTATGGATTGTTAATCAATTGTTTTTTTAATTAATTGAAATTATATGTTGAATGGTACCAATAACCAAGAAAAGTGATTCACTAGCAAGATGATATTTTTTTTAAACACGTGATTAAGGGAAAGATAACCATTAATATGTGTCTGATGTGGAGATAATAATTTTTAGTTAGGATAAAGAGACAGTTTACACTAATGGTATAGTATTGATAACCTTGAAATTGATTACTGATTTAAGTCAACTTTGATGAAGTTTATTACATTTTGGATTTAAGGAATATATTCAATAGTATGTTGTTTTATTTTTTGAAAAGGGGTAATGTTAATTTTTAGAAGAATGCATGTTTTTATTAAGTTTTTATGGTAATTTAGGTTATTACCATGTTTCTAGAGAATATATGACTACGGTGTTCACATATTGGGTATGTGAAATTAAGAGCTACTTTTGGGAATTAATGTTAAGTTGATTTTGGAATCGTAGTGACTTTATTTATGAATTTTTTGGTCTTGAATTTGGTTGTAAATATTTTTTAGGAGATTTATGATTAACTACTTATGATTTGGATTAATCTAAAACTTGAGAATTATTATTGATGTTTTAGAAATTAATGTATTTATCCATATTAGATAACCCATGCTAAATATTTTGGTTTTGGTTAATATATAAAGACATGAGGAGTATCTTCTTATCCTTTTATGGATTATGTGATCCATTAAAATTTTATCTTAGTGATTGTGGCATGAAATATTCATATTTAATGCTCATCATTTAGAGAAAAAATGAGATTGTAGTGGAAATTGATTAAAGGGTTAAATCCTACTTTTAAAGTAAGTATATTTACTTTATGTTCCTATTATAGATGGTAATTGAATGCCTCAAATCTAGGAAAAGGATATTAAGACAAAAATGTAGTCATATAACCTTCAATTTCGATGAATTGATTGTGTTTTCCAAATTTTTGGTTTACGGTTTTGTGGTTGTTAACTTTCTCAAGATCATTCACTTTCTTATGATCAATGATATATGGAAATTATTTTTCTTTTATGCCTATATCTTAAATTCCCACTAAAGTATTATATTTTTAAAGCTATTATGTGTAATCCTATATGACCTTCATTCTTCCCTTTCTCTCTTTTCAAGATAAATTTTTATTAACCTATTTTGCGATGTGGGTTTCCATAAATGAGTTTTCAAATGTCAAACCTTTGATTACCGAGCACAAGTATAAATTGTAAGGAAGTAATCTATTAAATGGGTAGATAATGTTACACCCCTTTATTTTATAAAATATTTCTCTTTAAATAATTTTATTTCTTCAATGATTTGTGTTGCACACAATACCGATTTTAAACGAACCGCGATACGCTATTAAAATATTATTATTTAATGGGACAGTTATAACCTAACCCTTAATTTGGTAGGTATAAATATTATTAAATAATTTATTAAATTTATATAAATTTCCTACTAAATATAAATTTATTTTTAAATTATTATTAAATAATCATTAAATTTTTAGTAAATCCATTTTATTCATCAAAAATAATTTTCTCCAATAATGGTTTTTCTTATGATTGAATATCATAATAAAGTTATTAAAGTTTTATAAAATATATTTTAAAAAAATAATTTATTTTTTTAATTCATCATTTCAAAATTATATTAAAATTAATTTGTGATAATGTTCTGAAAATATTGATTTTTCAATGAATAGTGAAACATACTGATTTTTATTGAAAACTGTATTTTTATTTTAAAGTATTTACAAAGTCAAATTGTATTTTGGATATGTATTAAAATTTAATTAGTTAATTTTGATTTAAAATAATTTAATTATGTTTTTTGAAATGGATTTTATACTTGAATTTAGTATAAAAACATTTTATATTTAAAAAGGTCAATTTTTGAAAAAACTGTTTCCCGTATCGTTTTGCCTTTTTAATTTTAAGTTAAATTCTACCAATTTTTTGTGTTGAACTTTAAAAAATGGATTCTATATTTGAAATAAGTTATTCCAAATTTATTAAATCGGTTCATTTTATTTTTTTTCAATATGAATAGTAAACATAATATTTTTTGTTACCAAGGTAAAGGGTAAATTGGGTAATTAAAGGTTAAAAATAAAATGATAAGGACTATAAAATTACATTAAAACTTTCATAAATCTTATTTTATTATTATATATCATAAATAATCATTCAAAGGTCTAATTTATAACCTTTTGGGGATACTTGGATTAGATTATGACTTTTATAATATTTTATTTAATGAAATTCCAAAAATGTCACCCTCTTGTTTTTAATAACTAAAATATTTGTAACATGTATTTATCTAGATTACATACTCGAATATAAATATTATTTTTAAATATAAAGGATTTATATTCATCAGGATAATTTATTTTTAATTTTTAGGGAATAAAAATTTACCTTAAATTCTTACACAACACTGACACAGTAATTATTCAATTGATGAAAAAATAAAATAAATGATATTAAAAATATTAAAAGTATTATAATTTAAGATAATTTATATTATAAAATAATTTCATATATAATTATAACATATTATATATGAATTAAAATATTTTTTTCTAATTTTTTTTATTTTCTTGATGTGTTTAAAGTCAAAGTGATGAATGGTGTCAAAATTGAAAAAACTAATATTTTATGAAAATAATATTTTATTAAATTATTTAAAAATAATAAAAATTTTAAAATAGGAAAAATAGGATAAAATATGGTTTAAAATATCATAACATATTCATTTATAGGCCTTTTGAGGTATTTGTGTTGAGATAGAAGTTATTATAAATTAATCTTATAAGAAATTTCAAAAGTGCCCCTCACCTCAATTATAAAAGGGAACCTCCTCCCCCACTTCTTTACACTAAATTGAGCCTTATATATCTAAAATACCCTAAAAATTTCTCTTCTAAAAATACATATAAAATTTATAGATATTATTTTCTTCTCAAAAGACAAACCCTATAGTCCTTAAGAGGATATCTAAGAGAGTCATATCAAAGAATAGGTAATCACCTTAACTGATCACTTTCTTTTTCTAATCTTATTTACCTCCTGAATATGAATTATATTTACCATAAAATAATAAATTTTGTATCCTAAATATTATTAAATTTTATTATGATTATTAAAACACTACTATACACCCTCTTTCCCATCAAATAATAAGTGAAATTATCACTCTTGTGTGCATACGAATTATCGTCTCTACATAGTGATACAATTAATTTTTCATCACCATATTTTATGGGTGGGTATTATGATGAGTTTAATGTTTATATATTATATTTATCACATAATTATAATTATTAAATTATAGTATAATATCTACATATTTACCTTCCAAATCATTGTAAAATGATAATATTGCTCGTAAGTACGTGTGTACTACCACCTTCACAAAGCGATGTGATTCGTTTTTCATTTATATTTTTACTTTTATGGTAAGGAGGATAGATATGAAAAATATATATTATATATATATTATATAATAATTATTCTTTAAATTTTATTATTATTTATCTTTCTTCTATTTCATCCTTTAAAAAGTGGATACAATGTTCATGCGTACATGCGGCATGTTGTCTTCATGAACGGTGTAATTAATTTTCTATCTCTATCATTAAGGACGAATTTAAATATATTTATATATATATATATTATATTATATAATAATCATGTAAATTATTGTGGTATATATTCATAATAAATTTAAATTTATTATATAGGAGGTTAAAGAACTTTCATAGGAAGTCAGACCTAAGTTAAGGGATTTTTGTCTCACTTTTATTTCTATTACACCACATGTTTATTTTGTGTGGTGTATATACTTACCATGAATGTATTTGATTATTCTTTTCATGAAAATTATGGGATATAAATTCCATATAAATTTCTTTCTTTCATTGGGATTATGGCTTAAATGATACCAAAGCGGTAAGGGTTTATTTCACAATCTCATCATTATTCAGGATTTTTTATGTTTAAGTCTCAATTGGGGAATATTTCTCTTCTATGTCCATGTTTTCTAAAAAAATCAAAAATATTTTTATTATTCTCCTAAAATTTTTTAAAATCATTTTTATTCATGTTTAACTTTTTATAAAATGGTTTTAAAGGAGTCTTTTTGTCTTTTTCTGAATGAGGTACTTTGTGACATTTCTAACAAAAATATGGAAGTAATGTTTTTTTAACTTATAAAAAATGAATGGATTTTACCACCATCATGATTCCTCAATTATTTAAATATTACTTTACAAGTTTACAAGTTTATTTTTATATAAAATTTTTTCATTTATAAGTGCATGGCTAAAAAGATAAGTGATTTTAAAATGGAAAAGTTATTTTACTCAAGAATTATTCCAAGTGATATTTCAAAATAATTTTCCATCTAAGATGAAGTCGTATTATGTTACTTATATTTTACTGGGGATATGATCTAAGGATACCATCCTTATTAATTCTATGTATGGTTTATATTTATGTTGACATGGTGTTTATGAAACCCGTTTCTTTTCCACGGGTGATTCTATGATGGAATATTTATGAAACCCATTTCATTTCATAGTTTGTGATTTGATGAATGTTTTGTTATCTTGTGGAACACATATGTATCATTTTATTTATATGATGGGTGGGACCTATATCTCCCTCCAATTCATTGGGTAAATATGGATAACTCATGAGGTAAAAATGTTATTCCTGAACTGGATTTCATGTTCACAATTTTATGCGTGGATCTGATTTTCATGTCCATAAGTTTATGTATGGACCTAGATTTAATGTTCTTAATTTTATGTGTGGAACTAGATTTAATTTCCATAAGATCATGAGTGGACTTTGTTTCATGTTCATAAATTTATGTGAGGGCCTTATTCTATGTCCTTAACTTAATAAGTGAACCTATTTTTATTTGTACATGTTCACAAAGTTATAAGTTTATGCCACAAATATATGTCTTATGTCTATGTTATGCTCTCATGGAACATGTTATTTTATTGCATTATGATTCATGTATTATGAAATTCTAATATTTATGCCATGAATCTTGTTTATGATCCATGATATATTGGGTATGAACTTTGTAAGTTGTGATAGCATACCCTTATGCCTATCTTATTCTAGCATTTGATCATCGATTGATATATCTCATGTTTACCATTACTAAGAATGTAATCTCAACCTTTATTATGTTTCATTTCCATAGGTTATGAATAAAGTGTTTATGTATAGTATTCCTATAAATAGTACTAAATGGGGATATCTTTATGAGATATTTTGAATATATTTCATGAAATAAGAATATTGTGCTTCTAATCTCCAAATACACTAAACTTATATAGTCCTAAAGCATGTTTTTTGTACAATATATTGAATTTTAATATATTAATATGTAATATTTATTTATGAAAATACTGGGTCATTATACCCAAGGACCTAACCAGCTGGATCATCCTAGGAGACCGAGAAGGACTGCGCGGGATTGGTATCCCATAGTTTTTTATTTTTACCTATAAATAAAGTATCATTTGAATTTAAAGTAATGAATATTAAAAAAGTGAAAAATTAAAATAAAGTGTGATACTAATATAGAAGGAATATATTACTAACAATAATAGTTATCAAACTAAGTTTACATTGAGCATTGATATCTAACTTTTTAACAAATAGAGTTTTTTTATAAAATATAACACATATTTTTATTAACTACAGTTTGATGATCATAAATGAAAATTTTCATTTATATAGTTAGTTTCATAAGTTAAAACAGTATTTAAGATTTTTTTGTGAACCATTGAAATGAAAAAAGAATTCATACCCCCAAAATATTTGGTAAGATCATCCACATAACTCCCATCGGATTTTGTATGAACATCCAACCAAAGTTCTGTCCAGAAGACTTGGTGCCCTAAATTATTTGTCTATATTAAATAGAGATAAATCAAAATTTTAATATATTCAACATATAATATTATCTTATAAATATTTTAACTGATGAAAATATCACTATAGTGTATCTCTTTTTTGAAAAACTCTTCAAACTAGCAGTGTGGGGGTGATTTTTTTTTTGCTTAGTTTGATACTTTTTTTTTTTGAAATTTCCTAAAGTAAATTACATGTAATTTAACAGTAATGTATGAAATGTAATATCATCATTGTACCACCCCCAATATTTTATGATATTTTATCTTCAATAACTTGTGTTGCACACAACACAGACTTAGCTTGCGTAACACGCAAGATTGAGTCTCTGTGAAACAACACTTTAATGTTAAAATTATTTAAACGATATATTCATAACTTATCCATTAAATATAGTAATATAAATATTAATAAATAATTTTTAAATTTTATTTATAATTTTTTCACATAAATAAAACATATTTATAATGAAATGTATAAGTTTCGATAAAATAGTTATATGTTTAAAAATACTATTTTCTTAAAGAAACTACTTTTTATGTCCTTTTATGAAAAATAATAAAATTAATTTTAGACACTCATAGAAATTTAATTTGGTAAAATAAACTTCATTTTTGAATTCGTAAAATCAAAATTATCTTAGTGTGAATTTTTGGTATTTTTCTGAAAACTTTCAATTTTTGATGAATAGTGAAAAACACTACATTATTGTTAATAACTGACTTTTTCATTTAAATAATTATTTTACTTTAAATTTATTTTAAATACAAGATATATAAATAATAAATATATTAACCCAATTTAGGTTATTGGAATCTTTTTTATAATCAAATTATATATAAAAATTCATTGAACTTTTTTAACGTCTTTTACCCGCCTTCTAACCACATTTGCAGATTAGCATTAAACATAATTTTACCTCTTTTGTGAATTGAATTTCAAAAATATGACAAACATGGTTTTAATAAGTATAAAAAATTTTGTCTAATAAGATCAAAATAATTTTTTGTGAATAATAACTTTTCAATTTTATTTACCACGGTTAAAGGTAAATAGGGTAATTAAAGGTAAAAATAATATTATAATAATATAAAATTACCCTAACACTTATCCTAATTTCATTGGATAAGTTTTTTTAGAAAAAAAACGATCTTATTTCAAAAATAGATCCTTTTTAATCCACTTCTGTAAGATTAAGACATTTATTATATTTTATTTAAAGAATAGTTAAAAGTGTCATATTCAAATTTTAAAAAATAAATAATTTTTAATATAGGGTTATATATAAGATAAATTATAATATAAATATTCATTATAAAGATAAAAAATTTATTAACATCATAATAATTTATTTATAATTTTTATACATTAAATAATTAAATTTAATTGTGACATGATGATGATGCAGTAATTGATTTATTAAAGGAAGAATCAAATAAATGATATTAATAATATTAAAATAAATATAATTTGGCTTAATTAAGGATATACACTAATTTTATAAATAACTTAGAAATTTTAGTTACATATTTTATTTAGTTTTTCTAAGTTATCATGTTGGTTTGATATTTTTAAAAATAAAAATACTAAATAGTATTAAAATTGACATAAATGATATTTTAAAATTAATATTATTTTGTTAAATGATATAAAAGTCATAAAAATATAAGGTTCGTCCAAATAAATTGGATAATATAAAATGTGATATAAATGATTCAATTGGGGTTTTATTGGCATTTTATAGTAACTATATTAACTCTATAGTGTAAAAATACAAGAAGACACGGTAATTAAATCCAAAAGAGAAAGTTAATTTTATGAAATAAAAATGTATAAAATTCATTGGTTGAGATTATTTATACCCATAATCATATTAGTCTCTAAATAATTTACTTTTTAGCTATTTTAAACCGAAAATTAATTTATAATAAATTAATATTTTAAGATCTTCCAAAAGTGCCTCGCGCCTCTCTTATAAAAGGGTACGTCTCCTTCTCTTTAATTAACACCTCCAAAGCTCTTTGACTTGGCCAAAACTAGCCTTTTTCCTCTACTAACTTCCTTAAATAAATCCTAGAATCCATACTTTGGGAATAAATTCATCCTAAGGAGTCCTTTTGTGCAAATCAAAAGGAGACACCTAAAAAAGAGGTAATTGTTTTATCCCCTCTTTCAAAGTTCTTTTCTTCATCTACATCCTCTTTCTATGTTGTTTCCATAAATAAGTAATAAATCCAGTATCATACATATAATAATATTTTGTTATAATCATTTTAAAACCATATTCCTCATTTTATCCATCCTAAGAATAACAATATCATTATGCGTGCATACGTACGGCTTACCGTCACCACGTCGTGGTGTAAACTATTTTTCATATACACTTTATGTATATGGGTATAATGATGAATATAATGGATATAATTTATAAATATAAAATTATATTGTTTCTTTATAATTCATATTCTATACCATTCCATGCTATTTAACCATTAAAGAAATGATATTGTTGCTTGTGCGTACGTGCGGCTTTCCGTCTCCACAACGCGATGAGATTCATCTTCCACATTCACCATTCATGAATGATTATAAAAATATATATTATTGATAAATATGAAATATATGAAATTTTAATTCTAATGTAATAATATATATATATATGTACATATATTTCATTCACTTACTTCCATTCAATATGATAAGAAAACATAAATAGTGTTCATGCGTATATACGGCCTACCATCTCCATGAACGGTGTATTCAATTTCATATATCCATCTATTATATATATTTATATTATAGATATATATGATATATAAATCATGTTATATGTTCTGGAAATAATTAAATCATGATCTAAGTAATTTGATTAAAAATAACAAATCATAACACGTATGATAAACAAAGTGATTATTACCCAGAATATTTCTTTAACTTGGAAATTATTAATAAATAAGTAATATAAAGTCATAAATGAATCATATATGACATCATAAATATTATTATGATTCTGGTAGAATTTAATAATATGTTTAAAACCATTATATAGGAGTTTTAGAAACGTTTGGAGAGTATCAGACCGAAGGTAAGGGAATTTTGTCTCACTTTTAATTTTTGTGAGATATAAGTCATGTTCACCACCGATTTCTTGTGTGTGGTGTATGTAATTCCACTATTATATTTTATATCATGAATAAATTTATCTTCATGGTATTTAAAGATTCATTTGAAGATATTGGGCTTATTATTAAAATTTTCAAAGTGGTATGGGATGCTTTGAATGTTTAAAGAATTAATCCTTTTTCCATTTCAATATTCTTGAGTTTATCTTACATAACTATTTTTATGGATATAAAAGGATTATAAAGGAAATTTTATGTCTATTTTTCATCTCATTCAATTGTTTTCAAAAAGGAAACTTTTTAAGGTTTAATTTCTAAATCTCATTATTATTCGATATTATTTATACATAAGTATCTACTAAGACGCCTTTGTCATCCATGTCCATGTTTTCAAAATAGTTTTAAGGATTTATTTATATGGACATGATTGTTTTAAAATGTTAATTCCTTTAAAAAGTTTAAAAGTGGTATGGGACACTTTGATTCAAAAATCTCTTTTAAATTTCTTCTTTTATAAATTGCGTTAATTTTAAATGTTTTCAAAGGGATACTTCTCTCAAAGAGTTTTATTGATTTTATTATATTATTTTCATCTATGTCAACAATTTTTTTTTTTGATTTTATGTATAATTGATATTTATTTGTTATGATAAATTATATTAAAGGGTTTATGATATGTTTGACTATGAATGTGATATTTTGATACTATTCATGGTTAATGGTTAAAGTATTAACATTTCATATGTTAGTTTTAATACGAATGTTTATGTTGGTTATGTTTCACCCATTTCATATGAGGAATGAATTGGACTTAGAAAGAAATGGGTTGGGGACCTATTAATGAAATCCCTACGGGTTGGGGACTGCTTAATGAAATCCATACAGGTTTGGGACTGGTTAATGAAATCCCCTCGATGCATCGATAGTTATCATGATACAAACTAATTTGGTTTTTTACTAACATCTTACCTGTGGTCTTGGCATGAGGCCTTGATGGTGTGTCCGGCATTATGCATTCTCTCATTATGAGATTAGTTATTGATATTATATGTGATTATTCGACTAGTATAATATCCATGTAAATGATAAATATAATTAATTGATTTATTCTTGCCATATTATGATGATGATTATGTTTAGAATGATTATGTTTCAATTTTATACCTTGCATTAACAGTTTATGCTTATTTATGATAACTTATGCTATATTTTTTACCCTTATTGAACATATGAGCTCACCCATTTCTTATGTTTTATTTTTTTAGGATTCCAAGAAGTGATTTATGATTGATATGCAGGGCTAATCTAGGAGAATAATGGAATTATCAAATGATTATCCATGTTGTGCTTTATGTTTTGAATTGTAATGTAAAGTTATTGTATGTAATCTATTTTCTAAGATTGCTAAACCAGTCGGTCCTTTGGAATTTGATTCCTTGTAATCATGCCAATGTATTAAAATAAATCATTGGATCTAGGATTTTTGGGTTGGGGTGTTATAGTTAGTATCAAAGGAAGTTTAGCAACAACCTTGGAAATTAGATTTAGAAAACATATATTAGAAAACATAACCCTATGAATGACTTTGAGGATAAGTCTAAGTATAGGATATAATCCTTTAGATTTGGTAATGGATAACCTAGTTTAATCATATGGACTTATTGATTAAGAATAATATGGTATCATTTAGAGATCCTATAAATGATTCCTCTTGAATGTATCATTGTGATTAGTGTTTCTCACTTGGTGCTTTGTGTTTTGGTCAATAGTTAAAATCAACAAGGTTATAAAAAAATGGTTATACTACTAATGATGAAGAGGATACAAAAGAAAAATGAGAAGAAGGGGGTATTAAGGAATAATATTTTGAATCCTAGTTAATGGTTTAAGAGTCAAGTGGAATGATTAAGGTTATTTTGTATTTGGATTCAAGAATTATTTCACCAATAGTTCTATGGTTATAAGATTCATGAGATATATATATATATATATAAGGATTATACTATAGTACTTCTTATTTAAGGATTTGGAAGCATAAGATTTTTAATATAGGATTTAAATGTGATCAAGTATTTGGTGTGTGGCAATAAGATATACATTAAGTTGTTTGGGGAATCTGATTTTAAGATTGATTTTGGAAATTTAGAGACATTTTTGGATATTGAATTTGGATGGAAGTATTTTGGTCAAGTCTAAATTGGAATAGATTATGCAGAACATTGGATATTATTTTTTAAGGTTAAAGTGTGATTTATTAGATACTTTAGGCTAATCTTTTTGGTTTCGGTAAACATTTATAGGATTAAGGAAATAATTGTGGGCATTATGATTTATCAAAAGTGCTTCAAGTGTGAAAAAATCATTTTGAACTTTCATTTCTAGGTGTAAAGGATGAAGTGGAAATAGATCGAAGCACATCCAAAGGATGAGGTTATACTTATTACGTGGAAAGAAATCAAGTAAGTGCCTATATGAATAGTAAAATAATTCTTCAACTAGTGAAAGTATCTTAAAGCCAAAAATGTTATCCTAGTACTTCTTCTGATGAATCAAATGATCCCTTAGATCATCGCATATTTAGAGCATTTTGATTGTTAACTTTTTCCTCATCATGTTCTCTAACACTCTCCATCAGAAAATGATGGTTAGATCTTTCCTTCATGTCCATGTTTTTCTACATGGAACCCTAGTATGTGTTATCTTTAGTGACCTTGGTACTTACCTTTATTTATTTTAAAATTTAGGTCTCATTAATCCATTTTTCGATGTGGGATTTCAATAAAGATATTTTCAAAAGTCCAACCCATAGTTTTCGATTCCGAGTTTAAATTGTAAGGAAAATTTTATTGAAGTAGGGGACAATGTAACACCCTAATATTTCATGGTATGTTATCTTCAATAACTTGTTTTTCATGCATCACTGACTTAGCTTGTGTAACACAAAATATTGAGACTCTATGAAACAACACTTTAGTGTTAAAATTATTTAAATGATATATTCATAACTTATACATTAAATATAGTAATATAAATTGTAATAAAAAAATTATATGTTATTTATAATTTTTTCACATAAATAAAACATATTTATAATGAAATGTATAAGTTTTGGTAAAATAGTTATATGGTTAGAAATACTATTTTCTTAAAGGAACTACTTTTTATGTCCTTTTGAGAACAATAATAAAATTAATTTTATACACTCATAGAAATTTAATTTTGTAAAATAGTCTTCATTTTTGAATTTGGAATATCAAAATTATTTTAGGGTGAATTTTTGGTATTTCTCTGAAAACTTTCAATTTTTGATGAATAGTGAAAACACTGCATTATTGTTAAAAAATCAAATTTTTCATTTAAATAATTATTTTACTTTAAATTGATTTTAAAGTAATAATAGATAAATAATTCACATATTAACCCAATTTTTTTCATTGGAATTTTTTTATAATATAATTAGATATAAAAAATTATTGAACATTTTTAACGTCTTTTACCCGCCTTCTAGCCACATTTACATATTAGAATTAAACATGGTTTTACCACTTCTATTAATTTAATTTAGAAAATCAAAAATACATGGTTGTAATTGGTTTGAAAATTTTGGTCTAATATAATCAAAATAATTTTTGTTCAATAGAAACTTTTGAATTTTATTTACCACGGTTAAAGGTAAATAGGGTAATTAAAGGTAAAAATAATATTATAATAATATAAAATTACCATAACACTTGTCCTAATTTTATTGGATAAGTGTTTTTATACCAAAATAAATCTTATTTAAAAAATATGATCCTTTTTATGCCACTTTTGTTAGATTAAGACATTTATTATATTTTATTTAAAGAAGAGTTAAAAGTGTCATATTCAAATTTTAATAACTAAATAATTTTAAATATAGAGTTATACATAAGATAAATTCTACTATAAATATTAATTATAAATATAATAAATTTATATACATCATGATAATTTACTTGTAATTTTTAGAAATTAAATAATTAAATTAAATTGTGACACAATGATGATGCAGTAATTGATTTATTAAAGGAAGAATCAAATAAATTATATTAAAAATATTAAAATAAATAAAATTTCACTTAATTAATGACATAAAATAATTTTATATATACATTTGATATTTTAGTGACATATTGGATTTATTTTTTATAATTTATCATATTGTTTTTATATTTTTAAAAATGAAAATACTAAATAGTATTAAAATTGACATAAATGATATTTTAAAATAAATACAATTTTATTAAATGATATAAAAGTCATAAAAATATAATGGTCAGACAAATAACTTTTATAATGTCAAATATGACATAAATTATCCAATTTGGGATCTTTTTTCATTTTATAGTAACAATGTTAACCCTATAGTGTAAAAATACAAGAAGACATGATAAGAGTTAAACTGTTTAACTAAGGGTTAAATCCAAAATATGAGATTAATTTTATGACCTAAACATGTCTAAAATTAATTGGTTGAGATAATTTGGACCCATACTCATCTTATAATCTAAATAAATCACTTTTTATCTATTTAAAATCGAAAATAAATTTATAATAAATTAATATTTTAAGATCTTCCAAAAGTGCCCCTCACCTCTCTTATAAAAGGGAACTTCTCCTTATCTTTAATTCACTCCTCCAAAGCCCTTTGTATCGGCCAAAACCTGAACTTTTCCTCTCAAAAATTCCCTAACTACATCCTAGAGTCCATACATTGGGAAAAAATCCATCCTAAGGAGTCCTTTTGTGAAAAATCAAAAGGAGACACTTGAAAAAGAGGTAATTGTTTTATCACCTCTTTCAAAGTTCTTTTCTTCTTCTACTTCCTATTTATATGTTGTTTACATACCAAAGTAATAAATAAATTATAATATATATATACTTAAATGTTATTATAATCATGGGACAACCATATTTCTCATTTTATCCATCCTAAGAATAACAATATCACCATGCGTGCATACGTACGACTTACCGTCTCCACGTCATGGTGTAAATTGTTTTTCATGTACACTTTATTTCTATGAGTATAACAATTAATATAATGGATATAAATAATAAATGTAACATTATATTTTTTCTTTATAATTCATATCCCATCCAATTCCATACCATTTAACCATTAAGGAAATGATATCATCGCTCGTGCGTACATACGGCTTACCATCTCCACGACGTGATGATATTCATCTTCCACATTCACCATTCATAAACAATTATAAAAATATATATTATTAATAAATATGAAATATATGAAATAATTATTCTAATTTAAAAAAATATATATATACATATATTTCATTCACTTACTTCCATTCAATATGATAAGAAAACAGAAATAGCGTTCATGCGTACGTACGACCTACCATCTCTATGAACGGTGTATTTTATTTCATATATCTATATATTATATATATATATATATATATTATGGATATATATGATATATAAATCATGTTATACATTTTTTAAGTAATTAAATCATGATCTGAGTAATATGATTAAGAATAAAAAGTCATAACACGTACGATAAACAAAGCGATTATTACCCAAAATGTTTCTTTAACTTGGAAATTGCTAATAAAAGATTAATATAAAGTCATAAATGAATCATATATGATATCATAAATATTATTATTATTCTTTTAGAAGTTAATAATATGTTTAAAACCATTATATCAGAGTTTCGGACACGTACTGAGAGTATCAGACCTAAGGTAATGGAATTCCGTCTCACTTTTAATTTTCGTGAAATATCAGCCATGTTCACCACCTATTTCTTGCAAGTGGTGTATGTACTGCCCCTATTATATTTTATATCATGAATACATTTATATTCATTATATTTAAAGATTAATTTGAAGATATTTTTCTTATTATTTAAAGTTTCAAAGTGGTATGAGACACTTTAAAGGTTTAAATAATTAATCCTTTTTCCATTTCAAAATTATTTATTTTATCTTACCCAACTATTTATATGGATATTAAAGGATTATAAAGAATATTTTATGTCTATTTTTAATTTTATTCAAATTTTTTCAAAAAGGAAACATTTTAATGTTTTATTTCACAATCTCATTATTATTTGATATTGTTTATACATAAGTATCTACTGAGACACTTTTATCATCCATGTACATGTTTTAAAAATAGTTTTAAGGATTTATTTATATGGACATGAATGTTTTAAAATATTAATTCCTTTAAAAAGTTTCAAAGTGATATGGAACACTTTTATTCAAAAATATCTTTTAAATTTATTCTTTTATAAATTGTGTGAATTTTAAATGTTTTCAAAGGGATATTTCTCTAAAATAGTTTTAATGATTTTATTAGATTATTTTCATCTATGTCAATAACATTTTTTTGATTTTATGCTTAACTAAGATTAATTTGTTATAATAAATTATATTGAAGGGTTTATGATATGTTTGATTGTGGTTGTTCTATTTTAATATAATTCAGGGTTAGTGGTAAAACTATTAACATTTTGTATGCTAGTTTTAATATGAATGTTTATGTTAGTTATATTTCACCCATTTCATATGAGGAATACATTGGAATTAGAAAGAGACAGGTTAGGATTGGTTAATGAAATACCTACTGGTTGGGAACTGGTTAATAAAAGCCCTATGTGTTGGGGAATGGTTAATGAAATCCCCTTATTGCATCGATAGTTCTCATGATACAAACTAATTTAGGTTTTGACTAACGTCTTACCCATATGGTCTTGGCATGAGGCCTTGATGGTATGTTCGGCATTATGCATTCCCTCATTATGAGATTAATTATTGATATTACATGTGATTATTTGACTAGTAGAATATCCATGTGAATGATTAAATTGAATTAATTGATTTATTATTTCCATATTATGGTGATGATTATGTTTAGAATGCTTGTGTTTTAGTTTTATACCCTGCCTTAAAAGTTTGTGCTTATTTATGATAGATTTCTCTATATTGTTTACCCTTGCTAAGTATCTGATCTCACCCCTTTCTTATGTTTTATTTTCCCAAGATTCCAAGAAGTGTTTTATGATTGATATAAAAGGTTAATCTATGAGAATAATGTTGTTCTCAAAGGGTTATCTATGTTGTGTTTTGTGTTTTTAATTGTAATGTAAATTTAATATATGTAATCTATTTTCCAAGACTACTAAACTGATCAGTCCTTCAGGATTTGATTCCTTGTAATCATGCTAATGTATTAAAATAATGTATTAGCTCTAGGCTTCTGGAGTTGGGGTGTTAAAATCATTATATTCATGTATATATGTAAAATGAAACAAATATAATAATATATTATTCAATATCATGTGCTTATCATGGTGATATCTATGAATAAATACTTTCCACTGCTCTCAAGGTACCCCTATAGGTACCTTATCATACATCTGCTAAGTGGTAAATGATGTATCATTGAATTCATTCCATAATCTCTATTTAAAATATTTCCATTACTTACCCAAATTTTATGATGTCCACTTTCATGTGATAAGATCAGTGATGGTAAAGTGTAAGAACATCTATATAAAGACATTAATTTTTAAACTATTATTATTTAATTAAATAATGACCTTAAATTGATGCAGAATGTATTAAAATTTCCTTTATATGTGAATCAAATACCTCATTCTTCCAATATTTATGCATATGAATTCAATCAAAATAGGTAATCAAAAGGGTCATCGGCTCAACCACCAACTAGCCTAGAATCTAGCTAAATATTATCATAACATCATTTGTGGGGATCCCATAACAATCAAAGGGAACAATTATCTTCAATCCATTCAGATTTCACACATCTTAATTATCAATCTTTGTATCAGTAGTAACATTGTTTCTATATTTTATGAAAAAAATATTATTATTATAAAAAGGTGAAATAACTTTATTCTCATTAAAATTTATACCTATAAATGTGACCCTACAATGTCCTCATAATGAAATGGGGGTGACCACCTATTTTCTCATTATAGGGTTGTCATGTACTGAACCTGCTAAATCAGGAGGTGGTGTTCCAGATGCTAATGGGAGGGATATGGAAGGCATGGTAGACACTGATGCGAGAGAGAAATAGGGAGCCTCATATTATATATAGATGGAGATTGAGGGATCATCAGGAAACACTGACGATGTATGCATGGTCAAGGAAACGTAAACTCAAAGTCGACTGAAATCAGTGAATTGCTTATTCCTTGGAATTATTGTCATTAAACATATAAAAAACAAATTTAGAACATATATTTTAAAATATTCATCTAAAATAAATAAATTTAAAAATGATAACATATGCACAATACTGAAAAAACATAATATACATGGGTATATTAATGAATTACTGCATATAAAAACAAATATAACATTAATTTTTCAAAATTAAAAACAAAATCATGCATAAAAAATCAATTTAAATATGATAACATGTCCACGGTACTGGAAATTAATAACATATAACATGGGTAGTTGATAATTTAATGTGTAACTATATGTATAATCATTTTTTCTTTCAATCATATTGTTATCATGCTCCATCGTTACTTATTCTAATTTATCCACCCTTGTAAGGCTAATATTTTCAATATCATGATAGGAAAATAAGTCAATTTATTATTTTTGATGGAATTTAATTTCAAAGGTCAAATATTCCACCCATTCACCTATATCATACAAGTATCTTTGTTTTATGTGAAAAACTACAATCCACCCTTCATCCACAACATCTTCCATATTATATACCATTTTTTCTTATGATATTAAGATATACGGATCATATACTTCATGGTCACTGACATCCATTAAGTGAGAGAAGTTCACATAAGTAAATTACAAGGAACCCCTTTTGATACCATTAGTAATATTGACCCACTTGTATTTAAATAAAACAAATGAAAAAAAGACCATTGTAGTTTAATTCAATAATATCAATCAACTTTCCATAGTTTCCCAATTAAACAACTATAAATATACCACTATTCTAGGTTTTCAAAACCTATTCTTAATAAACTATATAAAATTTAAATTCATTCACATTATAATTGTTGAACTTTTTAGCCTACTTTAGAGGACCCCGGGCTAGAAACTTCAAATCTTCTAACAACTCAACCCTAGTATCAGTATTCATGATCTACAAAAAAGTAATTTATATTATTATATTTACAAAGTGTACATTTCAACCTAATATCTATGTTGATTGCAGTATTTTTGAACTTCCATGATGCAGAAACCATTCTATAAGCTCTTTATTAACAAATTTTGTTATATATTTCTCATTTCATGTTTGAATTCTCATACATCTCTTTTTTTTGTATCATGGTATCTTCAATAAATGAATATTAAATTTAACTATTTAGTAGAACATATCTATGTGGTTGTAACAATTCCATTTCTATTAGTGTAATATTTGAGATCCTCCTAACTGGTCGGCCAATAGTAAGAAATATTTTTATTTTCCTTACAGTTTAGATTGAGTGGATATGCCTTCAACACATCCAACTTGATTAAATTTTGTCTCAATATTATCCATGTATCTAGAAAAAAATGTAAGACATGCCTCTCTTAAGTAACCTTTAGAAATAAAGCCTTTAGGTTGAGCTTTATTTTTCATGTATGATTTAAAATGACCAAGGTATCTGTAAAATAAAATGAATAAAACATATTTAAGTATTTAATGAAGTGTCAAGAATGGTTTTATTAATATTAAAAACATATAAATAAAGTACCACTCAATTGCATACATCCATCAATAATTTACGGGGCCTCCTAATTTAGTTTACTTAACCACATTCATAGTTAAATGGACCATGGCAGTAAAAAATGATGGAGGAAATATCATATCTATTTCAAAAAGTGTCATTAAAAATCTATCTTGAAGCATTTCAAGATCAGTTGGTTATATATTTTTCTCACATAGTTTTTTTTAGAATGTGAATAATTGGAGTACAGCTACATTAACCTTTTTAGTTAACAATGTACATAATGCTAATGGAAGTAACTACTATAATAAAATATGTGAATCATGAATTTTCAGTCCATGTAACTTGTGATATTGTAAGTCAACATACCATGATATGTTACTTGAATACCCATCAGATACTTTCACATGTTTTAAAATTTTAAAAAATATATCTTTATCCCCAATTTTCATTACAAATATTAATGGTGTATACTTTCCATTCTCATATGGACATAGATCATGATTTATATTCATTGTTTGTAAGTCATTCTAATAATTTATATGGTCCTTCAATTTTCCTAGCTCATTAAGTAATTTGAAGATCAATTTATCACAAAAATTCTTCTCAATATGCATAACATCAATATTATGATGAAAAAAATTAAATTATCAATATGGAAGTTTGAAGAATATACTTTTTTCTTCCATTTTCGTGTTCCAATTTCAACTGATTATACACTTTGAACTCAGTTCCCACTATCATTAAAATTATGAACCTTCCCAAATTCTACTTAAACATTTACTAGTTGTGAAAATATTTCATAACCTTTCAAAAACTTTAAAGGTGTTCTATGATTAATAAACCCATTGAATTTTGACATGTTTAACTGAAATATATAAGATTCGTCAAGAAATATGTGATGACGCAAGAAGCAACATTTTTTACTATAAGTATTCATTCAGTATCAAAATCAAAGTTATGAATATGACAAGCCAAACCTATGTGAGTGTTCTAACTAGATAAGTTCCCAAGTCTAGCGAATTCACTAAACATTAGAGCAGCGTGCATTTTGAACATTATTCTAGAAGCTTCATTATACATCTCAACATTGTTGGTCTATAACTTATATAATTCTTCATTTAGAGGTTGAAAGTATACATAAATATCATTTCTGAGCATGTTTTTTTTTCAGGAATAATCATAAAAATGATCAAGTATGTTTGTTTCATACACATCTATTGTGGTTGATTACAAGGAATAAAAACAACCGGCCAAATGCTATAACCGATACACAAAGTCCTAAATGGGTTGAATCCATCGGTAGACAATCCCAATCAAACATTTCTAGGATTATATGAGAAATTTGTATGTGATTAATTAAATGTCTTCCATGATTTTGTATCTCTTGGATGTCGCATTAACCCGTCATTATTATTATCTATAGAATGCCACTTTATGTGATTGGTGATTTTCAATGACATGAATAATCTTTTCAATTGAGGTTTTAAAGATAAGTAACACTAAACTTTTTCTAGTATTTTATTTTTTTGCTTCTTCATAGTATTATTTTGATTCATACTTCCAACATTACTCGTTGACTTACATCTATAATACAAAAAAAATTTACACTCCTGTCTACTTGAATCTTCTACCCAATAAAGTATACAATCATTGGAAAAAACATGTATTTTTTTATAATTCAGACCAATCTTGTCAACAAATTTTTTTATATCATAAAAATAATTATGGGTCTTAGCTTCAAGAAATACATCACACAAAAATTATAATATCATGGATGTTTCCTTATTTATAATTTTTTTATATGAATTTGATATAGTAAAACTTCAGTGGAAAAGAAATGTTTGAATATTTCAGACATCCTCTATACAACACTTAATTTTAATAATCAACTAAATTAGGAAATTCATTTTTCTAATTAGTAAAGTTATATCTTATATTAGTCTTTGTAGAATCAAGATTTGGATCCACTAATGTTTTATAGTCTTTATCTGGTTGTCTTGTTGTCCCCAAAACATTATTTTTCAATTTAATATTTATAGCACCCTCAACTGATTGTACTGATATGTTTTTATGCTAATGATGTTTCCCTACAATACCTAAAGAATCATTTATAAGGTTCTGAATTTAATTTTCCATTCTCGACGAAGTTGGGAGATCATTCATTTGACTAACATCAGTGCTCAAATTTTCTATAACATTTGATTATCCTTACCAAATCCAACAAACATATTGAGTATGGAATTTATTCAATATTAAGTGTTCATAAACTTCATGTATCTTCATATATCTTCTGAATTTACATTCAGGGCATATACACCTTATTGTCCCTTTAATAAATTGATTAGCAATTATAAGATCTAAAAACTATTATAGAACCTTAGCATACTGAGGTGTGTTCCTTGGTAATGTGATCCAATTGTTATCCTTATATCACAATGTCCCTAAACTTCATTAAAGAAAATTAAAACACATAATAAATATTATGTCATTTAAAGAAAAAGTAATAATTTATTCAAAATCAGGAATATAAAAAATTCTTGTTAGTTTTGTGTTGATGTGATAATAAATTTTGACACATATGACTTAAAGAAAAAATTTCTATACAACTTCCTAAATACATGAGATAAGGAAAAATATATATAATTATATAGGGGCCTCATCAATAGAACATCATCAACAACTCCTTTATCATAACCCCAATTTATATGGAAATCTATTGGTGATGAAATATATTTTTATCTTACTTTTATCATTAGACATAATATCATCATAATCAGTTGTTTTATTCATTACGGTGAGTGTTTGATACACTATTTTATATCCAAATTGGATCTATACATTTTCATAGCTACGGAATAATAAATCCATGGTTATCTTATATTTTTTTATACATATAGGTGTGTGATTTTTTAAATTATAAGGAAGTTTCAATGTGTTTGGTGTTATTTTAATATGAGTTTTATCAACAAATTTTGTTAATAGACATGTCATATAAAATTTCTATCGATGTTGTAGACCCTAGAGCATTGGGTGCTCATACTGTGTGAGAATCACCTTTATGTTTTTCCTCCAATGAATAAATTACCATGAAGCCCATGGGTCTCCTATAACTACCTATAAATGGAAATAATTATATTCATGATATAACTCTTACATATTACTCTTTGGGAAATACTTTTTTAGTGAGAAAAAAATATTGATCGACTCATATGCCCTATCTTATGATGCCATAATCATGCAAAAATTATGGGAAGTTACATCTAACATTTTCTCTAAAGTAATATTTTCTAAAACAGAAATTATCTTCATTTAAAATTCAATATCATATAATTGCATCACATTTATTTAATGATCATTCCATATCATATTATAAAAACTTCTAAACATTAATGAATATTACTATATTGAAAAATGTGATAAATTTCATCGATTTTTTCTTTATAAAAAAACAATAAAATAAAATCCATTCAAATATGTTACATTTCTATATTACAATATAACATAAGAATGAATTTATAATTGATTTAATTAGTGTATCTTTCTTTAAACATAATAGTCAAACACCAATTGAAAAATAGTTATAGAACTTATCATATATGATGAGTTAATTATATATATTTTCACAACACACATCAAGATACAAAAACAAATTAATCAAGTTTATCTATGAAAAAAATAATATAATAGGTTTTAATTAAGTTAATAAGTGGTTCTTATCATAAACATAACACTCGCACTAATTTTAAACTACTTATAACACTTATCATATATGATTAATTAAATGAGTATATTTTCATAACACACATCAAAATATCAAAAAAAAATAGTCAAGATTCTTTGTTAAAAATATACCATGAAGAATTTTAATTGATAGGTGATTTTGGATGGGAGAGAGAAGTACCTTGTAACCCTAATGGTGCGGGATGCTCAGTGATATCAGGGGAAGTGGGAGAGGGATCGACACGATGACATGGGGAGAGAGATCCATAGGGAGAAAGGGGGGAAATTAGTGCAAAGGCAGGGGAATATGGGTGATTAGCATGATGATAGGGGAAAAGAGGCTGATAGAATAGCACGAAAGAAAGGGGTGAGGGATACAAAGGGGGAAAGGGGGTTGGGGAGACCAAAAGGTCAAGGGAGAAGGTGAGAGTGGCGGTGTAGAAGGCTTGATGGTGAGGGCTCAAGGGTGATGATCTCAAGAGATGATATGGGGTAGGGGAAAGGGGGAAGAGGTCTTGGATCAAAGGAAAAGAATTTGTGTAAGGGAATAAAGTGATTTTTTTTAATTTCAGTAGATATTTAGCAGTGGTTTTTTAAAAACCACTACTAAAATCTTTAAATTTTATTTAGCAACGATTTGAAAACCCACCACTAAATAACCACCTTTAAACCCTGATTTTGTTGTAGTGTGCCAATTTAGAACAGGTCAAAGAGGATATCTAGAATTTAAACATGTAAAGTACCTCATACCCCAAAGGGTTTGTTGGGATTTTTTTTAAACATAGTTGGGAAATTTTGTTCACTAATAAGTTGGGTGCTTTTAATAACTTCATTACAGGTTCTCAAATTCTTAAAGCCATAGGCAGTGTCCTAATTTTTATTATCCTCAATAGGAATAATACTTATAGATTTTATGACTTACAGTCTATCTATTTGTATTAATTTTTTAATAAAATATTTAACCATGTTATTTCTTCTAGAGTTAATATGGTTCTTAAATAAATTATTTTCAAATAATAATTTGGTTTTGTTCCTGATAAACTCACCCATGATAATATCCTTTTAGATAGTGAAATGATGTACCTTTTTAATAATAAATGAAAAGGTAATAATCTTATTATCAAAATAAAAATTTATAAATATTTAAATATCATTTTTTAGGACTTCATTCATGTTGCAGTGGATAAATTTGTTTTTGACACTATATTTTTATGTCTCATTAAATCTTATTTATCCTTGCCCGGAATTTTAGTCTTGGTTAATTGTTTTATGGTTGTTTTTTTTTTCAAACCTTTGATAGGGTTTATAAAAGGAGACATTTTTTCTTATCTTCTATTCATTATTGATACTATAGTTATAAGTCAGGGCCACTCTTGTCTCTTCTCTAAGGTAAAACATAATTTTTTTTCCATGCTACATAACTATAACTACATCTCCCACCTTTATTATAAATATAATTTTTTTATCTTTACTCAAGGATGTGTGGGGTATTTAAAACTATCTCAATCACTTCCTTCTAAAAATCTAGAGAACCTCAGGGTTGACTATAAACTATACTAAAGTTAAAATTTTAGTTGATAAATGTTTTCATTTCAGTATAATAAATATTATTAAGAAAATTTATGGAATGGGTATGGTTTCACTACTAGTTACCCATATTGGATACACCCTATATCATGGTAAACTTAAACCTACCTACTTTATCCCTCTAATTGAAAAAGTATACAATCAGATAAAAAACTAGATGAATAAATTCCTTCCAAAGAGAGTGGAATTAGGATTATTAAGCATGACATGGACACATATCCCCTTTATTATTTAGTGGATAAAACTTTCCAAAAATCCATAATTCCATCCTAAGAGAGTAAATGGGCTAATTTCTTATGGGGGGATACCAATTTTGGTGTTAAATGACATTGGGGTTCTTGGAAAAGATTATGTTTTCTACCTCAAGGAATGGTTTGTTACTTAGTGAATTTGATGATCTTTTCAAAACTTTTATGTTAAAGATCTGGAATATATTATCATACTACTATAACACCTAGAAATTTACATGAGATAAATATATATTATTTCACATAAAAAAAACCCTTCCCCTTTCTAGAAATTCATTATCTCGGCCACTGATGATCTCCCCTTGAACCTCCTCAACCATATTGATCCTCTTTCCCATAAAGAGTTCAACGATATATATCACTTGGTCCATAATAGGATAAATAAATTTGATTTATTTTCTTCCATTTGGTATAAGAAAGTCTTGGTTAAAAATTTATATCTTTTCTTGTAGGCTTATGAATAAAGTTATGCCTACTAATGATTTGTTTAATAGATTTAAGGTAAACATTACCACAAACTATACCTTTTTCCTTTATGGCACTGAGACCTTGGACTATATATTTTTACATTGTGTGGAAGTGTTTAAAATCAAGAATTACTTTTCTAAATTCAAGGGTTTATTATTGACTTTTCGTACTTCCATGAGTTTTAACATTGTTTTCTCCCAATAGTGGTGACACTTTAAACCTAAAAACTAAAGGGATACCTTTACTTTAATCCCTATCACTATTATCTAAAGAATTTGGTACTTTTTAAAATGTATTATTCATGATAGTGTTACCTTTAATGTAAATTTGGTGATAAATGGTTCAGGGAAGATTCCCAATCCTAGGAAGAAAATATCTTGTGATGGAATTTTGAAAAACTTGATGAAATATTTGAAGCAAAAAATAGAAGAAAATAACATAGATTTTTTTAATGTGGAAAAAACTATAATGTAGAGGATTAAAAACTATGGTTAAACTCTAAAAAATACACTAATAATCATAGAGTACAAAATTCAAGTAAATACTTAAACTTGAGTTTTCAAAACAGTATAGAAGAATCTATGTGAAAACCACACCCTGATAAACATTTTTCACCTCTCTGAAAATCTTTTTGATGGAAAACACCACCCTTCTATGAAAAAACATCACCCTCAAATATCCATATATGAAAAATGTCACCCTTCAGTGAAAAAATTCCACTACTTCAAAGATATTTATCCAAATATGCCACTTAGACATATTCTAAAGTCTATATCTCAAGATTGATATCCATTAGATAAAACTAATTGAACCCTATAACATCATTGAAATATCACATCCACTTAACCATAGATATATTTATCCAAACATGAAATCATAAACCTATTGATATGATACCACTTAGAAATATTCTCCTTGATCAGTCAATCAAGGAACTTAAGCATTGCACCAATGGCTTTCCATCTCCTTGAAGTCTATATCTCAAGATTTCTCTCCATTTGATGGGACTTCTTGAACCCTAGCACATCATTGTTATATCACACCCACTTCAATAAATATTTGACTTATCGTTAGTCCTTATCTATGTACCTCCCATGTTACCAAAAACGCGGAATCCCACCACATCAAAGATCCGTCGTTGATGCTTCATTCACCATCATAAAAATGTCACACATGCTACCACGAACATGGTAGTCCCTTTTCTCCTCTCACTAGAATATATCTTGAGGAACTCCTTCACCCAAAAAATATACCACAATATCATTTTATATAGACACCAAGTTTATATTTTCAATCAATGTAGTTAATATTATTTTTTTATCCCCATTATTGTTATGAAAAACTCTCCATTTATGTTTAAAAAATTTATTCCATTAATTTTGATGGAATTTATTCATTAATTAATCTCTATCTCTCTTTAATAAATGATTTTAATCCTATTAGTTTCCCTATTTAGCCCATCTAAGTGGGACATAAATTCCAAAAAACTCATCTAGAAAGAAAACCAATCAGTATCACACCAACCATCTCCCTCTAAAGATAATATAACGATTCCCTTTTGTAAATCTGATAGAAAACTAACAGATCCCTATACAAAATAAATAAAAAAATATAGAAATATATATCATAGTTGTATATTCACTATCTTATTAAACAAGAATAGAACAAAAAACATATAGATCCCCCATAATAGTGATCACACCATCTTATATACCACTGATATTCATTACTGGGACACACTACTTTATTTTCATATCAAGAATACTTTTTATATATGGCACTATCATAAATATCTCTGCATGTCATCATTGATCCATAGGATATCGCAAAGGTGACACCCCTTCTTATTATCTATCGGTATCTAAATCTTCACCTTCACTTCCACAATTTCCATGATAAATTACAAGCATGAACTATCATCTTTAATACCACTTTTAGGGGGGATTTTTAATCCTAGGAAGAAAACCACTTGCTATGGAATTATGAGAAACCTGATGAAATAATAGAAGAGAAAATAGTATAAAATCACATATATTTTTTTAACATAGAAAAACCCTCCAATGAAGGGGATCAAAAACCATGTGGAAACTCTGAAAAATGCACTAATAATTAGAGAGTAAAAAATTTAGGTAACTGACTGAACATGAATTTTCAAAGTAGAGTAGAAGAACCGATGTAAAAACTACACCCTGATATGCTTCCTTCGCCTCTATAAAAATATTATTACTGGTAAAAACCACCAATACATGTTAAAATATCACTCTAGAATATCCATTTTTGATAAACATTAACCTTCAATGACAAAATGGAACTACCTTAGAGATCTTAATTTGAACATGAATCATCATCGACTTGTTGTTGCAGAGCCTCTTCAATGTCTTCTCCTTGATCAGTCAATCAAGGCACTTAATCCTCACACTAATTTCCTACCATCTCTTTGAAGTCTTTATCTCAAGGTTGATCTCCATTGGATGGAATCACTTAAACCTTAGCACATCATTGTCATATCTGACCCACTTCAAAAAAAATTGACTTTCTTCTACTCATTGTCGATGTTCCACCCATGTTACTACAAACATGATATCTCACCACATCATAGATCCACTATCAACACTTCATTCTCCATCATCAACATTTTTCACATATTTCTATAAACACGAAATCCCCTTTTCTCCTCTTGGTAGAATGTATCTTTAGGAACTCCTTCACCCAAAAAATATGTCACTACATTATTTTATATAGATATCAAGTCCATATCTATGATTAATGCGGTCAAAATTATATTTTTTATCTCCATTAATTCTAAGAAAAACTCTTCATTAATGTTGATAAAAATTCCTCTATTAATGTTGAGAAAATATCTCGATTAATTAATTTCTCTCTTTATCTCCAATAAATAGGTTGATCCCTATCAAAGTTTCAGGATGGAGAGGATGGATACTAACACAATGATATATAGTTCCATTTAAGCTTATTATCAAGGTCTCATCCTTTCAAAGATGATAATTTAGGTGATAATTATATCATG
Organism: Viscum album; assembly: GCA_963277665.1. NCBI lineage: Eukaryota > Viridiplantae > Streptophyta > Magnoliopsida > Santalales > Viscaceae > Viscum > Viscum album. The sequence continues at coordinate 836,158,014 of OY728153.1, forward strand.
TCCAATGTTAATATATGTTGTTGGAAGCATTGTTCTTCCACTATTATTATCGTGGCCTAGTCCCTAACAGCCAAAGATAAATTCGAAATTTACATTGATGCTTCATTTCCCATCACAAATTTAGGGATTTTTTTTTGGTTAATAATGATAGAATGTATTTCATTGTGTTATACTCTAAGAAAATTGTCTCTGATTTCATGATTCAGGTCAAGGATTTGTCTTGTTTTCATAACATGTGGTGGGAAATGATGCATCACTCATACAATATGGTCACAAATCTCAATTTTACTTTTCTTATATTGAATCTTTTGAACTTGAAATCATATCCTAGATTGGATACCTCTACTAACTACAATATTCAAAGAATCTAGGTTTTATTGGATATTTTTTAGGATATATCTTTTTTGTAGGCCCCTCTACAATTTAAATCATCCACTGATGTCACTTATAACTAGAATTGAATCACCTTTGGTGATGGTAGGTGGAAAATTTTGAAGAACCTCCTCTAAATATTTCAAGGGTTACTTCACCTAGACTGGCCTAAAGTCCCTTAACTTAGGCCAAAGATCACTACTTATGATTGGAATCATATATAAATGCATAAATTTCCCTCTTTCGATCAAAATATAATGTGAGTGCATGTTTTTTCCGAAAATGATTAGGTTTCCTAGGTTTATTTTTCGCTTTTTATTATACCTTTACTTTTTTGGATAAGACTTTGTATAGTTAGCTTTCTTTATTGGTCTGCTTCTATTTTCTTTTGTGTTTTAGGAAGCTCAAACATGTGGTGGGATCTCTTTAGTTTTTTCTCATAAATGTAACCAAAATATCTTTACCCTCATCCATAAATGAGGAACTAAATAAAATTGGGAACTATACACACAAACCATCCTGTGCAGAGTGATCTTTCCTAAAAAATATAATATGAAATTATATATACAAACACACACAATATAAATTAAAATTCTATAGGGATAACATGTAAACATAACATTTATATAAATATATATATATATATATATATATTCTAAATCATACACACACACACACATATATATATACACATATTATAAACAATATATATATATAAGATACATAAATAAAGTAAATAAAAAAACTTATACATACATATGTATAAATATGAATATATATATATATATATATATCCACACACACATATATATAAATGTATATATATATATATAAGATACATAAGGTAAATAAAAAAACATATATATATATATACATATATATAAATATGAATGCACACACGCACACAAATATATATAGAGGGGCGAGAATGCATGTGTTTGTGTGTGTGTGAATCTGAATATATATATATTGTAATTCCCCAACCTGGATCACTCCATAGTAACCATCCCAATGCGCTACTTAACCTTTGGTGCACCTCCCAATACATCAAAGGTTGTCGGCTAGTAATAAGAGTTTATTAGGTGATAATGGGGAGACTATACCCTCTTAATATAAATAATAATAATAATAGAATGGCACTAAGAAAATAATTTAAACAATAGACCAAATATACATATGGTCAATTTAATAAAAATCTACCATTCCATGCTGGTCATACACGAGTAAACAAGATCACTCATAGGCCGATCACATATGTACATGTACAATATACATTGGTGCGAGGAGGGGGATAAACGATGAAAATTTATACTACATTCACACAGGGAGCCTCAAATCTGAGACCTCCCAAACACCTCCACAGGGGAACAACCATCATATTATTCCCCATGGGGTTTACATATGTACATATACAAAAGTAACAAAATAATTTGGCATCTTAACACTAAGGAATCACTTGACCCATCTATAAAACTATTCCATCTAGCTATTCTTCATTTGTACCTCCATCTAGTAAACTCTAGGCATCATATCCTTTCACTTTCCTATAATACAAGACATAAAGTATACACACATCCTAAAGGGTCCATGCAATGTGTGAGTATGAACTTAGTAGGACACCACCAACAATGTCTCTAACTAGCATCCATACATATACCAGTGTTGGTAAATAACAATAAAAGATGGTCAAACAAATTACACAACTCGCTCCACTCATGCTCAACCAGCCCTAGGGGAACCTTTATCTACCTTATTCAATGCTGGAATGGAATGATACATCGATATTTTGTCATAACAGAAGTTTCATTGAGCCTCCAACCATTCCCATACCATTTGGAATCACATTTCCATGTCAACCAAGATTCCCTAATGGCACGCCCATAAATCATGTGACCAGTCCCATGGAATTTTCGTCCTTTATCAATTATCATCTCAATATCCTGAATAACCCAAGGTACGACTACATCAATCATTATCAAACTTGGATCATCATCCCCAGCATAATGTTCAACACCCTTCTCCCATATGGTGGCCTCAACTATGACTAATTATGGTCAACTATGGTTTTCACCTCCTCTATATAGATGGTCAACACCATCCCCTATGACACTTAATCTATGGAGGTCAATACCAACAATTAATGGAATAAACCACCCCATGGGAATTGTTCCATGCACACACAACCCCAACGACCACATACCCCATGGTGTGGCATCACCAACCTCTTATGTCAACAACTTGATGAACCTATGTCACCACTCATGGAAATGATCAAAACTATACACATATCATTGGAGAACCTTATCACCCTATTCTTAGTGATCAAGATCACCCATATTTACTCAAGATACACCCAACATGTTCCCAAGGAACCACATCAATCGTCACAACACAAGAACTACCATTTTATGACATACAACATCAAGCCCATAATGGCTTGGACACCCAATACAAAGAAATCATGTTATATTGGATCATATCCACCATTTATCATGTGAAACTACCAGAGGGTATCTCTAAAAAACAATAGAAACCTCGAGTGGTTACGTCTCTATCCACATATACACGTCCCTACTCACACCTATGTATCACACATCACATAACACATGTATAACTAAAGTGATAGTTAGGAACAACCTACATGGAGTATATAGAACTAAACTCATTGAGAATATCCATCCAACTCAGCTTCAATTAAAAGATTCACCAAAATCTATCAAAATCCCTAAAGTAATGGTTTTTAAAAAAAATACAGGATAATGGTGAGAAATCTTATTAACAGATACACACCGATTGTTAGCCTTACCTATGGTTGTTACCTGATTTATATTGAATGAAAAACTAATAAGATTTAGCTAGAATCTCACTCGAAGAAGAAGATAAATACAAGAGAGTATTCCCAGGTACTATCCAACAGTTCTTCTTGATAAATACCTGATTTATTTTTTTTTATAATCGTGATTCCCAATTAGTTTATCATTTTAGAGATTTTTTAAAAAATGTGGAAAAAGATCAAAATTTCATTTTTTTTAAACACTTTAATTCTAAAAAAACATTTGTATCATACCCCTAGAGACCCATACTTAATATATTTTTAAAAATATTACATATCATGGTGTGGTTCAACACTTTACTAAATTTTCAATCAGAAAAGATATTACACATCTCCATGCATAACATTTTACTCTCATTGTAAGGTTTTCCCCTTTTAAAAACTCTATATGTATAATATATAACTCATATGTAATATATTTTCCTCTGTGAAATATCCAATATGTAAAATATTTCCTTCACATGTAATTTTTTCTTCCTTACGTAAGGTTTTTTCCTTATCTAAATGTAAGATCCTAGTTTTTCTCATAAGGTGTGAAACCTTTTTTCAGTATAAATCTATTGTTTTAATCCAATGGAAGTTCTTAAGGGTTTAAGGAATGCTTCATGGAAGTATGGGTTTGTTTTGAGCTAGAAGTTTTAGTTTTTGGAGAAACAAACTGTGGTTCACGGTTGATGCACGATTAATACTAATTATGTGGCACAACCATGCTGCCTAGTGAGGGTAGCACATGGTTAGTTTATCTGTATAAGTTGAGGTGCATGGTTGTGAAAACCTAGATTTTATTGTAAGTTTACTTAGCATAGTTGGTGCACAGTTTCTCTTAACTGTGTATTTAACCGTACGAGGGGGTGTCACCTCAGGCAGTAGGTGCACACATTTTGGACAACTATGTGTCCAAACCATAAACCCCTTTAAAAAGTGTGAAATGATGATTTTACCCTCTTCTCTTAACCTAAATCCACCCTTAGTAATTTTTTTCATAGTGGACCACATGTAGGAGATATATCTCATTTCCAACACCTAGGATTTGGAGGATCTCCTCTGTTTCGACGTCTGATTCAAGCGTTGTTCATCGCGTTGGATCCCCCTTGATAAGGCTATCAATAATCTTACATATTTTCTCAGTTTATCTCTCCGTCTTGGATGTTATTTCCATGAATTCTCATATGCCCTATTTTCATGGTGTTGGTCTGGTTTCTATGATTTCTCTCACTCCATCCTAAATTAGAGTATGATAAAGGATGAGGAGTCTTATATTCATCTAAGGTGGGTAGTCTATAATCTTTTCATCGAAGTCTTGTCGTTTATAATTTTTTTTCATTATTCTGCACACCATACTTTCTAGGTGTTTCTCCTTAAATATGAAACTCTTTAAATTAATTATGTAGACCATGACCTAGAACCTTTATGAGACTCATTGACTTTGTAAGAGGTTGAGACCTCAACATGGAACACCCCTTTTGGTGTGTCTTGTTATACGCCATCGATAAAAATTTCATGTAATTAACCAAAACACTGCTTGGGTGTGTTTGGATTGGATCTTGATTAAGATAAAGGGTAAATTGATTTGATGAATTGTAAGTGGCTTGGGAATATCATTTGACCCCTTTTTGAAATTAGTAAGTGAATTTAGAAATGGGACTAATGAAATGGAATTAGAAAGTATCTTTCACTTGGCCTTTTTATCACTTTTGATTGAATGGACTAATGTACATGAATCTTAATGAATTGTAAATAAATAAAAAACATACTTTTAGCAACATTTTTTAGCAACGTTTTCTCAAAAACATTTTTAATGTTGGATTTGGAAACATTTTATGAAAAACATGGATAAATTAGTGACGTTTTTTAACAACATATTAAAACGTTGCTAATATTGGATTTAGCAATGTTTTTTGTAAAACTTGGCTAAATTAGCAACGTTTTTTAGCAACATTTTAAAACATTGATAATTTTTAATTTATCAATGTTTTTATAAAAACATGGCTAGTTTAGCTACATTTTTTAAGAAAACATAGCTAATAATATTTATGTGTTTGTGTGTGTGTGTGTGTGTGTTTATAATATATTTTTATTTATTATTATTATCAATGTATATATGGTATGTAGTAATAAATATAACAATAACATATTATATATGTGTATAATATTTTATATATAATATATATGTGTGTGTTTATAATTATATATATACACAATATATGTTTATAATTATATATATATACACAATATATGTTTATATATGCATACAATATATATTATATATATTAAAAATTAGCAATGTTTTCAAAATGTTACTAATGTTGAATTTAGAAAAGTTTTCTGGTAAACATAACTAAATTAGTGATGTTTTTTAGCAACATTTTAAAACATTTCTAATTTTTAATTTAGCAACTTTTTCCTAAAAAAGCGGCTAATTAAACCATAGTTTTTAGAAAACATGGCTAATGATATTTATGTGTATATATATATATGTTTATAATATATTAATAATATAGTTTTATTTATTATTATTATCAATGTATATATGGTATGTATTAATAAATATAACAATGATATTATATATATATACACAATAATATATTATATATATGCAATAATATATTATATATATACACAATAATATATTATATACATATACAATAATATACAATAATATATGGGTAATTTATCAATGTTTTGTAAATCGTGTTTGAAAACATAGATCATTTAAAATTTAGCCACATTTAAAAAAACATGGTTATTTTAGCGGTTTTTTTTTACAATGTTTTTAAACATGGGTAATTTTAATTTTAGCCATGTTTTTAAGAAAATGTGACTATTTTAGTGATGTTTTTTAACTGCATTTTAAAACATGGATAATTATATATATATATAGTTATTTTATTTATTTATTTATAATTCTATTAATTTACATATATATATAAATAAAAATTTATAATTATAATTATATATATGTGTATATATATTTTTTTATATTTATATACAAATACATTAACATATATTTAAATATCATAATATTTGTATATTAATTTATATATGTATAAATATAAACGTATAAATATATATATACATATATGTATGTATGTATGTTTGTTTGTATTTTTCAATATATATATATATTAATTTATATATGTGTATTTATTAACATAGCTTGCAGTCGTACCACATCGTAAAACCATTGTGGGCGAGCACCTCTTTTTAAATTATATATGTGTGTGTGTAAACATACAAACACAAAAGTTAAAACATAATTATAATATATTAATAATAATTGAATAAATGATTATTAAAATATATAAGTATATTTATATTAAGTTATGTTAATTTATATATTAATATATAATAACATATGATAACATACATATATAAATAATAACATATAACAACGTATATTTTAATTTATATATAAATATATATTAACATATATTAACACATATGTATGTAACATATAACAACATATATGTTAATATATAATAACATATACGTCAATTTATATATTAATATATAACATGTGTGTGCGTGTGTCGTCCCCTATGGGCGGCTGGGGTGGTGAGGGTTGGGACGCGTGTTTTGCAGTTGAGTCCCCAGATGTCGTTTATTTCTTTGGGTTGTGTGCACTAGTGGGTGTTGTAACTATTTCTCATATATGTACATATGTGTGTGTTTATGTAGGTATATTCACTACCATAGATCAGAACAAAGGCAACGCCAACTTTTAGCAGCGCTAAGAAAAAAAGCAATGATAAAAGGGAGGCCTTTATCAGCGCTAGCTAAAAATGCTGATAAATCTACCATTTATCAGCGCTATTATTAGCATTAATAAAAGTTTTTAATAAAAAATATTATTAATTTATATAAAATTATTATATTTATATTCAAAAATAATTTTTATTTGTACACATTAATTAAAAAAATGCATGTTTATATTTAATATATTTTTTTAATAATTCAAATATATATAATGCTTTTAAAAGTGTTTATAAGATTATAATTAAATAAATATATATTTAAATAATTACAATATAATAATAAGTTTTATTAAGTAATAAATATATTTATTATATTTATAATTATATATTTATAATTATATATAAATACTTTTTAAATATATATATTTATAATTATAAATATAAATATATGTGTGTGTGTGTATGTTTTCAATGAATTTGGTCAATAAATATATTGATGCATGAGTATAATTGACGTTCATGTGTTATGTATTCATCATGAATGTTCATTTATACATTACACCCTTACTATTATTCATGTTGTCCATATATGTGATGACTCATTTTTTATGATTTATACGTTACTAGGTATATGATTCATTCATGTTATACTCATGAATCCATTATGTTCTCATAAATACTTGCAAAATTACAATAAATATATTTAAATTATAAATATTTTTATTATATTTATAATTATAAAATTTAATTGTATATAAATAATTTTAAATATATTTATTTATAATTATAATTATAACTATATATATTTATAATTATAATTATAAATATATATATATATATATATATATAATTATAAAATTCTAATAGATACATCTATTATAATTTTATAAATATCTGTGTGTGTGTGTGTGTTTATAATTATATAAAAATATTTATAAAAATATTTATTTATACTTATAATTATAAATATATATATGTGTGTGTGTGTGTGTAAATAATTATAAAATTATAGTAAATATATTCATTATACTTATAATGTTATAGATATTTATAAATAAATATATATTTATTATACTTATAATGTTTTAAATACTTATAATTAAATAAATATATTTGTAAATATATACCAATATTTATACTTAAAAGGTTTAGGAGACAGGCAAGCCCGCTCCTAAAAAAATTATTGGAAAAATGAAGATGACAAAGGATGAAAAGAGGATGGGTGTGGTCAAACAATGAGGCATTCCCTCATCCATAAGATAAAACTACAAATTAAGAATAAGGTCATTCTCATAATCATGATCAGAGTTATCATCATCATTAGCAGTTTCCCACTCTGACTGTGACCTCCTTTGATTAAAGAGCACTGAGTACTTCTCCTTGAGCTTTTATTGCTTCGGAGTGAGGAGGCTCTTAGATTCCTTGTAAGAAGACCTGGTAGACACATTTTAGTCATGCCTTTATGCAGCAGCCCAATCATCTCATCCACATACTCAACCATGACCTTTTGGATGCATACCCGGTCTCCATGATTTTTTATGCCAAGTTCCTTCAGGTTCTTCTTTATCAACGTCCAGGTTGTCACATGTCATAACACATTCCTCTCTAGAAGCCACTTGAGATTCCAAGCCCACAACCAGCATAGACTACAACTAAAAAGCCTGTATTTTGGATTTCCAAGGGATAACCAATTGGAATCCCTCGTTATCCACCACTACTTTCTTACCTTTATACTGGGACATTTGCATGCCCTTATCCACTATACCTCCCTACACATGGAGCTGATCATGGATAACATCCTCTAGACGAGATCGAGCATCCCCTGCCAGTACTAGTAGCATCGATGGAGAACCCTTTACAGTAGATGATGTATGAACGCCACCAGATTCCAGCAAGGGAACCTAAACTTTCTTCACATTTTCAAACTTCCCTAGGGATTCAGCATTCAATTTTTGTTTACGTTTTCGGTCTCGATCAACAATCATTTTCTATTCTATCATTAACTGATCAACATAATCATGGATGGTGGCTTCATCAAGAGATTTCTCACCCATTGAAACTTCAACCAGTCTAACATCCATATCCATTATCCCTTTACCAGTTTGAGTAGTGTCTGCAACAAAATATTGAATTTCATCTGAAATATTGGTGTCGGACCTAATAGATTCCATGGCCATGTCTTTATAGGAAGGTGTGTTCTTTACACTTACAGATGCAACCAACTTCCCATCACCTTTAGGAGGTATGATCTACTCATCAGAGTGAATAGAGGCTTCCTCAGCAATGTCATCCCATGTCCTATTTCCCACCTGCCCATCCGCACCCAAACCCAAAGGCCCTACCTCAACATTGTTCAAGAATTTCTCTCCCCTCTCTTCAGTAGCCACTGCCTCAACTGAAGGATGGATTGCCTCAACCTTCTCATTAAATGTTCTCTCATTCCTTACAGATGTCCTTCTCTTACATTCTGGCACCATCTGTTAGCATCTATCTTTGGAATGACCAATAACTTTGTGATTATCACAAAAAGGAGTCAATTTTGCATACCGGATAGTTAAATAAAAATTATAATCAGCCGTGGACAATGTCACCTTATCAATAGGGGTAGAATTGAGATAAATTTCCACTAGGAAATGTGCAAAGTACTCATACCACACTTCCTCAGTAGCATGATCCAATCTGATTGGAGTTCCAATTGCATAGGAAATATCAAATAAGATCCAGGGATGCCACCAGACCTAGTTCAGACCATAAATCTGAACCCAGACTTGTGTCCTTGTTCCACGGGATGCAAAAGGATTAAAGTTAGGGTGCCAATTTTGCAGGCATGGCATATATAGTTTGAATAATACCGGCCAAATCCCCTAAACCTTCCACTTCAGGTTCTTCTACGGAAATAAGATGTGGAAGCAACCCTGTCCAACAGGAATACACTTCCACTCCTAAAAACACCATGATATGGTGAGCCTTTGAACCAGATCTTTAGTCTTCCACAGCTTTTGTCCCAACGATAGGATCAATCGTGCGATGAAAATATATTCAAATATTTATAAATAAATAAAAATATTTATAATTATAATTATAAATAAATATAGATATATTTAAATAATTATAAAATTATTATAAATATATTAATTATATATATTTATAAAATTATAAGTATAATAAATATAGTTATTATAATTTTGTAATTATTTAAATATATATATATATAATTATAACTATAACTATAAATAAATATATATTTATTATAATTTTTAAATTATAAATAATTATTTATTTATTTATAGTTATAATTATAAATAAATATTATTTATTTAAATAATTATAAAATTATAATAAATATATTTATTCTATTTATAATCTTTTATATATATATATATATATATTATGTGTTTAGGGGTACAATTACATTAAACACACACACACAGACTAGAAAAGTATATCATAGCCCCCCTAGGGATAACTCACTCATCAAGGCTTATTTATTCAGTATACGACCCAAAGACCTAGTGGACATGAAGCCCATTACACAGCTCGAAGCCCCATAAGGGCCCATTGTAGTGTCATGCATGCATCATACTATCTGCATCACCAAGAATGTGTCATGCCTACATCCTTGCCTGCCTGCATCGTGCATCGTGTCGATGTCACCGCCTTCCTGCAGAAATTCACTCTCACCCAGATTTGAACCCAGGACTGATGCAGGATTATAGGGATCCTTTACTACTTGGGTAATCCCTCAACTACTCATAAATATAAGAAATATAGTTAATATAATTTTATAATTATTTAAATAAATATATATAAATTTATAGTTATAAATATAAATAAATATATATTTATAATTATTTATAATATATATATATTATATATATAAATATAAATAATTATTTATTTATTTATAGTTATAATTATAAATAAATGTTTATTTATTTATTATATATATAATTTTTTAAATATATATAATAGTATAAATAAATTATTAACATTATATCTTTATCAGTGCTAAAAAAGCACTAATAAACTATGTTTTTATTAGTGCTATAATGTTAAAACTAATAAAGACACCATTTATCAGCATTTTTTTAGCACTGATAAAGGCATATCTTTATCAACATTAAAAAAACATTGATGAAGGTAGGTTTTATCAGTGCTTTCTATTTTAGCGCTGATAAAATATACCTTTATTAGTACTTTTTGAAATGTGCTGATAAAATTATTCTATAATGTTATAAAAATAACCCTAACAGAGACTTCTCTCTCGTGACTTTAAGCTTTCGTGGAAACCCACCTTTTCTGTTGTCAAACCCCTCATCTTCCATTGTCGAACCCCTCCTCTACCATCGTGAACCCCACCTCTACTGCTGTTGAACACCTCCTCTGCGGCTGGGAACCCTACCTCTGTTACCGCCACTTCCACTGTCGTCGCCACTGTCGACCGCTCTGCTTCCATTGAACCCTACCTCCAATATTGAAGCCCCTACAAGCTAAGGTATCCTCCCCCTTCCCTTTTTTATCTCTCACTCGCACCATATATATGAAGTTGTGGGTCACGATACTAGTTTTATGATGATGATGAATTCTCTAGATCTATAAGGTCCTAGAAACTCGAAGATGAAGATGGGTTCATTCAGATGTGTGTAGTCTGATTTTTTGAGGGGATTTCATACCCATTAAGGATATGTTTTTGTTGTTCTCCTCAAGTTTCATGTTTAAGGTGTGGCTACATAGATTACAAACAATGCTTTTTATCATGGTTTTTAGGGTTTTCACTTATCATTCATGATGAAATGATGCCATGAGGTTCTCATTAGTTTATTAAGTGTACTTTATAAGGTATTTTGACATTTTTTATACAAAACATGAACTCTAAGAAAACCTTCCATTGAGTGTCAAATTTCCTTATTGGCTTGAAAGAATTTTTTGAAGCGTGTGTCTAATTTTTAAGGCTTCCAAATGCATTTTTATTGTTCAAAACATTTTTCTAACATGGTTGTGATAAGTGAACACCTAAAGTACATATTTCAAAAATATACAGTAACTATGAAAAGTGTTCAATGATCTGTAGTAGACCGAGCAAAGTCATTAAAAAAATAGTGATCAAACTAGATTAAAATTAATGAACAAATTCCCCATGTATATAAAATTTCATCCAATTATTATTCGTACTTATCATTCTTCCACAATTTTTAGAATTATAATATCAAAGGAAATGATTAATTTCCCTACATAGACCAAGACATCCTCCTAAATCCCAATGAGGTACTCGATGGACCAGTCCTATAGTTAAAGAATAACATCTATTGTATTTGGATTACTTTTCTTGGAAAATATTGCTTTATTTTTAAAGTGGTGAGTTAACCCTTGTGATCTATATTTAAAACCACTTTTTTAGCCTTGGTTAATTTTTATATCAACATTTTTTGGGTGTTTAAGGCTTTTAAGATTTCTAAATGAGATAGATTATTTAAAAAGTGTGTTTTTTCCCATGTGGATTGGATTTTTAAACTTATTGTGTCTTTGAATGTTTTTCAATGGATATTTAAAGGGTGGTGTAAATTCCCATTTGTGTTTCAAAGGTGTTTGGATAAAAAAAAATCTGAAGAGTAGATTGGGATGACTTTTATAAATGATAAAATTTCTTGGCATTTGAAGTATGTTTTTAAAAGAGAAGTCTCATTTGAAATTTTATAAAAAAATTGAGTTTTCATAAAAGGTGTGATGCCCTCTTAATCCCCTTTGATTTTTGTATAACCATTGTAGCTTGTGATCCCATGTGGGGATGTTTATTATAGAAAATGTTTATTTTTATAATTTATTTCAAACTAGATTTTTAGGATATAATAAAAAAGGAATCTCTTAAATTTGGTAGGTTGTGGTGACCTACTTGACTTTTAGATCACACCTATATTTTATAGGTTCAGGTTTGTTCTGGATTGTTTCACTTCCTTTGGATCTTATGAGATGCATATATAGTTGGATGGTGACCTTAGTTTTACATATTTTGTGTATTTATTTTGTTAAATATTAATATTACCAAATTAGATAGGAGGGATATGAATAAAAAATGTATGAATGCTAATTTTCTGATAGAAGAGTATAAAGATGAAGTGAAAGAGTTCATCAAGTTTGTAAAATATCATGCATATGAACCTTCTCAAATCCTTTTTCCATGTTTATATTGTTGTTATTCAAGACTAATTAGCCTATATGAGTTGGAAGAACACTTGATCTATCATGTAATAGATCTAAGTTATAAATGTTGAAATAAACTGGATAAAAAGTGAATATAGCTAGTGGATGGGATAACACTGCATTTTATGGATCATATGATATGATTAAAAGTGTGGACAATGAAGAAGACCATATCGAGGATGTGATTACATATGTGAATGGTGATTAATATCATATTGAGTAAATGATAAGGACAGTTGAAGATGAACATCATGATTGCCCAAAATTGTTTGAGAAGTTAAAGAGTTGTGAAACGACGTCATTGTATGATGGTTTCACTAAATATATATCATTTTATCCATACTAAAGCTACATAATTTGAAAGTAGGTAATAGATGGAGTAATGCCAATTTTATGAAACTATTTTCTCTCTTGAATGACATGCTCCCAGAAGATAATGAGCCCTTTAGTCGAACATACGATTCCAAATGAATGATACGCTCTATGGGTATGATCTCTAAAAGAATATACATCTACCCAAATAAATGTATACTATTTAACAAGGACCACAAATAACTTATAGAATTCCTAAAGTGTGGTGATTATCGATACAAGAAAGATAAATCAGGTCCTACGAAAGTTGTATGGTACTTTCCAATCATTCTAAGATTTAGGTGCCTATATGGAAGTAAGGAGATTACAGTGGAATTGATGTGGCACACAGATACAAGAAATAAATATGGGAAATTGCATCACCTAATAGACTCTCTTCAGTTGAAGAGAATTTATCATGAGTATCCTGAATTTTGGAAATGATCTGAGAAACCTTCTTCTTGCATTATCTATAGATAGAGTGAATCCTTTTGGTTTTCAAAGTAGCACTCATAGTTTATAGCCAGTTATGTTGGTAAATTATAACTTTCCACCATATTTACGAATAAAATAAAAATATATCATGTTATATATTCTTATATCAGGACCAAAATAACCAGGTAATGGTATTGATGTTTATTTGGCTCCATCGATCGAGGATTTGAAATTATTGTGGGATTTAGGTGTTACGTTGTATGAATCTTACAGAAATGAAGATTTTAAATTAAGATCCATATTATATAGGATGATAAATGAATTTCTAGATTATAAATTTTTTTTAATATATATAATTAAAGGAAATCAATGGTGTCCCATTTGCAAATAAGGTATGTAGTTAATTAGGTTAAAACATTCATCAAAAAAAATATAAGACATCGCATATTTCTACCCTGATGGAATAATTACCGATCTTGGATGACATCATTTTATGGATGTTCAGAAGAACATACAACATCATCTCCACTAACAGGTGATCAACTATGTGAGAAAGTAAAATATGTGGACACTACTTTTGGTAATCAATATTCTAATAATTTTTTCTATGAAATGTGAATCAGATAGAAACTGATACCTTTCCTATACTAATATTCTATAGGGTGAAAATGAAAGTGATTTATATCTATAAAAACCTACCCATAGCCTTGTAGCGAGGGCTATGGTGTTCAATATCCAAGACGATAGTCTACACAATAGACCGCTTCCAACAGGTCATATGAGAGTGGTGATTAGAGTAGCTCATGAGCCGAGTGATGGGATACTAGTTCCACTTGATGATGATGATATTTATATGGTTTACTGAGCTATTGGAACATTCGTCTCATGGACATCACATCTTGTAAAAAAAATGTCAACAAGGAGGTATTCATTTCCAATTTATTTTCAAGATAAACCTTTAACAATTAATGAAAAAGGCCTGAACCGATGAATGTTATTACATACGGACAAATGGAAGAGGATGAAATGAAAGACTGACTCAAAACCATCTAAAGGATTGACCAACCAATCAAAAAGATCTTCCAAAAACACCTTTACCCCACCTGTTTCATATCCACATTTACAAACATTGAAGTTTCATGTGGATACAAAGTTAAAAATAGTAGTAGTAACATATTTTATTTTGATGAAAATATGTATAGAGAGGAAGTTAAAGACTACATTGGTTTTGAGAATTTAAATGAAATCACAAACTATGATTACCTAGGATCCTTAGTTGTAAATGTATACATGAGGTATGTTTTCATGATTTTATTTTCCAAAATCTGATATAATATGTTAATTATGACTAAATACATTTCATATTTTTCATAGGTGTATATATAAAAAACAATTTAAGGTATTTCCCCATGAAAAAAATTGGACTCGTTAGTCCTCACACAACCTCTACAAAAAAATGATGAAATATTAGTTGGCTTGATCAAATAATTTGAAAGTAAACTTTTGGATTACATACTCTTCCTAATACCTACATTATAGGGGTAAGACTCTACAATTTAATCATATAAAATATATTTTTATTTCTTTCATTACTTATTCCTTTTTTGTTTTCAGGAAACATTGGATGCTCATTGCAGTCAATTTGGATACTCCAAATATTTATTTCCTAGATTCACTGCATGGATACCCAACAAACCAACAAAAACATGATGGTATTTTTTAATTTGTAATACACTAAAACCAATGTTTTAGAACTAAATGTCAAGTTATATAATTTATATTATCTTTTAACGAGGATTCTTTTATGATAGGGTAGTGCATCAATATCATGAAAAACAAGGAATGGGGCTAGGGGCTAAGCACAAGGACCCTAGAAAGTTCTAAAACTATACAAGTATCAGGGTATATATAATAATATTTCACTATCCAAACACATAATAAAACAAATTACTTATTATCCTCAATGTTTCTAAAGTGTCCAAAACAAAAAAAAATGGAAAAGATTGTGGTTATTATGTTTGTAAATTTATGAGAGAGATCATATTCCATGAACAAACTAGTATCATCAAAGAGGTATTTTCTAAGTTAATTAATATTTCATTTAAAATATTTATTAATAATTTTTATATTTATATTTTTTCAATAATACTATGACTATCAAAAAGACTCATATTCACAAGATGATATAGAATTTCTTAGAAACGAATGGTCATTATACCTGATGGAAGAATGTACACAAATAACATAAAGATGTGAATTCCATAGAAGTAGTGGATTGTTTCGTATTTATGTTTAATTTATTTATTCTTAGTATTAGCCACATAAGAATTTTTTTCTTATACAGGTGGATTACTTTCATGTTTATGGGTCAAGAATTTATGAAACCATCATGAAAAGGTGAATTCCAACTACTTTTAATTAATTTTTTCATCATTTTATCTACTATTTGTAAGTTATTTTACCTATAATATTTATATAATAATTATTTAGTTATTTTCACAGATCTTTTGGGAAGAGATAACATGTTCTTTTCTACCAATGTTACAACACTTTCCATTGTTTTTATTTGTCTAATTGTCAACGTTGTAGATTGATTTGATGTTCTTAGCCAAAAAACCTTTCTCAAATCAATATACAGTGTTGGAAGTTTGATAGAGAAAGAAACTCGTAATTGTAGTAACATTGGCAATTAGAATTTTTTTAGACTTTAGGATGTGTAGGAATCAGTAACACCTCAATCCGATACACGGTGTGACCGGAAAGACTCTAGGTGCATCTTTTTATTTAAAATTGACATTAATTTTTGTAAAATAGACAACCAGCATACTAAAAACTGAAAAAATGCATTCATATTGTTCTGATACTTTAGTAAAACAATTCATAATCCATTTAGGATGTGTAGGAATCATCCACACCTCAATCTGACGCACTGTGTGACCAGTATGATTCAAAGTTTCTATTATCAATTTAAATTTGACATTTTACTTCATAATGTAAAACTCACTAAAAACAAATAAAACATGCTCAAATTATCTTGATAATTTATAAAATCAATTCATAAATCATTTTTTACATGCATGAATCAATCTCATGTCAAATTGATACACGGTTTCACCAGTATGAGTCAATGTGAGTGTTTCCAGTATAAAATGAAAATTTAGTAAAAAAGAAAAGTGACGTACTAAAAACTGAGAAAACATATTCATATTGTTTTTATAATTTTGTAAAATGATCCATGAGTCACTTGGGATGTGTAGGGATCATTTTAACTATAATCTGAGGCATTGTGTGACTGGTATGACTCAAATTGTGTCTTTTTATTTAAAATGTGCATCAATTTTAGTAAAAAGGAAAACTGACCTACTCAAAACTAAGAAAAAACATTCCTATTATTTTTATACTTTACAAAAATGATCCATGAGTCATTTAAGTAGTGTATGAATTAGTTTCATCTCAATTTGACCCACGGTGTGATCGGTATGACTCCACGTGCATCTTTTTATTTAAAATTGACATCAATTTTAGAAAAAGGAACAAGTGACCTACTGAAAACCAAGAAAAACCATTCATATTATTTTGATACTTTAGGTAAAAAAACATGAGTCATTTGAGATATATAAGAATAAGTTTCACCTCAATATGAGTCACTTTGTGACCGGTATGACTCCAAGTGTACCTTTTTTTATTTAAAGTTGACATTAATTTTAGTAAAAAGTACAATTGGCCTACTCAAAACAAAAAACAACAAATTAAACTTATTTTTATACTTTAGGAAATCAATACATAATTCATTTTTTATGTTTAGGAATCAACCACACCTCAATACAATACATTTTGTGACCGGTATGACTCCAAGTGTGTCGTTTTATTTAAAATTGACATTAATTTTACCAAAAGGAATAAGTATCGTACTGAAAACTAAGAAAATTCATTCGTATTGTTTTTTATAATTTAGGAAAATTATCCATGAGTCATTTGAGATGTGTAGGAATTAGTATCATCTCAATCTGATGCATGGTGTGACTGGTATGACTCCAAGTGTCTCTTTTTATTTAAAATTGACATTAATTTTAGTAAAAAGGACAACTGACCTACTCAAAACTGAGAAAATGCATTCAGATTGTTTTGATACTTTAGGAAAATGATCCATCAGTCATTTTAGACATATAGGAATAATCATCACCTCAATCCAATGCACATTGTGACCGGTATGACTCAAAGTGCATCTTTTTATTTAAAATTGACATCAATTTAGTAAAAAGGACAACTGACCTACTTAAACTTGAGAAAAGGAATTAATATTGTTTTTATAATTTAGGAAAATTATACACAAGTAATTTTTTATGTTTAGGAATCAAAATCACCTTAATCTGACACATGGTGTGATTGGTATAACTCTAAGTGCGTCTTTTTATTTTAAATTGACATTAATTTTAGCAAAAGGAACAAGTGACGTACTAAAAACTGATAAAAAACATTCTTATTGTTTTTATAATTTAGGGAAACTTTCAATGAGTACTTTGTGAAGTTTAAGAATAACCCAAACCTCAATATGATTCACAGTGTGATTGATATGACTCAAATTTCCCATTATCATTTTAAAATTTACATTTTAGTTCAAAATATGTGTCACTCATTGAAAACCAAGAAAATGCACTCTGATTGTATTGATAATTTAAAACAACAATTCATAATTCATTTGTGACATTTATGAAGCAATATCACATCAAACCGATGCATGATGTTTCCTATATGATTCAAAGTACGTGTTTCCAGTTTGAAATGATATTTTAGTAGAAAACACAAATGACATACTGAAAACTGAGAAAATGCATTTGGATTATTTTGATACTTTAGGAAAATGATCCTTAAGTAATTTTTGATGTGTATAAATCATCTGCACCTCAATACCATACACAGTGTGACTGGTATAACTCCAAATGTGTCTTTATTTAAAATTAAAATAAATTTCATTAAAAATAACAAGTTACATACTCAAAACTGAGCAAATGCATTCAAATTCTTTTGATGCTTTAAGAAAACGATCCAGTTCTCATTTGTGACATGTAGGAATCAACCGTACCTCAATAAAATTCATGGTGTGACCGGTATAACTCTAAGTGAATTTTATTTAAAGTTGAGATTTTTTTAATGTATTCATTCATATTGATGTTTTATTTATTTATTTATAATATTACTAGCATATGATTTTTTTCTTATATAAGTGGATTCTTTTACTCAGTTTGAGGTGATTTTTTTAGCAACAGATACCATGGGCAGACCTTTTTGAGAGGGGATCATGGGTTCCAAAGACATACATTAATTCTTTAAATTGTTTGTGGATAGTAATTGTAAATGTAATTATACAAAACATTGTTTTAAATGTATATAATAGTGTTTTTTTGTATTCATGGTGTAAAATTTATTTCAATTAAATTATATATTTTGTGTATAGGAGGTTGTGGTGTGTTATTTTTGTGTATAGGAGGTTGCTACAATGTACTGTTATACAAACAACACAATGCAGCAAATGGGACCTTTATCAGTGATATTGAAAGCGTTGATAAAGTGGGACCTTTATCTGTGATAGAAATAGCGCTGATAAAGAGTAGCCTTTATTAGTGCTAAACTAACACTGATAAAGGGGGTCCTTTATTAGCACTACGATTAACAGTGTTTTTTTAGCGTTGTTAAAAGCCTTTTTGTGCACTGTTAAAGTGAATATCTGTAGTAATGATTAAAATATAAAGTTATTTATAAACTAAATTATAAATATAATGTAATAAATTATATATTTATATGTGTGTGTGTGTTTATTAATATATAAACTTATTTTTTGACTGATTTATAAATATATTGTAATAAATTTATTAAATAGATTAATGGGTTGTCTAGGTTGGTACGGGTGTTTGGCCGTGAAAGTAGTGGTTGTGGGACCGATTCTTGTAAGCTAGTTTTATATAACCCATATGCTAGACAGGGATCTCAACAGACGTGGATCAATGGACGATGAGAGAACCTCAATCAAATTACCTAGACCGCATCGCACGACCATACGCAGCGGACTGCGATAACTGGACATTGGCTTTGAAGGTTTCAGGCGCAGCGGAAGCGCGTGGGTGGATGTGCCCACTTGGTTTTTTGTCATTAACAATGATCAATCCGGGATCAATACGATGATAAACACCAGTCTCCACGGATCGAATCACAGAAATAGACAAAGAAAAGGAAAGTCCTAGAACCACAAAGTAGGATCGTTGCAGGTTGATTATAATTAATTTAATCAATTGAAAAGAAGTACATTTTGGTGTTCTTTCTTCGTTGATATTCTTGATCACGTTTTGATGTGATTTGACGTTGTGTAGCATAATCCAAGTGTAGACTTCCTCTAGCAGTGATCCACATGTTCACCTCGTATCTCTGGACATCGCCAATGGAGTCTTCGGGTGCTAGCGTGGAGAAACCTTTGCTTGAGTTGTCCGCCTTAGATCATCTTGATCCGATGGAAGAGTATCTCTCTCAGTCTTGAGAGTGTTCTTGGAGGAAGAGGTTATTTCAGCCTTGAAATAATTCTCCAAAATTGTTGTGCACAACGATTCTCTTGTCTTAGGAAAATATTTGGGGTTGTGTGGATATTTATAATCGGGTTTGAGGTTGTAGAGTTATGAAAATAAATAAACATGTTACGTGTTTTATTTATTTCATTAACTACCTTTTGAAAACCCCATGTCGAGTCATTAATTCCTTGACATGCACCCACACTGATTATAATAAATATCATTTAATAAAATGATATTTCCTCAAAATCCCAACTTGAAAAACTACACGGCGCGTATTAATAAATACACGGCGTGTACTTATTTTTCATTCAAAACTACACAGCATGTACATTCAATGTACACGGAGTGTATATCTTGTTTTCATTTATTTATTTCCTTTCCAAAATAAAAACTACACAGTGTGTACATTTAATAATACACGGCATGTACTTGTTTTTCAAAATAAAACTGCACGGCGTGTAATCATTGATACACGGTGTGTACTAGTTTTATTTTATTCATCATCCAACATTAAAACTATTTAGGCTTCCTTGAGTAATTATTAAACCATGTACAGGAATAATCTTTATTCTACTTGAGATACTTGAATACACTTAGTGTGTGACCCTCTAGGCCTCTTTCTCATTGGCATTAGGCGGGCTTGCCTAAAGTCCAAAATTACTGTCTAGCAACGGGTCAAGGCACCCAAGAGAAAGAAGTTGACTCCGCATTGACATATCACCTCATGCGAACGGTTACTGTGTATTTTAATCCCTTTGTCTCAATATCTTATCAAGCAGGTCTCATGGTAGTGTCATAAACCTATATGCTTGATCTATCATTCTTTGACTTCCAGAAATAAACTCGGTGTGTCACCATGGGCATGGAATTTATTAGACAGTTCTATTTCAATCAAAGGGACCGAGATATATACTTCCATAAAAATGGAAGGGACAAATCCTTCCTCGACTTATCCATCAACAACATGTCATTCGTGACGCACCCAACGTGCCCTACTTCTCGCCAACTGTCTACATGACGGTTTTCATCAGCAAATCTAATTGTGTGAGTCATGACATGAGTTAATGATAATCTTCTAGTCTAAGGACCATTACACACGCTCGTAGATAGTAATGTATGATGACACCAAAACATGCGGAATTACTACTAGCGGGTCTGTTCTCATAATCTCCCATCTTGGAGATTACCAAGTGCGAAATCCAAGAGAGATATTCTCATCTTCTTACGAGTACTCACACATAACGGTTTGTATACTATGTGTCATATCATATTATGTAATCCAACCGTAGAACTTTGTTTAAGAATATTGTTATAGCATTTCAAGGTTCTCATCATAGCGGGGATCTGCCATGACCTTATTAATGCAACAAATATTCTAGGACGTTATTATATTTCAGTCATGTAGAACAATGAACACTATATAATAAGTGAACATTCATGTAATCAAAGTACAAAACAGTTGGTTCTCAGGACACCAACCCTTAAAAACTCCCACTTGGACTAGATCCAACTGCCTATGACTTTTAGTCTGCTAGACCTCACATGATGATCATGTTTCTGTTGAGTCAAGGCTTCTGTCAAGGGGTCCACCATGTTGTCTTCTGTGGAAATACTTCTCACTGAAACTTCACCTATCTGAGAAAAATCCCTTAAGAGATGATACTTCTGAAGTATGTGTTTTGTCTGCTGATGTGACCTTGGCTCTTTTGCAAGTTCCACTGCTGCAGTATTATCACAATAAAGTGTGATATGATCTTTACTACTCGGTACTATATCCAGCTCTTGGACGAAGCTTCGCATCCATACTACTTCTTTAGCTACCTCAGAAGCTGCGATATACTCGGACTCTGCTGTAGAATCTGCCACCACACTTTGCTTTGAGCTCTTCTATCTCACTGCACCTCCATTCAAACTGAATATGTATCCAGTCTGCGACTTCATGTCATCTTGATCAGTCTGTAAACTAGCATCTACATGTCCTATGATGACTAGTTCTTCATATCCTCCATAAACTAGGAACATATCCTCAGTAAGTCTCAGATACTTAAGGATGTTCTTGACTACCATCCAATGGAAGTCTCCTGGATCAGCTTGATATCTTCCTACTGCACTTAATGCATAAGCAACATCTAGCCTTATACATAGAATATCATACATGACTGACCCAATCACGGATGCGTAAGGGATCCTTTCCATTTTCTTTCTTTCCTCGTGTGTCTGAGGACACATTTTCTTGGAAAGATGAATGCCATGTGACACTGGCAACAATCCCCTCTTGGATTGTTCCATACTTAATCTCTTCAGTATCTTGTCAATGTATGTACTTTGACTCAGGCCCAGCATTCTCTTGGATCTATCATGATGGATCTTGATCCCAAGAATATACGCTACCTTGCCCAAGTCTTTCATGGAGAATCATTTATGCAACCATGCCTTAACTGACTATAAGACAGGTACTTCGTTTTCAATTAGTAATATGTCAACAACATATACAATTAGGAAAACGAATGCACTTCCACTAAACCTCTTGTAGACACAAGGCTCACATTTGTTCTTAACAAAGCCAAATTCCATTACGGCTTCATCAAAACGAATTTTCCATGACCTTGATGCTTGCTTTAATCTATAAATAGATTTCTGCAACTTGCATACCTTGTTGTCATCCTTTGGAGTCACAAAACCTTCAGGTTGTGTCATGTAGACATCTTCCGGGAGGTTCCCGTTAAGGAAAGCTGTTTTGAAATCCATTTTCCAAATTTCATAGTCATGGTAAGAGGCAATGGCCAATAGGATTCTGATGGATTTTAGCATCGCAACCAGTGAAAAGGTTTCATTATAGTCAATTCCTTGACGCTGTCGAAAACCTTTTGCAACCAGTCGTGCCTTATAGGTTCTGAATTGTCCCTCCATGTCCAGTTTCTTCTTGAATACCCATTTATTACCAATAGGCTTTACATAAACTGGAGGATCTACCAAAATCCAGACTTGGTTTTGGTACATGGAATCCATTTCAGAATTCATGGCTTCTTGCCACTTGGCAACGTCTGTTCCTTCAACTGCTTCCTTGTAGGTAAGAGGATCATCCTTATCAACCAATAATGAGTCACTATCCTCGGTGACAAGAAAACCATATCATTTTGGTTCTCTCACCTCTCTCGTGCTCCTATGTAGTTCTTGTGTCTCTGGAATAGATTTTTCTTCCACGGGGCTTTGTGGAATCTGTTCTTGTACCAACTCCTGTGTATCTTGAGTCTCGACTTCATCGAAGTCTATCTCTCTCCCACTATCTCTTTTGGATATGTTCTCCCTCTCAAGGAATATGGCATGTCTTGCCACTGTAACCTTTTTGTATGAGGGGTTGTATAGGTAATATCCCCTTGTTTCCTTGGGATATCCTATAAAGATACACTTTGTGCCTTGGGGTGAAAGTTTGTTAACTGAAGAGGCCTTAACAAATGCTTCACTACCCCACACATGTAAATTCGATAACATGGCTTTGCATCAACTCCATAACTCATATGGAATGCCATTTATTGATTTAGTTGGTACTTGGTTTAGTATGTGTGTTGTTGTTTGTAATACATATACCCAAAAGGATAATGGAAGACTTGCATGACTCATCATTGATCTCACCATGTCCAATAGGGTGTGGTTCCTCCTTTCACTTACACCATTCCACCGGGGCGTGTATGGAGGATTGAGTTGAGATAGAATCCCAAAATCCCGTAAGAAATCAATGAATTCCTGATTAAGATATTATCCTCCTCTATCTGAGCAGAGTTTCTTAATCTTCTTACCAAGATGGTTCTCAACTTTATTCTTGTATTATTTGAACCGATCAAAAGAATCTGACTTATACCTCATTAAGTAGATATATCAATATCTACTAAAATCATGAGTAAAAGTTATAAAGTATGAGAACCCACCCCTTGCTTCAACTGGAAATGGTTCACACACATCTGTGTGAACTAATTCTAGAAGATCTTTAGACCTTTCACCTTTCCCACTAAATGGGGCTTTGGTCATTTTGCCTTGTAGACACGCATGACATACACCAAGTGGTTTTAGTTCGAAAGAATCTAAATACCCATCTTCATGTAATTTTTTCAAACGTTTCTCATTGACATGACCTAGCCGGTGATGCCAAAGTTTGGTATGGTATGATTCATGTGAATTAACTTTGTCATCGATTTACATTACTTGGTTTGTGTAGTCTAACACATAAAGGTCGTTATATAAATGTGCCCTACCAAAACAAATGCTATATTTATAAAAGTAGCAACATCCACTTCCAAACTTGAAGATGAATCCATCAGTATCTAATCTGGATACTGAAATAATGTTTTTGGTTACATAGGGTACATAATAACATCCTTTCAAAACCAATACCATCCCAATAGGCAATGTGATATGGTAGTCTCTGACAGCTACAACAGCGAGTCTGGCTCCATTGGTTGCTCGTAAATCCACCTCACCTCAGTCAATCTTTTTGAATCTACTCAGTTCCTGTATTTGGATATAGATGTGAGCACCACAACCAGTATCTAATACCCAATTAGTAGAAACATATAGATTTCATTTGATAACAAATGCACCTGAAGCTTCCCCTTGCTTCCTTGGCTGGGTGCAGTTTTTCTTCCAGTGGCCCTTCTCGCCACATGCGAAACAAACAACATCTTGTTCCTTTGCCTCCCCTTTTATCTTCCTTTTCTTGGAAGGCCTTGAAGAAGCTTTGGGCTTAAATCTCTTCGCCTTCCCTTTCCTTTTATTCACCATAAGGACAAAAGGTTTTTCACACTTCATGTCATTATCCACTTGGAGAATAAGGATAAGAAGATCAGACAGAGACTTCTCAATGTTGTTCATGTTGAAGTTCACAACAAAGTTTGAGAAGCTCTTGGGGAGTGATGAAAGAATGACATCGGTACCCAGTTCTTTGGGGAGTTTAAACCCTAGAACCTCCAAGCGCTCAATGTAGCCAATGAGCTTGACTATGTGAGGCCCGGCTGGGATACCCTCTCCAAGATTGCTCTGAAATAGATCCTTAGAGATATCAAACCTTTCATGTCTTTCTCTCTCCTAGTATAGACCACGGAGGTGCTCAAGCATGCTGTAGGCATCCATGTCTTAATGAGACTTCATGAGCTCACTAGACATTGATGATAGCATCAAACATTGAACGTCAAGTGCATCACTCAAATGTTGATCATAGACCAGGAAATATTCATCACTCGCCCCTTGGGTAGGCGTATCAGGAAGTGAGGACTCCAGCACGTAAAACTTTCATTCATGGTGTAGGATAACCCGAATGCGCCTAAACCATTCCTGAAAGTTACTGCCGGTGAGGATATTGTCTTTATCTAGAATTGATCGCAGTGAAAATGTGGTTGATGAGTTTTTCATTTCGATTCTACAAATTAAAAGATCAGATTTATCAGTACCTTTTGATTACATTTTATGAAAAATAATAAATGAATTTATTAATTCTCCCACTATTTTATCAAGTCTCAATGGCCCTCAACGTTGAACTTGGAATGTCTAGTTGCTTTGACATTCTAGTGGCAAGGATCCATATTGCCCTTCGCATAACCCCAACAAGGGTTGGTCAAGCTATTTGAAGGTATTTAGGTAGGCAGGTCTTTGCCAACTGTGAGCTTACAGTTCCTTGATCTGTTGAGTGGACTCCCCAATCCTGAAATCCTGACTCGGATTTTCTCAACTCTTGCCTCCAATATTACACCAATTCTAGCAAGGGATACTCCTCTTGATGTAATATGGTTAAGTCAACCCGAAACCTTTCATAAGGGATTACTTTATAAAAGTAAGTGTCCTAACAAGGGTTGGTCAGACACATAGTTTTATTGAGTCTTGACCTTAATCAGGTAACGGAAGGCTTGGTCTGACTTAATATGGTATTTGAGGGATTTTAATCCCTTATGCGTAGTTTCACATTATCACATACTTGTTAATATTAAGTGATTCTTACTTAAGTGATTAACCATGTTCTAATAATGTTTACGCATAGTTCGGTTTTTATTTTATTCCATCTTTGCGTGCTTTTTTATTTCATTAATTATGTGATTGAGACAACACATACATAATAAATAAACCATGTAATTAGATAGAAATAAAATAAGATGGCATGATCAGGAGCTTCTATTGGTTAACTTATCTAGAGGTTTGATAAGCTAACCCTGACCTAGGGAAAAACACCTTGAACCCGATGGTTCGTGTTCTGCAGCTCCCATATTTCCACCTTTGTATCTTATTGGGTTGGTTTCGACTCAGATTCGGATTTTGAACCGTCTCCTCTGGCTTGGGAGATCCTCCATTACATGGGGTTTACATTAAAGAAACCATGGGCACGCAGGCCCTACATTTTATTGGAAGAAGGCTCACAGGCCAACGAATTTAAATTAAACAAATTTAAATGAAACCATACACACATACAAAGGGTCTTTGGTCTGGCTCATGGTCATCCATAGCATGAAACGACATTTACACATATTTAGAATTCAAATTCATTTAATCGTTCTTTCATTTAAGATAATTCATGCTTGAATTCAATTAATTATGATCTTATAATTAATCAATTATTTATCTTAAATTCATTTCTGAATTTCCTTGAGATTATTCTCATCCATATTCCTTGTATAGGTCTTTGTACTTTTGGAGGAAACCTGGTGAAAGTTCTGGAAAGTACACGGCGTATATTTTATATTT
This sequence comes from Viscum album, assembly GCA_963277665.1. Lineage (NCBI taxonomy): Eukaryota > Viridiplantae > Streptophyta > Magnoliopsida > Santalales > Viscaceae > Viscum > Viscum album. Next base: position 836,185,181 of record OY728153.1, read on the forward strand.
ACACGGCGTGTATTTCTTTTCACCCTTTATCCAAAGTACACATCGGGGGATTTGGCGTGTTTTCTGTGCTTTGGAAATTTTGGAGTACATGATGTGCAGATAAATCATACACAGCATGTACTTCCTTGTTATACGGTAACTGGCCTGGCAATCCCGTGTATGTGGTACGTGGCTTCTCTTTTGTACACGGTTTCACTTGGGCCGGATCGGACTACATGGCGTGTTGCTCCAACATACACGTCGTGTATTCCGGTTCTCACGCGCCATTTAATTCTGGTCAACACGGGGTGTTAAAGGCTTAGGTGTAATCAATTCACATGGCATGGTTTGGCGGACCAGTACCGGTTCATTGAACCTAAGTACACGGCGTGTAGTTTTCATTACACGTCGTGTATTCCCGTGTTGTACAGACAGAAAGAGCGGCTCCTCTGGATGAGTTCCTCCTTTTTATTTTAATCAAAATTAAAATTAAAAGGTCGTTTCTGTGATATGAATCGAGAAACAAAGGAGGAATAACAGATATCATTTATTCATATTTATAAAACAATTTATTTCGAATTGAATCAAATATAAATGCATAAATTATCAACGAAAATTAAATAACTATAATCAACATTGTAACCTTGCTCTGATACCAATTGAAGGTTCTGGGCACAGTGGAAGCGCATGGGTGGATGTGCTCACTTGGCTTTTTTTCATTGACAATGATCAATCCGGGATCAATACAACGATAAACACCGGTCTCCACGGATCAAATCACATAAATAGACAAAGAAAATGAAAGTCTTGGAGCCACAAAGTAGGATCATTACAGGTTGATTATAATTAATTTAATCAATTGAAAAGAAGTAACTTTTGGTGTTCTTTCTTCGTTGATATTCTTGATCACATTCCGATGTGATTCGTCGCTGCGTCGCAGAAGCCAAGTGTAGACTTCCTCTAGCGGTGATCCACACGTGCACCTCATATCTCTGGACGTCGCCAAAGGAATCTCTGGGTGCTAGCATGGAGAAAACTTTGCTTGCATTGTACTCCTTAGATCGTCTTGATCCGATGGAAGAGGATCTCTCTCAGTCTTGAGAGTGTTCTTGGAGGAAGAGATTCTTTAAGCCTTGAAATAATTCTCCAGAATTGTTGTGCACAATGATTCTCTTGTCTTAGGAAAAGAGTTGGGGTTGTGAGGATATTTATAATCGGGTTTTAGGTTGTAGAGTTATGACAATAAAAAAACACGTTACGCGTTTTATTTATTTCATTAACTCCCTTTTGAAAACCCCATGTCGATTCATTAATTCCTTGACATGCGCCCACACTGATTATAATAAATGTCATTTAATAAAACGATATTTCCTCAAAATCCCGACTGGAAAAACTACACGGCGTGTATTAATAAATACACGAAGTGTACTTGTTTTTCATTGAAAACTATACGGCGTGTACATTCAATGTACACGGCATGTATATCTTGTTTTCATTTATTCATTTCCTTTCCAAAATGAAAACTACACGACGTGTACATTTAATAATACACGGTGTGTACTTGTTTTTAAAAATAAAACTACACGGCGTGTAATCATTGATACATGGTGTGTACTTGTTTTATTTTATTCTTCCTCCAACATTAAAATTATTTAGGCTTCCTTGAATAATTATTAAACCACGTACCGGAATAATCTTTATTCTACTTGAGATAATTGAATACACTTAGTGTGTGACCCTCTAGGCCTCTTTCTCATTGGCATTAGGCGGGCTTGCCTAAAGTCCAAGATTGCTGTCTAGAAACGGGTCAAGGCACCCAAGAGAAAGAAGTTGATGTCGCATTGACGTATCACCTCATACGAACGCTTACTGTGTAATTTAATCCCTTTGTCTCAATATCTCATCAAGCAGGTCTTCTGGCAGTGTCATAAACCTATATGCTTGATCTGTCATTCTTTGACTTCTAGAAATAAACTCGTCGTGTCACCATGGCCATGGAATTTATTCGACAGTTCTATTTCAATCAAAGGCCCGAGATATCTACTTCCATAAAAATGGAAGGGACAAATCCTTCCTCGACTTATCCATCAACAACATGTCATTCGTGATGCACCCAACGTGCCCTACTTCCCGCCAACTATCTACGTGACGGTTTTCATCAGCAAATCTAAGTGTGCGAGTCATGACATGAGTTAATGATAATCTTCTAGTCTAAGGACCATTACACACGCTCGCAGATAGTAATGTCTGATGACATCAAAACATGCGGAATTACTACTGGCGGGTCTGTTCTCATAATCTCCCATCTTGGAGATTACCAAGTGCGAACTCCATGAGAGAGAGTCTCGTCTTCTTACGAGTACTCGCACATGACGGTCTATATACTATGTGTCCTATCATAGTATGTCATCCAACCGTAGAACTTTGTTTAAGAATATTGTTATTGCATTTCAAGGTTCTTGTCATAGCGGGGATCTGCCATGACCTTATTAATGCAACAAATATTCTAGGACATTATTATATTATAGTCTTGCAGAACAATGAACACTATATAATAAGTGAACATTCATGTAATCAAAGTACAAAACAATTGGTTCTCAGGACACCAACCCTTACAGGCTTGACCTATGATGGATGACGACCACCATCAGATGTGGGTCGGGATGATAATGACCACATGCGAGTAGGGGCGGCAGATGACCCGTACGCTGGGACGTGGCGGACCAAGACAAACATACACTGGGATGCGGCAGCGCACACAGTGAACCAGGATGACTGAACAATGACCAGATGTGGTAGTGGTGGATTATTAGCAACGTTTATAAACATCAGTAATTAGCGACACCACATTTACTAACGTTTTTTAGAAACATCGGCAAATTAATTAGGGACGTTTATAAATGTCACTTATGTGAAAAAACATCACTAAATTATATTTTTTTAAGTGAATTGGAATAGATATTACATGGATTATTATCACTTATTGTATGCAGGGTGCCTACAGTTTATGGGCCTTTATTTTTATTTAAAGGAGTGGCCTAACTTGATCCAGGCTTGGATTCCCAAGGGAATGTCAGGAGCACTCAGAGGACTCCACATAATTCATTGATGTGACCGCTAAGTGAGATGCCACACTAAGGTTTGGTCAATGTCTTACATACATGAATTCATTGGCGTGTTACCAATTATTCACTCGCATACTTTGGAATTATAATGCCTTGGATTATCTCATTGGATTCAAATTGATGTCCTCAGGCATGCGGCACCTTGGATTATCTCCTTGGGCTCCATTCATGATCAGCTCAAGATTAATTTGAAATTTCTCTATAGAATTGGTTAGAAAATTTTCCAGTGGAATGCCCCAGGTTATCCCTTGGATTACACTTAGACCCTTATAGCTAGGTTGCATAGTTTATTACTGTGAGATGGCTCAACCTTCTAAGGTCAAAGATGCATTGGTTTCTCCTTGGGTCCTACATCACTATTATTATTACATGGACACCATGATTATGTTTCCTTGGACCCTGACCATATAATGATCACATCACTACGGGAAAAAATGGGTATTTGCGACCAGGAGGAATCTCATCGCAAATAGTCCGTCAAAAGGCACTATTTGCGACGGGGAGATGGTCCCTGTCACAAAAGGTTTGGCACGGGTTGCGCGTCAAACCGCGGGAAGGATATTTGTGGCGGGTTTTTATACCTGGCGGTGTTTTTTAGTATTTGTGACGGGAGATCCAGCATGTCACAAATACTATGTCGGCGGGTGGGTAATTATGACGGGTCCCGTCGCAAATACTCTTTTAACCACCGCTCCTAATTAATAGCGGGCAGAGCATTTGCAACGAGATCCGTCACAAATAGTCTAACCTATATATACCATCATCCGTTTTTTCTTCTATTTCACTTCTTTCTCCACCTCTCTCTCCCTCTCTACTTACATTTTTTCTCTCAATTTTTTTCAAAATTTAAAGTTCTAAATCGAAGCAATATTCGCAGCTTATATCCTCCAAAAGATTCAATTTTAAAGTATTTGTCTTTTTCTTTATTTTTTTGTTAATTCTTTTTTTTATTAGTTGTATTTATTGTTTATTAGCCGCAATTAAATTAAATTAGAATTAAATCATTTTATTTTGCATTATTTTTTTTACAAATAATTATGTGTGATTAGTATTAATTAGTATTGATTAATAGTTATATTAATTATTATTAATTAGTAGTCATTAGTATTAATTAGAAGAATTGTTAATAATTATTAATAATTAGTCATAATTAGTAATAATTAGTGGTAAATAGAAAAAATTAGTGTTAATAAGTAATAAATTGAAATAAATATTTATAAATAGTAATAATTAGTAATAATTAGAAATAATTAGAAATAAATATGATTAATCAGTAATAAATAGTAACAGTTGGTAATAATTAGTAATAATTAGTAATAATTAGAAATAAATAGTAATAAATAGTAATAATTAGAAATAATTAGTAATAAATATGATTAATTAGTAATAAATATTAATAATTAGTAATAATTAGAAATAAAGAGTAATAATTAGTAATAATTAGTAATAATTCATAATAATTAGTAATAAATAGGAATAATTAGTAATAAACAGGAATAATTCGTAATAATTATTAATAATTACTAATAAATATGATTAATTAGTAATAATTAGGATTAATTAGTAATAATTATCAATAAATAGTAACAATTAGTAATAATTAACATTAATTAGTAATAAATATGATTAATTAGAATTAATTGTGAATAATTAGTAATAATTGGTAATAATTAGGATTAACTAGTAATAATTAGTAATAAATAGTAATAATTAGAATTAATTAGTAATAATTAGAATTAATTAGTAATAATTAGAATTAATTAGTAATAATTAGAATTAATTAGTAATAATTAGAATTAATTAGTAATAATTAGTAATAATTAGTAATAAATAGTAATAATTCGATTTAATTAGTAATAATTAGTAATAATTGAAATTAATTTGTAATAATTAGAAATAATTAGTATTAATTATTAATAATTAGTAATAATTAGTAATAATTAGTAATAATTAGTAATAATTAGTAATAATTAGAATTAATTAGTAATAATTAAATTTAATTAGTAATAATTAGTAATAATTAGGATTTAATTAGTAATAATTAGTAATAATTAGTAATAATTAGGATTAATTAGTAATAATTAGGAATAATTATGATTAATTAGTAATAATTAGTAATAATTAGGATTAATTAGTAATAATTAGTAATAATCATTACTAATTAGTAATAATTAGTAATAATTAGGAATAATTAGTCATGATTAGTAATAAATAGGATTAATTAGTAATAATTAGTAATAAATAGGATTAATTTGTGATAATTAGTAATAATTAGGATTAATTAGTAATAATTAGTAATAATTAGTAATAATTAGTAATAATTAGTAATAATTAGTAATATTTAGGATTAATTAGGATTAATTAAGATTAATTTGGATTAATTTGGATTAATTGGGATTAATTGGAATTAATTAGTATTAATTATTATTAATTATTATTAATTAGTATTAATTAGTATTAATTGGTATTAATTAGTAATAATTAGGAATAATTAGTAATAATTATGAATAATTAGTATTAAATATGATTAATTAGGAATAATTAGTCATAATTAATAATAAATAGAAATAATTAGTAATAATTAATAATAATTAGAATTAATTATTAATAATTAGAATTAATTAGTAATAATTAATAATAATTAGAATTAATTAGCAATAATTATTAATAAATAGAATTAATTAGTAATAATTAGTAAAAATTAGGATTTAATTAGTAATAATTAGGTTTAATTAGTAATAATTAGGATTAATTTGGAATAATTAGGAGTAATTTGGATTTATTAGTAATAGTTTGGAATAATTAGGATTAAATAGTAATAATTAGGAATAATTAGGATTAATTAGTAATAATTAGGAATAATTAGTAATAAATATGATTAATTAGTAATAATTAGTAATATTTAGTAATATTTAGTAATAAATAGGAATAATTTGTGATAATTAGTAATAATACATAATAGTCAATATTAATCAGTAATAATCGATCATAATCAGTAATAAATAGTAATAAATAGTAACAAATAGTAACAAATAATAATAAATAGTCGTAATTAGGAAATGCGTCAAAAATGCATACAACCGTCTGGAAAAGGTGAATTCTTACTACTTATTCAATTAATTTTTTCATCATTTTTTCTATTATTTGTAAGTTAATTTCCTTATCATTTTTATCTAATACTTAATTACTTTTTTTCCACAGATCTTTTAGGAAGTCATGTTTTGTTTTCAACTATCTACAACAAGTCACAAAATTGATAAAATGATTCTTTCTGCCAATGTAACCACATTTTCCAAATTCATTTTTTTCGTTGAACAATCGACGCTGCATATAGATTTGATGTTGTTAATTAAAAAACTTTCTCATTTTTTGAAGGATAAGAGAGTAAAGGAAGCTCATGTTCCCATTGTGGTGACTTCTCATGATATAATGGGAACACGATCTTATTCCTCTCTTTGACTTTCAACAACGGGGAAAAAATTCAGCTAATAAAATTGAATCAATATGTAGAGTTGGTAGTTCGACATAGAATTACAATGGAAGCATGGTTACATTGGAAATTATGTCTTTTTTAAGACTTTGGGACGTGTAAGAATCAGCCACACTTCAATCTAATGCACATTGTTACTGATATATACTGAGGTAGGAATAATGTGATGTGTCGATAACAGCAACAACAACAGTAAGAGGAGAAGATGCGTCAATTACTGGAGCAACAACCTCAGCAGACGATGACGTGCATGCGACGTCTGACTCATGGTTTAGTTTGTTTTTTATATTATTGTGAATATTGTGTTTTTTATTATTTTATTATTTATTTAATTTTTTAATATTATATTACTTTATTAGTTTTTTTTATTTATTTATTATTATATTAAAATTATTATTATTTATTATTTTATTATTATTATTATTATTTATATTTTTACAAATATTGAGATTTTTATTATTTTATTATTATTATTATTATTATTATTATTAATTTTATATTTTTACGAATATTGATATTTTTATTTTATTATTATTATTATTATTAATTTTATTAATATTAATAATATTATTATTATATTAATATTATTTTGTTAGTATTATTATTGTTGTTGTTGTTGTTATTATTATTATTTTTATATTATATTATAAATATTAATTTATTAATATTAATTTTTTTCTATTTTTTAAAGTTTTTACGACGGGCATTTTTTTCCACCGTAAAAAATATTTTTATAAGTTTTTGCAATGGGTATATTTTTCCGTCGTAATAGGGGTTTTTAAAAGACTCTGTGAAAGTATTTGCGATGTCATTTTCTGCAACAGGGCATTTGCGACAGAACCCCGTCGCAAATGACCTTTTGCGATGGGGTCTTGTCACAAATTCCATGTCACAAATACCTAAATTTCTAGTAGTTCATACTCAAAGGCATTTAGCTTAGGTCGAAGTGAGTATGGTCGACCAAGCATCCCTTCAGAAGCCTGAGCACGACATGCGTACTTTAATTTTTATATACTTGCACAATATTAATTTTTATATTCACATAATGGATTAGTTACATACACTGTTGGCAGTCACCGACTGAGTTTTACTCACACCATGTTCGGGTCATCGTTGGGTACCTAGAAAAACTTCATGGATGCAGTTAGGGATAAGGGAAATCATCTTGTTATAGATGTTTGATTCCTTATATGGGAGCTTAAGAGTATATGACTGATCCAATGCTCATGATTCCTTGGAGATAGTTTTTTGTCTTTTTGGTTTCATTTTGTATATGAAATAATATATTAAACACTTTCTTTCAAGTATGCATCATTTTTATTTTGTATAGACATGACATCGTCATTTTGTATATGACATTGGATATTGATTTGTCTTTTTATATTTATGTGGATGATTTAATTCTGTTGTTTTTAATTTATTATGCTTTAATTGATTTATCTATTATTCAATATTGTTCCATTATGATAAAAGGGGGTATAGTCTTCCCACCATACCTTCATAGACCCTCACTATTTTTCAGCAACCTCTAATATATAAGGAGGTGCGCTTGAGGTCATGTGGCCAACTGGGTTCAGTTACTCATGAGTGATCAGGACGTCACAAATTTGTATAAGAGGTTTCTTTTCTTTGTCTTATTGTTTTGGGGATGGTAGAAAATATATTATGAATTTAAAGTTTGGTAATGATCCTCTTCCTGGGAGTAATTAACCCACGTATAGGGAAAAGGCTAATTTTTCTGGTATGAGACTTGTTGTTTTGTATTTTCACATATTACAGTTGTATTGTTTTCATTATTGGGTGACACACATGATTTTTTATGTTTTTTTTATTATGTATTTTTACCCTTAGCTTGGTACAACAGGTAATAATTGTTCATGCATAATTATAGGCACCTAATGATTTATATGCCATGCATATGTCATGCCATGTTTATTATATCACATGCATTGCCTATTGAATATCATGTGTGTCTTGATTGTTGTATTTGAAATTGTATTAACATTCCTTGAATGGATAAGGATAAATAATTGGTTACTTAAAGTGTTTATATCATCCTAAACAATTTTTTCCTATATAGCTTTATGGTGGCACCTTAATTGGCCAATATCGACCTGATTAAAGCTATGTAACCTTGGTTTCATGAGATGTAACTTTGTTTGTGATTACATGGATGAAAATTTTAATTTATAAAGTTTTTGCCTCTATAAATTAGGAATTGCGATCCATCTAATAAAGCCATCATACATTGATTCATTACATTATAAGACTGAATGTAAAATTTTGGTTATAGTTTCTTGAAGTGTTAATTATAACTTATAAAGTTATGACTTTATAACTTAGGAATGATAAATCATATAACTAAACCATGGTATGTGTATATGCATTAATCACAGAGGCCTTGTTATATGGTGTTTCAATTAAAAGTTATAGAGGAAAACACCCTTCAAGTTGAAACTGGTTAGTGACCCCTTATAAATATCTTGTTGTTACAAGTATATTTATTATTCTTATTATCTTGTTTTGAGGTGTGTTCTTGGACATGTAGATATACGACTCTATGAAGGCCTCAGGTTGAACACCAGGAGGGTGGTGACAACCATGCTCTAGAGGTGGCCTAGAACCAACTACTTTGTACTTTATTCATTAATAAATACCTTATCACATCTTGATTGTTCTTCTACGTGAGAATGCATGTGATGATTTCCTAAGGATAGTTGTTGCATTAAAGGGTCATAGCGGATCTCTTCTATGATGAGAACCCAGAAGTGCCATAACACTGTTCTTGAATGTATGTTCTATGGTCGGATGAGGTTATTTGAGGGACATGAATAATAAAGGCCATTATGGGTGAGGACTCATAAAACTTTGAGGCACCTTCTCATGGTATGAACCCTTGGTAATATCCAGAAGGATATTATGAGAACAAGACCTGCCAATAGGAAATCCACATTTCATAGTGTCATTGGATGTTCCTATCTGCAGACGTGTGTATTGGTCCTTATAATTTAAGATTATTATTAATGGGTATTACAACTCACGCACTTAGATGTATTGACGAAAACTATGATGACACACTGTTCGTAGTGAGGTAGGATACGTTGAGTGTGTCGCGAGTGATAATACATTAATAGATAACGTGAGAAAGGATTTATCCCTTCTGTTCCATAACAGAAGTAGATATCTCAAGCCCTTTGATGGAATTGATATAGCCTAAATAAATCCATGGACATGGTGAGGAATAGACAAGTTCAATTCCGGAAAGTCAAAGAAAGAATAATCGAGCACATGGGTTGATGACACTAGCATGCAACCCACTTGATTCAAGATATCGAGACAAAGGGATTACATTACATGGTAAGCATTCGTAGGAGGTGACACGTCATTACGGCGTTAACTCCTTTCTCTATGGGTGCCTTGGCGTGTTTCTAGATGCTAACCTTGGACTTTAGGTAGGCTCCACCTAATTCCACTGAGAAAGAGGCCTAGAGGGTCACACACTAAGTGTGTCTAAGTATCTCAGTTAAATATTAATTTAACAAGTTGAATAAAGATTATTCCCGATTGTGGTTTAATAATTATTTAAGGATGCCTGATCACATTTATTTCGACACTAGTTATTTGAGAGAATATATTGTGGGAGAAATAACATATTTATTAGCAAGTAATGCAGTTATATTTATTTTAGAAATAAATAGGCATTATTCAAGGTCTAATAAATGTGGTGGAGGAAATAAATAAAAATGGAAAAACAAAAGTACACGCCGTGTATTTTTTTCTGGGAATTTATGAGAAATAATATTAGATGTAATTCGCAGGGCGCATGTCAGGTAATAATAATAGTCAAATGTTATTATTAGACATGGGGTATTACTAAGAATTAAATTAAATGAATAAATACTTTTTGGTAATTAATTCATTTTATTATTCTATGTAATTAAAAATCCCAATTATATATTTCTCATTAGCCTAGCCATTTTTTTGGTTGTTCAAAACGGATCTAGAGAAATATCTCAAGCCAAGAGAGAATCTTTTTCTTCCAAGAACACTCTCAAGCTACGAGAGAGAGATCCTCCTCCATCAGATCAAGGCGATCGAAGGCGGACATCGCAAGCAAAGGCTCTTCCGCGCTAGCACCTGGATATCCCTTTGGTGATATCTATAGATACGTAGAGCATGTGTGGATCACCGCTAGAGGAATCCTACACTTGGATTCTATGACACAACGACGGATCACATCGGATTGTGACTGGAAACATCAACGAAGAAAGAATTCCATCAAGGTAATTCTTGTCAATTAATTAAATTAATTATAACCAACATATGATGATCCTATATATGATTCCAAAAATCCCCTCTTTTCTTTTTCATTATTTATTCTATTCCGAAGATCCGGCGTTTCATTATCGTGACGGATCTCGGATTGATCATTGTTAATGCTAAAATTAAAGTTGGGTACACCCACCAACATGCTTCTGCTGCACTCAAAACTTACAAGTGGTATCATAGGGGTCATATCATTGATTATAATTATTTAGTTTTTCATTGGTGATTTATGCATTTAATAATTTAGTTGTTTCAATACAAGTTAATCGTTCTTTAAATCTAAATCTTGAGATCTGTTCCTCCTCTCTCATTTCTCGTTCACCTTACAGAAACAAATTTTTCTTTTAATTTTGATTAAAATAAAATAGAGGATCTCATCCAGATGTGCCAAACATTCCTGGCCATACAACACTAGAATACACGGCGTGTATTCGGAAGTACACGTCGTGTAGTCTAGGTTCAATGCATCAGACTGGTCCACCAAATCAGGCCTTGTGTTGGAGTATTTCTAAGTCTTAAATGACACCGTGTGTTGACCAGAAATAGGTAGCACATGGTTTCTAGATTACACTCCATGTGGTCCACTAAACACGACATTTATTCCCTTCAGGTTAGGGTTGGATCGTGTACCCCGTACAGGGCTTGCCCAGCTGGAAACTATGTAACACAGATACTACATGGTGTGTGTCCCACTGAACACACCATGTACTCCAAAAAAATTCTGAAGTACATCTACACGCAATGTCCCTGAGCGTGTACTTCGGATGGATGGTGAACAAAATTACATGTCGTGTAGTCAGAACTACACGTCGTGTAATCATCCAAATTTCGTAGATTTATTAAAATTTATTATTATATTATACAAATCCTTGAGATGTGTACCATAGTGCAGGCGTAAAGATGAGGAACAATGCGTGATAGGTGTTTTATATATATGTGTTTAATTTAACATCTGTGTAATGTTCATTTCTACTCATTGGGTAGTTATGAACGGAACTTCACCGGGTTGCCTCCAAGGTACAAGTTACATAAAAATATAATTTTAAATGAATTTATTTGTTTAAAATTATTATGGATGGGAATCTCAAATAAATTCAGAAAAAGGGTTTAAGATAAAAGGATTGATTAATTAAAGATAATTAATTGATTCGAGCGTGATTTATCTTAAACAATAACGATTAAAGAATTGAATTCTAGTTTTATTTATGCATAAATATTGTTGCATGCATGGATGATCATGAGCTAGACCAAGACCTTTGTATTTGAATGGTTTCTTTTAATTTATTTATTTAAATTAAATTTGTTGGTCTGCGAGCCTTCTCCTCATTAATATGTAGGGTCTGCATGCCCAAGGTTTCTTTTATGTAAAACCCCATTTTACCCCTCACCTGTGTGTGAGATAAAAGAATATGTAATGGATTGAGTTCTCAAGCCAGTGGAGGCAGCTCAAGTTAGGAGCCAAGGTGAAACCAATCCAAGGAGATACAAAGGTGGACAGGTTGAAAGCTGTAAACATGAACCCAAAAGGTTCAAGGTGTTTCTCCACTAGGTCTTGGGTTAGTTTATCAACCGCTAGATAAACTAACCAATAGAACAAGCTCATGATCATACCATTTATTTTATTTCTATCAGCTGCATGGTTTATTTATTTTGGGTGTGTTGTCACAATCACACAATTAATGAATTAAACAAGCATGCAAGATGGAACTAAAATAAGACCGACTTATGCGTAAAATATTATCTTAGAAATGGTTAATCACTTAAGTATATCCCAATTAATATTAAAAAGCATGTAATCAAATATAATAAAATGGAAATTTACATATAAGGATAAAATCCCTCAAAGAAAATATCAAGTCGGTATAGCCTTCCATAATCTTGGTTAGAATCGAACCATAATTCAAAGTGCTTGACCAACCCTAGTTGGGGTGCTTTCAATTATCATGGAATTATAATTAAAGGTTTTGGGTTGACTTGACTTGGTTTGCATCAAGGTTTGACTGCCACAACAGTACTTGGTGTGACCAAGAGGCAAAGGTTGAGGAAATCCAAAATAAAAGGATTTCAGGATTGGGGAGTCCACTCAGCAGATCAAGGAGCTGCGAGTTAATGCAGTTGGAATTTGAAATGCTTACGTAAAACCCTTCAAGTTGCTTGACCAAACCTATTTGGGGTAATTTGAAGGTCAATATGGATCTTTGACACTAGATTATTTAGGCAACAGAATATTCTAAAGTCAATGGTGAGGGCTATTGGATTTCGATAAAATAGAGGGAGACTAATAAGTATTAATTTATTTATTTGTCTCAGTTTTATCATAATAAAGTACTAAACCTTTACTCATCTTAATTTGTAGAAATGGAAAGAAAAATTACTTCAAAAATATCGTTGCAAACCATACTCGAGAAGGAAAACCTTATCACCGGCACCAATTTCCAAGAGTGGCAGAGGCGTTTACGCATCATCCTTCGCCACGAGAGGAAATTGTATGAAATGGAAGAGCTTGTACTAGTTGTGCCTGGGAAAGAGGCCAGTGATAAGGAACTATCTCTCTATATGAAACATATGTATGCTTCCATAAATGTCCAATGTTTTATGCTATCGTCCATGTCTAATGATCTCTTGAAGCAATATGAAAACATGGACGTGTATAGCATGATGTCTCACATTAAGGATCTCTATCAAGAGAAGGAGTGATGGGAGAGATATGAGATCTCTAATGCTTCGTTTACAACTAATCTTGGAGAGTCTATGCCAGTTGGGCCTCATGTAGTCAAGCTTATAGACTACATTGAATGTCTGGACATCTTAGGGATTAAGTTCCCAGATGAGTTGCGTACAGATCTCATCCTATCATCACTACCCAATACCTTCTCTAGCTTTATTGTCAATTATAACATGAGAAATAATGAGAAGAGTCTATAAAAACTTCTTACCTTAATTTTACAAGTAGATAAGGACATGGGGCATGAAAAACCCATAGTCCTTATGGTTAATAAGAAAAGGAAGGATAAGGAAAAGGGGCCAAGGACTTATAAATAGTCTGAAGCCCCTAAGCATCGTCCCTCCAAGAAGGGAAATATCTAGAGGAAGGGAAAGGAACAAGAGGCAGTATGTTTTTCATGTGGCAAGATAGGCCACTAGAAGAGGAATTGCACCCAGAAGTGTGGGGACACTAAAAGTGCGTTCGTTATCAAGTGTAATATTTCCATTTCTACGCATTGGGTATTAGATACAGCTTGTGGGGATCACATCTGTATTCAAATGAAGGAACCAAGTATATTTAGAAATATTTCCAGAGGAGAGGTGGATCTTCGAGCTACCAATGGCGTGAGGTTGGCTGTGTTGGCCATTGGCGATTACCACCTCTCATTTCCAACTGGGATGATTTTGATTTTACATAATTGTTATTATGTTCCTAGTGTTACCAAGAACATAATTTTTGTATCTTGTTTGGATGTGGATGGATTTATTTTCAAATTTGGAAATAAGGGTTGTTACTTTTATAAGAACAATGTATGTTATAGTATGGCACATTTAAATAATAGTTTTTATGTATTGAATTATGAAAACCAGGTGTTGGTAATCGATAACAAAACAAACTCACATGACTCATATATTACCCAGTTGTGGCATCACCATCTCAGTCATGTAAACGAGAAGCGCTTGATAAAGCTCTGCCAAGATGGCTATTTAGAATCTACTGAGCTAAAATCAATTGATAGATGTCACACTTGTTTACAAGGTAAAATGACCAAGCCACCTTTTGGTGGACAGGGTGAGAGGGCCATAGAGCTTCTAGGATTGGTGAACATAGATGTGTGTAGGCCATTTCCAATAGAAGCTAGAGCTGGATATTCTTACTTCATTACTTTTACTAATGATTTTATTATATATGGTTATGTATACTTAATGAGGTATAAGTCATAATCCTTAAAGAAATTTAAGGAATTCAATAATGAATTAGAAAATAAGCTTGGTAAGAAGGTAAAGAAGCTTTGATCGGATTGAGGTGGAGAATATCTGAACCAAGAGTTCATCAATCTTCTACGGGATTCTGGGATTCTATCTCATCTCACTCCTCCTTATATACCACAGTGGAATAGTGTTAGTGAAAGGAGGAACCACACCTTGTTGGATATGGTGAGTTCGATGATGATTCATGCAAATCTTCCATTATCTTTTTGGGAATATGCATTACAGACTGCAGCATACACATTAAACCAAGTACCAAATAAGGTGGAAAATGGAATTCCCTCCGAGTTATGGAATGGAAAGAAACCCATTTTGTCGCACAAACGTGTATGGGTATGTGAGGCATTTGTTAAGGCCTTCTCAGGCAATAAACTAGAACCCCAGGGCATGAAGTGTATCTTTATAGGATATCCCAAGGAAACGAAAGGATATTACCTATATAACCCTTTAGACAAGAAAGTGAATGTCACCAGAAAAGCTGTATTTCTTGAGAGGGAGCACATTCTCAAAAGGGATAGTGGGAGAAAGATTGACTTCGATGAAGTTGATGCTCAAGATACGCAGGATTTGGTACTGGAAAAAGTTCTACAGGTCCCCATGGAAGAGGTTCTAGAAACAAAAGTATTGCGTAGGAGTTCAAGAGAGGTAAGGGAACCAGAGAGATTTGGTTTCCTAGTCACTGAGGATTGTTAATCATTATTATTGGACAATGATGAACCTATATCCTACAAGGAAGCAATAGAAAGCTCAGAATCTGCAATACGGATATAAGCTATGAATTTTAAGATGGATTCCATGTATCAGAACCAAGTCTGAGTTCTGGTTGATTATCCAGTTGATGTAAAGCCTATTGGATGCAAATGGGTATTCAAGAGAAAACTGGACATGGAAGGTCAAGTTAAAACCTATAAAGAAAGTCTAGTGGCTAAAGGATTCAGACAGCATCAAGTAATTTACTATGATGAAACCTTCTCACCAGTTTCCATGTTTAAATCCATAAGAATCATACTTGACATAGCATCTTACCATGACTAAGAGATTTGGAAAATGGATGTCAAAATAGAATTCCTTAATGGGAACCTTTAGGAAGATGTCTATATGACACAACCAGAAGGTTTTGTGACACCAGGTGAAGACAAACGGGTTTGAAAGTTACAGAAATCCATTTATGGATTAAATCAAGCATCCAGGTCGTGGAACATTCGATTTGATGAAGCCATAAAGGAATTTGGTTTCATTAAGAACGAATGTGAGACATGTGTTTATAAGCGTTTTAATGGGAATTAAGTCTTTATCCTAGTAGTATATGTTGATGACATATTGCTTATTAGAAATGATGTACAAGTCTTACAGTCAGTTAAGGACTGGTTGAACGAGTGTTTCTCCATGAAGGACTTGGGTGAAGTAGCCTACATTCTAGGGATCAAAATCATTCATGATAGATCCAAGAGGTTTCTTGGACTAAGTCAGGGTACATACATTTACCAGATACCAAAGAGATTTAGTATGGAATAATCCAATATGGGATTGGTTCCAGTGTCACATGACCTACATCTTTCTAAGAAAATGTGTCCTCAAACACAACAGGAGAAAGATAGAATGAGTAATATCTCATACTCTTTGTCTCTAAGATCTATCATGTATGACATGTTATGTACTAGGATTGATGTTGCCTATGCACTGAGCATAGTAGGTAGATATCAAGAAGATCCAGAAGAAAAGCATTGGACTACTGTTAAGACAATCATTAAGTATCTGATAATAACTAAGGATATGTTCCTGGTGTATGGAGGAGATGAGGAGCTTGTCATCAGAGGGTATGTAGATGCTGGATTTTAGACAGATCAGAATGATCTGAATTCGCAATCTAGATATGTTTTCTGTCTCAATGGAGGAGTTGTGATCTGGAAGAGTTCAAATCAACTAGTTGTCACCAATTCTACAGCGGAGTCCGAATATATAGCGGCTTATAATGCAGCCAAGGAAGCCATCTGGATTCAAAACTTTGTCCAGGATCTTGATGTTGTGCCTAGCAGTAAATATCCTATCACATTATATTGTGATAATACTACCGCAGTGGCTCTTTCAAAAGAACCAAGGTCACATCAACAGACAAAGCACATACTCTGGAAGTATCACCTCTTGAGGGATTTCTATCAAAGGGGTGAAGTTGCAATGAGTAGAGTGTCCATATAAGAGAATGCAGTAGACCCCATGACTAAAGGCCTATCTCAGCAGAAGCATAAATATCATGTGAGAGCTAGCAGGTTAAAAGTTGTTAGCGGTTGTCTCTAGTCTAAGTGGGAGTCTGTTGGAGTTGGTGGCCAAGAACCAACTACTTTGTACTTTATTCATTAATAAATACCTTATTACATCTTGATTGTTCTTCTGCATGACAATGCATGTGATAATTTCCTAAGGATAGCTGTTGCATTAAAGGGTCATAGCAGATCCCTGTTATGATGAGAACCTGGAAGTGTTATAACACTATTCTTGAATATATGTTCTATGGCCGGATGATGTTATTTGAGGGATACAAATAATACAGGCCATTAGGGGTGAGGACTCATAAAACTTTGAGTCACCTTCTCATGGTGTGCACCCTTGGTAATATTCAGGAGGATATTATGAGAATGAGACCCACCAGTAGGAAATCCACATTTCATTGTGTCATTGGATGTTCCTATCTGAGGATGTGTGTATTGGTCCTTAGACTTTAAGATTATTATTAATGGGTATTAAAACTCACGCACTTAGATGTATTGACGAAAAATATGACAACACACTATTCGCAGTGAGGTAAGATACGTTGATTGCGTCACGAGTGATACTGCATTAATAGATAATGCGAGAAAGGATTTTTCCATTCTGTTCTATAACAGAAGTAGATATCGCAGGACCTTTGATGGAATTGATATAGCCTAAATAAATCCATGGCCATGGTAAGGAATGGGAAAGTTCAATTCTGGAAAGTCAAATAAAGAATAATTGAGCACATGGGTTGATGGAACTAGCATGCAACTCGCTTGATTCGAGATATCGAGACAAAGGGATTACATTACACGGTAAGCGTTTGTAGGAGGTGACGCGTCATTGTGGTGTTAACTTCTTTCTCTATGGGTGCCTTAGCGTGTTACTAGATGCTAACCTTGGACTTTAGGTAGGCTCCACCTAATGCCACTGATAAAGTGTCCTAGAGGGTCACACACAAAGTGTGTCTAAGTATCTCAGTTAAATATTAATTTAATAAGTTGAATAAAGATTATTCCCGATTGTGGTTTAATAATTATTTAAGGATGCCTGATCGCATTTATTTCGACACTAGTTATTTGAGAGAATATATTGTGGGTGAAATAACATATTTATTAGTGAGTAATACATTGATATTTATTTTATAAATAAATAGGCATTATTCAAGGTCTAATAAATTTGGTGGAGGAAATAAAGAAAAATGGAAAAAAAAGTACGCATCATGTATATTAAATATACACGCCATGTATTTTTTTCTGGGAATTTATGATAAATAATATTATTTATTTAATTAAATAATATTAGGTGTAATTCACTGGACATGTGTTAGGTAATAATAACAGTCAACTGTTATTATTATACCTGGGGTATTACTAAGAATTAAATGAAATGAATAAATTATTTTGGGTAATTAATTCATTTTATTATTCTATGTAATTAAAAATCCCAATTATATATTTCTCATTAGCCTATCCATTTTTTTGGTTGTGCTCAATGGATCTAGAGAAAGCTCTCAAGCCAAGATAGAATCTTTTTCTTCCAAGAACGCTCTCAAGCTACGAGAGAGAGATCCTCCACCACCAGATAAAGCTTATTGAAGACGGACATCACAAGTGAAGGCTCTTCCGTGCTAGAACCCAGAGATCCCTTCAGTGATGTCCAAAGATACATGGAGCATGTGTGGATCACCGCTAGAGGAATCCTACACTTGGATTCTATGATGCAACGACAGATCACATCGGATCGTAGCTGGAAACATCAACGAAGAAAGAATTCCATCAAGGTAATTCTTGCCAATTAATTAAATTAATTATAACCAACATATGATGATCCTATATATGGTTCCGAGACTCCCCTCTTTTCTTTTTCATTCTTTATTCTATTCTGAAGATCCGACGTTTTATTATTGTAACGACCCGAAATTTTTAAATAAATTTTGTTTCCTAATTTTATGTGTTATTGTTATACTCAACAAAAATGTTTTATTTGATAAACATGATTATAATTAAAATGAGATCAGTGGGTTTTGACTATTATATAACCATCGGTCAACATGACCGCTGTGAACAAAATGTTTTGATTATTGTCTCTAAATATAAGTAATCTTGGTTAATTATTATAGAAAGAAGATTCGATGGCCTCACCTAGTAGTCATGGACCGATCGAAGCCCATCTAACAGAGCTTGGGAAGGAGGTAGCACCATTGGCCTTTGCTCTGGACCAAACCCAAGCTGAACTTCATCATGTGAAGCTAGAACGGAATCGCCTTCGCGAGAAGTTCAAACTGATAGAAATTACTACTCGGGCAATGTTGACCGAGCCGCCCCAAGATTCTATCACCCTAGCACACCTTACTCTTAGGTCCTATGCTGGTATTATAAGGGGCTATGTAACGAGACCGTAATTGCCTTGTGTAATCCTTGTTTTAAATAAAAATTGGGATTTCTTATTATGATGAAGTTTATGAATTTTCAAATGACTGGATAAAAATAGTATGCATATTTTTGATGAATTTTCAAAAGGATATTTTAAAAAAAATGTTTGTGTAAACCTTAAATAATCTAAAATGTGTAATGATTCTCAAAAAATGGTCTTCTACAATTATGTTCAGTACGAAATTTAGAGTCTAATAAGATCAACATGATTTTTGATGAATAGTAAATTATGAATAGTGATTTTATGATTAGGATTAGTAATATGACCAAATGGATTAGTAATCTTACTTAAATAAAGTTTTAAAATAATCTAGGCACCTTGATTAAGTAATGTGATTCAATAAAATGGTTAAATAACGGTTTCATAAATTATTATTCAAGTATTAGTTTTTTCGGATGAATAGTGTTTTTTAATTAAAAATTTAATTAAAAATAATTAGAAAATTATTTTTATAAAAATGACTTTATTTTTGAACTCAGAGCATCGATATTATGTTATGGTGATTTTTGGGGATTTTTCTGAAAAAAAATGAATTTTCGATGAATAGTGTATTTATTTAAAAATAAAATTAAAAATATTTAGAAAATTATTTTTATAAAATGGAGTTCATTTTTGAAATCATAGCATTGATATTTGGTTAAGGTGAAATTTTGGGATTATTCTGAGAAAGTTGAATTTTCGGTGAATAGTGAAAGTATAGTTTTTAAGTTACGGGTTTTTAATGACATCATTAAATGATGTATTAAGTATATATTCAATATGGTCGAATTATGAATAGTAAGATAAGGTGTGAGGTGTCCCAAGTGGCCAATACCATGGGCAAATACCATGGGCAAGCCCATGGTTTTGCCAAAACCACTAGTGAGGTGTCCATTGGCCATTAATGCCTTGTCCCCTCACTTTCCCTATAAATACCAAGCCCTCCTCTCATCCATTCGACTCCCCACTCATTCCCAACGAATTTCTGGTCTCATTACCTCCCAAGGAGTCCTCCCAAGGTGCCTCCAAGCCCTCAAGGTCCCAACCTTTGAGGTTTAAGAGTTACATTTTAAGGTAAGGGATCCGAACCCTCTCCTTCTTTTCAAGTGATCTCTTTTATGTCATTCCTTTTATGCTCCATGTTCTTATGTTGGAGGATTTTATTTTATACTCCTCTTACTGCCCTTTTTATGTTCATATAATGATAGATCCCCTCTTACTCTCATTATTTCGTTTTATGAAGTTTTATGTGGCGCCGTTAGGCTGCCGAAATTTTTGTAACGGATTCTTTTTTCAAGATATATTTTCATGTAAAGTATTTCATGTTCCTTTTTTTTATTATGTTTGGGTATGATCTCTAAATTTATCATACTGATCTTTTATGATCATATGATGAGAGACCCCATTTGATCGCTTCAATTCAGTATTTTGAAGTTTTAAGTGGCGCCGTTAGGCTGCCGAAATTTTAAGTGGTTCTTCACCCTTCTCGTTTTGAAGTTCTACTTTCATGTCAATTCTTTCAAGTTCCTTTTTGTTATGTTGGGGTATGATCTCTATATCTATCATACTGGAATCTTATGTTCATATGATGAGAGACCCCATTTGATCTCTTCAATTCAGTATTTTGTTGAAGTTTAAGTGGCGCCGTTAGGCTGCCGAATTTTTAAGTGGTTCTTCACCATTCTCGTTTTGAAGTTCTACTTTCATGTCAATTCTTTCAAGTTCCTTTCTATTATGTTGGGGTATGATCTCTATATCTGTCATACTGGACTCTTATGTTCATATGATGAGAGACCCTATTTGACCTTGTCAATTCAATTTTGTTGAAGTTTAAGTGACGCCGTTAGGCTGCCGAATTCTCACAAGAGATTTTTTTTTTCTTCCTTTCATGTTCTTCATTTCATATGGTATATTTTCAAATTTCATTACCATGTTCTTAAATCTCTTATATTTTGTCCCTCTACTGTTTTATGGGTCATTTATTAATGTTTGACCCATGTCCCCTCTCTTCTCAATGTTTTCTAAAACCCCGAAACTTAGCCATTATGCTGCAGAATTTTCCCCTCAAAATGCCTCTCTCTTTTCTCAAAAATTATTTTATGTTATAAAGTGAATACTCAAAGCTCTTATTTCTACAAGGGTATTCACATATATATCAAAATGATCCATTTTAAATTCTGGGATTTACATACATGAGACCCGCTTTCCCTTTCCGTGGGTTTAAAGTGACGTAAAGATCATGTCTTTAAAGCAGTTTTTAAAACGTTATGATTATGAAATGAAACCCATTTATTTTATGCTATGTGGGTTATTTATGAAATTTTTGATGATGATATATGTGGCTCACATGATAATAAAGGCAAATTTAAGGGTGCGCCCTGATAGCGCTCCAATGCATTGGGTAAAGACTTAATCTCTAGAGATGACCATTTTAACGACGCCTTGGTGAATAACCTTGGTAATTTTTAACGACACCTTGGGGATGGACCTTGGTGAAACGAAACGATTGTCAATATTAAATGTTGCAGCCACATATTCAAGTTATGAAAAATGTTGTTTTTATTATGAAATGCCTCATGATTTATTTCTCATGCCTTAAAGTTCTTTTCATGTCCTTATTGAAGTATATCAAGTTCACATGTAAAATGTTCCTCTTGTTTCCCTTACTGGGCTTTCTGCTCACCCTTTCTTTTGATGTATGTCCCCAGGTTATGAGATGCAGTAATGAACCTAGGATTAACTTAAGGAGAATCCTTTCAAGTGTTTAAGAAGAATTCTTTATGTTGTTTTCATGTATTATTTTCCTGGTTTCCAAGACACTAAACCTTAAAGATCCTCAGTTGTGTGTAATATAATGAAAGTTTATGTTATAACATGGTGGGATGCTATAGTTGGTATCAAAGGATGGTTTAGTTATTTGTGGAAATTAGGATATAAAAACTTTAGGAAAAACCCTATAGAAGAGTTTAAATATAGGAAGTCTTCCTGGAATTTTGGTGAGTATTGAGTAAGGGGTTTCCAAGCAAATACATCCCTGTCTGGATACGAGCAGGTAGAGGTGGCTCTGGCACAGATGTACATAGGGGTAAAACCCGAAAACACCGCTTTGAGCTAGACTCAAACGGGAACTGGTACACGACAACGGGCCTTGCTGCACTCTTGGTTACGACACTCCCGGGGGATATGCTTTGGTAAATTCATAAGCTTAGTATAAACCATTGTTAAAGGAACAAAGATAAAATAAAATAATGGTTCACATAAGAATATATGATCATGGATAACCTAGAAGGGAACCTAGGGGATCACAAGTTAGGGTATACTTTACTTATACATGTTATCCTTAGATGCTTTAAGTTTCTTTTCATGATTATTGGCTAAGTATTTAAGCCCCTAACTATAGCTTCTTTTCTTAGTTAATGGCTGGAAATGGAAGAACATGTCCCAACAACCAATGTGATAGTAAATGCTACGATTGTCGTATTAATACGACAGAGATGATTAGGGGATTAAAAGATGATTATTATTTTGGAAGACGTTCACTATTTTGAGGACCATGTATGATAGATTACTACGGTATTTTCATTGAGGAGTAAGGTTGACTTATATTTTGAAGAATCAATGAATTTAAGGTGGACTTAGAGTAATTTAGGTTACTTAAGGGAATGATTAACCTATCTTGGGTAAAATATGTTTAGGTTAGCTACTTTTGTTATAAGATGTTAGGAGTGGTTGATGTTGTTTGGAGATGAACAATGAAAGTTATTTTGGAAGACTATGTTATCAAGTCCTTCTTGTATTTGGGTTTCAATCTTAGTTTGGTTTACTTTGAGGAATTTTAAGGACCGTTATTTATGGAATGGTCTATGATGAACTTTGGGTAGTACCATGGAACTTTGATGATTTAAAAGTAGTTTCCATTCCTATGGGATTCTTCTTTTTGAAGAGTTGTTTTACCTTAACCTTTCTGTTTTTGGGATAATGTTTAAAGATAGAAGAAATAGATAGTTAATCTTTTGTAGATTATGTGATTCTATAGAAGATGATTCTTGTGCTTTTATGAGACCAAGTGTTTTTGAATTCTCATCATTTGGAGAAAAGATTAGTGTTGGTAGGGACTTGTTAAAGGATGAAACTCTACTTGAAGGTATGTATATTTTCTTATGTTTTTGTTCTATGTAGTAAATGAAATCCTCAAAATTATGAAAAGAAACGTAAAACAAAAATGTTGTTTGTTTACGTTTCCTACTAGGTAATCAAAGACCATTTACACACATCATAAGTTTGGGATTTTCTCATGGTTAACTTTCTCCTAATCATGTTCTCTATCACTCTCCCTCAGAACTTGACCCTTTGTTTTTTCCTCCATGTCCATGTTTTCCTACATGGAACCCTAGTGTGGGTTAACTCGGGTGACCATTGTACTTCCCTTTCTTTATTTTAAAGTAATAGTTTTACTGACTCCTTTTCCGATGTGGGACTTTCAATGAAATTTCAAAACCCAATTTTAAAATTGCGAGGACGCAATTTCTTAAGGGGGGAAGATTGTAACGACCCGAAATTTTTAAATAAATTTTGTTTCCTAATTTTATGTGTTATTGTTATACTCAACAAAAATGTTTTATTTGATAAACATGATTATAATTAAAATGAGATCAGTGGGTTTTGACTATTATATAACCATCGGTCAACATGACCGCTGTGAACAAAATGTTTTGATTATTGTCTCTAAATATAAGTAATCTTGGTTAATTATTATAGAAAGAAGATTCGATGGCCTCACCTAGTAGTCATGGACCGATCGAAGCCCATCTAACAGAGCTTGGGAAGGAGGTAGCACCATTGGCCTTTGCTCTGGACCAAACCCAAGCCGAACTTCATCATGTGAAGCTATAACGGAATCGCCTTCGCGAGAAGTTCAAACTGATAGAAATTACTACTCGGGCAATGTTGACCGAGCCGCCCCAAGATTCTATCACCCTAGCACACCTTACTCTTAGGTCCTATGTTGGTATTATAAGGGGCTATGTAACGAGACCGTAATTTCCTTGTGTAATCCTTGTTTTAAATAAAAATTGGGATTTCTTCTTATGATGAAGTTTATGAATTTTCAAATGACTGGATAAAAATAGTATGCATATTTTTGATGAATTTTCAAAAGGATATTTTAAAAAAAATGTTTGTGTAAACCTTAAATAATTTAAAATGTGTAATGATTCTCAAAAAATGGTCTTCTACAATTATGTTCAGTACGAAATTTAGAGTCTAATAAGATCAACATGATTTTTGATGAATAGTAAATTATGAATAGTGATTTTATGATTAGGATTAGTAATATGACCAAATGGATTAGTAATCTTACTTAAATAAAGTTTTAAAATAATCTAGGCACCTTGATTAAGTAATGTGATTCAATAAAATGGTTAAATAACGGTTTCATAAATTATTATTCAAGTATTAGTTTTTTCGGATGAATAGTGTTTTTTAATTAAAAATTTAATTAAAAATAATTAGAAAATTATTTTTATAAAAATGACTTTATTTTTGAACTCAGAGCATCGATATTATGTTATGGTAATTTTTGGGGATTTTTCTGAAAAAAATGAATTTTCGATGAATAGTGTATTTATTTAAAAATAAAATTAAAAATATTTAGAAAATTATTTTTATAAAATGGAGTTCATTTTTGAAATCATAGCATTGATATTTGGTTAAGGTGAAATTTTGGGATTATTCTGAGAAAGTTGAATTTTCGGTGAATAGTGAAAGTATAGTTTTTAAGTTACGGGTTTTTAATGACATCATTAAATGATGTATTAAGTATATATTCAATATGGTCGAATTATGAATAGTAATATAAGGTGTGAGGTGTCCCAAGTGGCCAATACCATGGGCAAATACCATGGGCAAGCCCATGGTTTTGCCAAAACCACTAGTGAGGTGTCCCTTGGCCATTAATGCCTTGTCCCCTCACTTTCCCTATAAATACCAAGCCCTCCTCTCATCCATTCGACTCCCCACTCATTCCCAACGAATTTCTGGTCTAATTACCTCCCAAGGAGTCCTCCCAAGGTGCCCCCAAGCCCTCAAGGTCCCAACCTTTGAGGTTTAAGAGTTACATTTTAAGGTAAGGGATCTGAACCCTCTCCTTCTTTTCAAGTGATCTCTTTTATGTCATTCCTTTTATGCTCCATGTTCTTATGTTGGAGGATTTTATTTTATACTCCTCTTACTTCCATTTTTATTTTCATATAATGAGAGATCCCCTCTTACTCTCATTATTTCGTTTTATGAAGTTTTATGTGGCGCCGTTAGGCTGCCGAAATTTTTGTAACGGATTCTTTTTTCAAGATATATTTTCATGTAAAGTATTTCATGTTCCTTTTTTTTATTATGTTTGGGTATGATCTCTAAATTTATCATACTGATCTTTTATGATCATATGATGAGAGACCCCATTTGATCGCTTCAATTCAGTATTTTGAAGTTTTAAGTGGCGTCGTTAGGCTGCCGAAATTTTAAGTGGTTCTTCACCCTTCTCGTTTTGAAGTTCTACTTTCATGTCAATTCTTTCAAGTTCCTTTTTGTTATGTTGGGGTATGATCTCTATATCTATCATACTGGAATCTTATGTTCATATGATGAGAGACCCCATTTTATCTCTTCAATTCAGTATTTTGTTGAAGTTTAAGTGGCGCCGTTAGGCTGCCGAATTTTTAAGTGGTTCTTCACCATTCTCGTTTTGAAGTTCTACTTTCATGTCAATTCTTTCAAGTTCCTTTCTATTATGTTGGGGTATGATCTCTATATCTATCATAATGGACTCTTATGTTCATATGATGAGAGACCCTATTTGACCTTGTCAATTCAATTTTGTTGAAGTTTAAGTGACGCCGTTAGGCTGCCGAATTCTCACAAGAGAAATTTTTTTTTTCTTCCTTTCATGTTCTTCATTTCATATGGTATATTTTCAAATTTCATTACCATGTTCTTAAATCTCTTATATTTTGTCCCTCTACTGTTTGATGGGTCATTTATGAATGTTTGACCCATGTCCCCTCTCTTCTCAATGTTTTCTAAAACCCCGAAACTTAGCCATTATGCTGCAGAATTTTCCCCTCAAAATGCCTCTCTCTTTTCTCAAAAATTATTTTATGTTATAAAGTGAATACTAAAAGCTCTTATTTCTACAAGGGTATTCACATATATATCAAAATGATCCATTTTAAATTCTGGGATTTACATACATGAGACCCGCTTTCCCTTTCAGTGGGTTTAAAGTGACGTAAAGATCATGTCTTTAAAGCAGTTTTTAAAACGTTATGATTATGAAATGAAACCCATTTATTTTATGCTATGTGGGTTATTTATGAAATTTTTGATGATGATATATGTGGCTCACATGATAATAAAGGCAAATTTAAGGGTGCTCCCTGATAGCGCTCCAATGCATTGGGTAAAGACTTAATCTCTAGAGATGACCATTTTAACGACGCCTTGGTGAATAACCTTGGTAATTTTTAACGACACCTTGGGGATGGACCTTGGTGAAACGAAAAGATTGTCAATATTAAATGTTGCATCCAAATCTTCAAGTTATGAAAAATGTTGTTTTTATTATGAAATGCCTCATGATTTATTTCTCATGCCTTAAAGTTCTTTTCATGTCCTTATTGAAGTATATCAAGTTCACATGTAAAATGTTCCTCTTGTTTCCCTTACTGGGCTTTTTTCTCACCCTTTCTTTTGATGTATGTCCCCAGGTTATGAGATGCAGTAATGAACCTAGGATGAACTTAAGGAGAAGTCTTTCAAGTGTTTAAGAAGAATGCTTTATGTTGTTTTCATGTATTATTTTCCTGGTTTCCAAGACACTAAACCTTAAAGATCCTCAGTTGTGTGTAATATAATGAAAGTTTATGTTATAACATGGCGGGATGCTATAATTATCGTGACGGATCTCGGATTGATCGTTGTTAATGCTAAAATTAAAGTTGGGTACACCCACCAACGTGCTTCTGTTGCACTCAAAACTTACAGTTATCGTGTTTTGAGGTGTGTGCTTGGATATGTAGATATATGACTCTATGAATCCCTCAGGTTGAATGCCAGGAGGGTGGCGACAACCATGCTCCAGAGGTGGTGGGACCAGAACCACTGATGTTACCTCCTATAGTGCCACCTGCGACACCTCTTGTTTTTCCTGATTTGGGAATCAACACTCAACTTAGAGATGGTTTCCTATGATTAGTGTAGTATATGGAGGGATATCCTCAACCTATAACAACTATGTCAGAGTTGACATGAGAGTTATAGCAGTATGATCCACCTAATATTTAGAGGTATGGTGGTCCCTAGGCTTATGATTCATGGATATAAGTTATTCTAACGATCTTTGGGCCTTTAGATATGCCTCCAAAAAGGAGGTTCAAGATCACAATTTACATACTTTGGGGATCCACCAAGAATTTTTGGGATGTTATAAATCAGGAAAGTCAAGATCAAGACCCAGTTTGAAGGGATTTCCAATCTTGCTTTCATGACTACTTCTTTCCAGATACATTGAGAGTTGATTGAGCTAAAGAGTTTTTTCACCTAGAGCAGGGTACTATGTCTGTCATGGACAATTCATATTGATTCACTAAACTCCATTATTTTACATCAATCTTTATTGGTGATGAGCTATCATGAGTGATATGTTTTGAGGATGGAATCAAGTATGTCATTCGATCTTAGGTGAATGTATTCTGACTGGATACCATTTAAAAAATTGTGAACTAAGCCCTTATCTATGAACATAACTTGAGGGAATATGATGGTACATGGCATGGTAGTCTAGACACTAGGTGGTAAAGTGATTCTTCCAGTGGAATAAATCATCTACTAGAGGGTTCTCTTCAGAGTAGTGGTGAATAGAGTATATGTGCTAGTAGTTCTAGTATATGCCATCGGTATAGAAAGCAATGTCACATGAAGCCTCAGTGCGACAGGGACCCAGTTGAGTGTTGAGACTACAACCAAATGTTCCAACTCTAGATATTTTGTAGGAATTTTCCTCAAGTTCCCAGTGTGAGTGGATCTGCACCATGTCAACTTTTTTAGGGCAGGATCAGTAGCTCCATTCCAGGCAAGGAGCTGGAGTACTAGTGGTTGTACGGGCCAAGGATGTGGGTGTGGTCAAGGAAGCTATACTTATGACCTGCAGCACCAGCATTGCAAACCTACTCAGGGTAGTCAAGTTATAACTCAAGGATGGGGATCTGGATAGTTATATGTAGTACAACTAATTCCTGAGGAGCAGAGTGTCAATCCATATACAGTGTGAGGTATGATTTTAGTAGCCTTGACTTATTATCTTCTTTATTCAATATAGGTGCTTCATATTCATTTATACTTGTGGCTATTATGGAAATTCATAGGCTATAAATTGAGTATTTTTGTGGAGTGATGACCCTTGAAACTCCTTTGGGAATACAATCCAAAAACATATGACAATTTAAGGAGTACCCTATGAGAATTGGAAATTATCGCTTCTTATGTAAACTTTTCATCCTTGAGATGACCGAATTTGACATTATTCTTAGGATAGACTGGTTGGTTCCCTATCGATACCATATCAAGTGTTATCACCAGAGGGTGTCTTTCTTATCACTTGAGGGGGGTAACTATGTATACAAGGGTGAATGGGATGTCCAGGAAATTCGAGTTAGACCCGAGCATCATGGATTGGGCAGAGTTTCATCCAAGATTTTTATCCTTTTCCTAAATGATTAGGGAGTATTACATGCTATTTTTTTCTTGGTGGAAGAGTGATTAAGGGATGTATTCCCTAATAAAATTTCTAGACTACATCTTGAGATAGAGTTAGAGTTCCCCATTGAGCTTGTTCCAAGAGCAGCACTGGTATCTATTCCTCCTAACAGGATGGATCCTACTGAGCTTTAGGAACTCAATAAGCAGTTATAGTACCTAGAATCCAAAGGGTTTATATGACCCAATACTTATCATTGGGGTCCACCCATGATTTTCAGTAAGAAAGTAGATGGGACCCTTAGTATATGTGTGGATTACCAAGGGTTAAATCAACTTATGGTTAAGAACTGGTACCCAATACCTCGTATATATGATCTCTTAGACCATTTCCAAGGTGCCAGGGTATTATTAAAGATTGATTTGAGATCATACTATCATAAAGTTAAATTTAGGCCCTTTTATATACCGCGTACAACTTTTATAAGTATATATTTCCTTTATAAGTATTTGGTAATGTCGTTCGGTCTCATGAACACACCAGAAGTCTTTATGGACTTGATGAATTGGGTTTTCCACCCATATTTGGATTCCTTTTTAGTATTTTTTTCGGATGATATCTTAGTGTATTCTCATAATTTATGTTATCATGTCAAAAAACTTGACATCATATTGAGTACACTAAAGGGAATAGGCTATATGTTAAGCTCAAAAAATTACACTTTTGGATTAATAAGGTTCACTTCCTAGGTCATGTTATATCTGAAGCATAGGTATCTGTGGATCTAGATAAGGTGAGATTCATGGTTTCCTGGTAGTATACCAAGATTTTTTTTTATATTCATAGTTTCTTGGGACTGGTTGGTTACTATTGTCATTTATTAAAATTTTCTCACACCTTGCAACACCTCTTATAGGATTGAAAAATAATGATGTTAAATTTAGATGTTTTAAATCTTATGAGAAAGCCTTTCAGGTGCTGAAAGGAAGATTGAACTCAACACTAATGTTGACCTTACCTAAACCTAGTAAGGGATACATGGTTTATTTTGATGCATCAGGAATCTATATGGGATATGTTTTTATATAATGGGATCGAGTCATGGCATATGATTATCATCAATTGAGGCATCACAAATGTAATTACCCATGAAGGATCTTGATCTAGCAGTAGTAGTTCGTGTTTTATGTTACTGGAGACATTATTTTTTGGGAGAATGGTTTGTGGTGTACATGGACCATAAAAGTATTAAGTATATATTCACTCAGTGTGATTTAAACCTTAGATAGTGAATATGGGTTAAATACGTTTAGTCTATCTATTTTGAGTTTGCTTATACACCTAGAAAATGAATTGTAGTGGATGATGCTTTGAGCTAAAAGACTCAGACACAAGCTGTTCGGGAATCTAGTAGTGAGTGGAAATTGATGGCCCTATTTTCTAAGATGCATATGGAGGTTTAGGAGCATCATGGGTAGCCTTTACTCACAGCTATATCGATAACTTCTTTACTTTTGGATCAAGTGAAGATGAGGAAGTTTTTTGATACCGAAGGATTGGTACTCAAGGAATGTGTTTTAGGTGAGGGACCACCACCTAGTTGGTTTGTTGATGAGGATGATATCTTGTGTATTCATGGGTGTGTGTGGGTTCCCATAGATGTGTGAGAGGAATTAATATGAGAGTCTCATGATTCAAAATGGGTAGTGCATCCCGAATTAACAAAGATGTATCATGACTTATCCCACTAGTATTGGTAGCCTTGTGTGAAAAAGTAGATTACAGGTTTTGTTACTCGGTGTTCCACCTGTCAATATGTGAAGGTAGAACACTAGTGGCCTTATGGGTCTTTTACAACAGTTACCTATCCTTGAGTGGAAATGAGATGATGTCACCATGTATTTCATGATGGGGTTACTAAAATCACCCCGAGGTAATGATGTTGTATGGGTAATTTTGGATAGGTTGAAAAAGGTCACTCATTTCTTGCTTATCAGGGAGAACTTATTAGTAGACAAGCTTGATAGACTCTACATTCAAGAGATTATACATCTACATGGGGTTCCATAGACCATCATATCAGATAGGAACACTTGATTCACTTCTTATTTCTGTAAAGGGTTATAGAGGTCTCTTGTCTCATAGGTACTTTTAAGAATAACCTAAAACCCTTAGAATGATGTTCAATCTGAGCACACTATACAGTTGTTAGAGGACATGATTTGAGCATGTGTCCTTGATTTTGGATGGTCTTGGTAGAAAAATTTACATCTTTCCAAATTTTCTTATAATAATATCTTAAAAGTGACTATAAAATGGATCCTTATAAGACCTTATATGGTAGGTCATGAAAATCACCTCTATACTAGTTAGAAGAAGGGGAGGCAGTTCTACTATGACCTTATCTCATTTAAAAGACATCGGGGTATGTACAAATGATTAGAAAATGTACGAATACAACTCATTCTAGTCATAAGTCTTATGTTGATTGTCATCGTAGAACTCAAAAGTTTGAGGTGGGAGATCAGGTCTTCTTACATGTTTCTCCTAGATTGGGTCATCAACAAATTCGGAGATAAGACAAGTTATCACCTAGATTCATCACACCTTTCAATATTTTGGAGAGGGTCGAACCAGTGGCTAATCACATAACTCTTCCTTGGAGATATAGGGCTATAAAAAACATCTTATATGTATCACAACTTCATCGTTATAATTTCAAACCATCTCATGATTTTGATCTGGAAGAAGTTGAGTTGGAGGTTGATGTTCTTTTAAGAAGTATCATGTTCATATTGTTGATCGTAACATAAAGGATATTCGAGGAAGATCAATTCCTCTAGTTCAGGTGCTATGTAAGTATGGCCATGTATAGGATGATACTAGGGAGAGAGGGGTAAATATACATGCTCATTGACCATATTTATTCTTTAATGCAGATCAACTAACCTCAAGGAAACTTAGGGATGAGTTGTTTTAAAGAGGGGAAGTTGTAAGATCCTGTTTTTTCTCATAAGGTACAAAACCTTTTATTTCGATCTAAATACCTTGTTTTACTCTAATGAAAGTGCCTAAGGGTTTAAGGAATGCTTAAGGAGAGTATGGGTTTGTTTGGAGCTCAAAGCTTCATTTTTTGGAGAAACAGACTAAGGTGCATAGTAGGCGCATGGTTAGTAATAACCGTGTGGCACAACCGTGCAGCCCAGTGAGGGTGGTGCATGGTTAGTTTAACCATGCGATAGGAGTCACGTGGTCATGAAAAACATTCAGTTTATTGCAGGTGTACTTAGCATGGTTGGTACATGGTTTCTCTAAACCTTATGCTTAATCATGCAAGGGGTGTCACCCTAGGCAGTAGGTGTGTATGGTTATCACATAGTTTAGCCAACTATGCTGCCGAACTGTGCAACCCTTTAAAAATTGTGAAATGAAATTGTTTTCCCTCTCTTATCTTAACCTAAATACACCCTTATTACTCCTCATTTTGTATATAATACCACACATAGGATATCTCTCTCATTTCCAACACCTAATCTTTGGAAGATATCCATTATTTGGTGTCTAATTCAAGCATCATTCAATGTGTTGAATCACCCTCGATAAGGCTATCAATTATCTTGATTCTTTTCTTGGTTTATCTTTTTGTATTTGATGTTATTTACATGTAAGCTCATATGCCCTATTTTCAGGGCATTTTATAGTTTCAATGATTTCTATCATTATAGCTTGAATCAGAGGCCAATTATAGAAAAAGATTCTTTTAATCATCTAAGGTAGTTGGTCTATAACTTTTCCCTCAAATTATCATAACTTAAAAATTGTTTTCATTGTGCTACATGCCAAACATTCCATGTGTTTCTACTTAAATATGAAACTCTTTAAATTATCTATGTTGACCATGACCTAGACCCTTTATGAGACTCATTGACTTTATAGGAGGTTGATACCTTGACATGGAACACTGCTTTGGGAGTGTCTTGTAATACTCCCCCAATTGACCATTGCATGTAATTAACCAAAACACCACTTTGGTGTTTTTGGATTGGATCTTGATTAAGATAAAGGGTAAATTGATTTAATGAATTGTAAGTGTATTAGAAATATCACTAGACCCCTTTTGGAATTGGTAAATAAATTTATAAATGGGACTAATGAAATGGAAATGGAAAGTATCCTTCACTTGTCCCTTTTTATTATTTCTGAGTAAATGGAGTAATGTACATGAATCTTAATGAGTTGTAAATTAGCATGAATATTACATGGACTCTGATCACTTATTATATGTAGGGTGCCTACCGTTTATGGACCTTTCTTTTTTATTTAAATAAGTTTCCTAACTTGAGTCGGGCTTGGATTCCTAAGGGAATTCCTTGAGCACTCAGAGGACTCCACCTAATTCATTAATGTGACCACTAAGTGAGATATCGCACTAGGGGTCGGTCAATGTCTTATATACGTAAATTCCTTGGTGTGTTACTAAATATTCACTCACATAATTATAAATGAAAAAAGGCTCACGACCTGTGGGATTTGCAGATATGGGGTGGATACGGGGTAGGGTGGGCCAGTAAAATTTGACAATTTAAAGTGCAGGCCTAAGCGAGCTAAGATTGTGTGGGTGCGGGCTTATGCGGGGAAGCCCGCACGTATGCAGGCTGGCCTATGGGCTTGTTTTTTTAAGTAAAAATATTTTACAAGGTATGATTTTTTTCATATTAATTAACTCAAATAAAATTTATTGGTTGATTTGAAATAACACCAAGGGTCACTGAATCAAAGGGTATTTTATTAAGGAGCCACCATCAATATGGGGCCATAATTATTTATCTGGTGTGCATCTCCCTCTGAATAAGGCTCCTGTGTGTGTTTTCATTTTTTTTAAAAAAACATACAATTTAGGCATATATATTAATTTCATGGTAAATCAATGCATGTGGCATGCTGGCTTGGGAAACTGGAAACATGCCA
Organism: Viscum album; assembly: GCA_963277665.1. Classification (NCBI taxonomy): domain Eukaryota; kingdom Viridiplantae; phylum Streptophyta; class Magnoliopsida; order Santalales; family Viscaceae; genus Viscum; species Viscum album. Next base: position 836,219,457 of record OY728153.1, read on the forward strand.
TGGGAAATCAACACATGCGGCATACTGGCACACCAATCACCCATGCATCGACCACTCCTGGTTGCACCGACCACTTATGAGTATATTATGTGTGATGATGCATTGATGATATGTATATATTATATGCCAACCACTCATAATTTATGCACCGAACCCTCATAATTTATGTTTTGATGATTCATGATAATACATTGGTGCCACTATTGGTTGCACCGACCAATCATAATTTATGCCTATATAGTATGTGTTATGATGTGTCCCCTCCTGGTTGCACTGACCACTTGACACACCAATCACCCATCCACTGATCCCTACTTTCCTAGCCTTTCAGTAGTCTCAACATCACCATCCAGTGGACAACAAGCAGGTTGGCCTAATTTAATCTCCTCCATCTGATTGCTATATAAAAACATCACCACTATTGATCCATCTATTTTCTTTTAAGTGGCATGAATGAGAGGCTTCCTTAAACTCTAGCAAGCATGTTCTCACCACTGCTGTTCAACCCAAACTAGTTGATCCATACAAACAATTAGGTGTGCAACATGAATCACATACAAGTCTCAATATACTGTAGAAAAAATATAATATTTAAATGAAAATTATTAATAATTTAAAAAAAATCAAGCAAGCTCGTGGGCTACCCGTGAGCTTATGCGGGGCGGGGTGGGTTTGAAATTATTTATCCGCATTGTATGTGGGATTTTTTGGACAAACCCATGCGGGTTTGGCCTGCGTTGCCCCACCCCGCCCATTTCACATTACTACACATACTCCGGAATTAGAATGCCTTGGATTATCTCCTTGGATTTAGTTTGATTTTCTCAGACATGTGATGCCTTGGATCATCTCCTTGGTCTCCAATCATGATTATCCCAATATTACTTTGTACTTTATCCATGTACTCAATTAGAAACTTTTCTAGTGGAATGACACATGTTATCCCTTAGATCACACTTAGACCCCTAAAACTAGGATTCATAGTTTATTACTATGAGCTTGCTCGACCTTTTAAGGTCGGGGATGCCTTGGTTTCACTTTGGATCCTACAAAACTATTATTATTACATGGAAACTCTGGTTATGATTATGTAGACCTTGACCAAATAATGATAACCTACTTATAGACACCCAACTTAGGTCGAAGCAGGTATGGTCAATCAGGTGTCCCTTTAGGAGCCTGAGCACAACATGGGTTGTATTTACCATGCTGCTTTATTTTTGATATACCCACACATTGTTAATTTTTATATTCATAAACTGGATTGGTTATAGACATCATTGGTGGTCGCTGACTGAGTTTTACTCTCACCCTATTTGGGTAGTCGTTGGGTACCCAAACATACTTTATAGATGTAGGTAGAGATAAGGGAAAGTGTCCAGCTATAGATGCTTGATTTCTTATATGGGAGCTTAACAGAAGATGATTGAGCCAGTGCTTGGGATGCCTTGGAGATTCTTTTTAGTAATTTTTGTTTCCTTTTGTGTATGCCGTGTTGTATTATATGTTTGCTGCTATGTATGCATGATTTCCCTTTTGTATAGACATGACATCATTAATTTGTATATGATACTAGATATTGATTTTTTTGTTTATATTTATCTAGATTGTAATATCCCATTACTGTTTTTAGGTACTCCTAAACCCCTCTTTTGATCATGCTCTGGTTAAGTTTCGTTTAGGGATGCTTCAGGTGAAAATATGGAAATTTTGAAGGGATCTTGGGTTGTGTATGGTTGGCGCATGGTTTTCCCAAACCGTGCGCCCTGCTAGTGCAAACCGTTAAAACCCGGGGAGTGAGGGTTTGCATGGTTGGCACACGGTCTGAAAAATTGTGTGCCCACCAAGGAGAAATTGTGCAACCCCACCAGTAGGGGCACATGGCTAGGGCGCATGGTTTGACAAACTATGCGGCCCTGCCCAGCTAACCATGCGTATGATATTTTATTATTCCGAAAATTGTTTAAAAAATCCACGAACCCTATTTTTACCTCCTGCTCAAGACTAACTCAACCCAAAACATTTTCATAGGTCTTGGAATCTCTCAAGGACCCATTTTGCCTCCTCTAAATCCCTTCTAAAGAAAATCAAAGCACAGTGATCGTCATTTGATCCTTTCCCAGTAAGAGTTCTTCTCTCGTTCCTTCTCTCCTCCTCTCCTCTCCTCTCCTCCTTCGGGTTTGTTAGATCTCCATGTTCTTGGAGGATCTAATCCCCAATGTTTTAGATCTTGAATCTATGTTTGATTATCGGATCTCCTTTTTCAATGTTCTTCGTTGGAGTTTCCCATTATGGGTGTTGTATTTTGTGATCTCGTGATCCCGAGGTAGGTGGTTCCATTTATAATTGGCCAATTAATTTAATCCTAAATTGCTTTATTTAAATTAATTTGCTTTCAATTTGTTTATTAAAACACAATTCCAATGAATTGGGGATTTGAATTTGATTTAGCATGAAATTGGGGGGGGGTTCCAATGAATTGGGGTGTGTTTGTGGAATTTGATGGAAAATTGTGGAAATTAAATTGTGGAATTTAAATTCTGAAATTGAATTGTGAAATTGATTTCAAATTTGTATTTGAGAAAAATGGATTAAATTGTTTTAATAGAAACTCATTGGTTTTTTCCTGAAAAAGCACTACGAGAAAAATTGGTTTTTGCGACGGGTCATTTGTGACGGCCCCCTATTCCCGTCACAAATAGTTGGTTGTAAAAAAATATTTGCGACGAGGAATTATTCCACGTCGCAAAAGGCTTTGGAGCAGTGCATGCCAAAACACAGGAATACTATTTTCGACGGATGTCTACACCCCTCACAATAGTATTCGTGGTTTTTAATTATTTGTGACGGGAGTACACTCTCGTTGTAAATAGTATGGCGGCGGGAAACTATTTGCGATGGGTGCCGTTACAAATAGATTTTGTTTACCGTCGCCACAATTAATATAGGGGCAACATTTGTGACGGGACTCCCGTCGCAAATGAGCTAACCTATATATACCCTCCTCTGAATTTTTTCTATTTCACTCTTCTCTCAACTCCCCTCTCATTCTCTACTCTCATATTTTTCTCTTTAGTTTTTTCAAAGTTTCAGATTTTTGAGTGGAACAATTTTCAAGGTTTGCATCCAACAAAAGATTCAGTTTAGAGGTATTTATTCATTTCATTTTATTTTATTTTATTTTTTATTAGTAATAACTATTAATAAATTGTACTAATTAGTAATAATTAGTAAAAATTATTAATAAATAGTAATAATTATTAATAAATAGTAGCGATTAGTAATAAATAGTAATAAATAGTAATAAATAGTAATAATTAGTAATATTTAGCACTAAATAGTAATAATTAGTAATAAATAGTAATAATTGTTAATAAATAGTGGTAATTGGTAATAAATATTAGTAATTAGTAATAAATAGTAATAATTATTAATAAATAGTAGCAATTGTTAATAAATAGTAGTAATTGTTAATAAATAGTAGTAATTAGAAATAAATAGTAATAATTAATAATAATTAGTAATAATTAGTAATGAATAATAGTAATTGGTAGTAATTAGTAGTAAATAGTAGTAATTAGTAAAAAATAGTAGTAATTAATAATAAATAAGACTAATTATTAGTAATTAGTAATAAATAGTAACAAATAGTAATAAATAGTAATAATTAGTAATAATTAGTAGCAAATAGTAATAAATGGTAATAAATAGTAATAATTAGTAATAATTAGTAATAAATAGTAATAAATAGCAATAAATAGAAAATAATTAGTAATAAATAGGAATAATTAGGAATAATTAGAAAAAAAATAGTAAAAAATAGTAATAATTAGTAATAATTAGTAATAATTAGTAATAATTAATAATAAATGGGAATAATTAGTAATAATTAGTAATAATTAGTAATAAACAATAATAAATAGTAATAAATAGTAATAAATAGTAATGAATAGAAATAATTAGTAATAATTAGTAATAATTGGTAATAAATAGTAATAATTAGTAATAATTAGTAGTAATTAGTAGTAATTCTTAATAAATAGTAGTAATTCTTAATAAATAGTAGTAATTGTTAATAAATAGTAGTAATTAGTAATAAATAGTAGTAACTGTTAATAAATAGTAGCAACTGTTAACAAATAGTAGTAATAAGTAATAAATAGTAGTAACTTGTAATAAATAGCAGTAAGTAGTAGTAAGTAGTAGTAATTTGTAGCAATTAGTAGTAATTAGGATTAATTAGTAGTAATTAGCAGTAATTAGTAATAATTAGTACTAAATAGCAGTAATTAGTAGTAAACAGTACTAATTAGTACGAAATAGTACTAATTAATTAGTAGTAAATATTACTAATTAGAACTAAATAATACCAATTAGTAGTAAATAGTAATAAATAATACTAATTAGTAATAAATCATAATAATTAGTAATAAATAGTAATAATTGGTAATAAATAGTAATAATTAGTAATAATTAGTAGTAAATAGTATTAAATAGTAATAAATAGTAATAAACAGTAATAAATAGTAATAAATAAGAATAAATATGAATAATTAGTACTAAATAGGAATAATTAGTAATAATTAGGAATAATTTGTAATAATTAGGAATAATTAGGAATAAATAGGAATGATTAGGAGTGATTAGGTATAAAAAGTAATAATTAGTAATAATTAGTGATAATTAGTAATAATTAGTGATAATTAGTAATAATTAGTGATAATTAGTAATAGTTGGTGATAATTAGTAATAATTAGTGACAATTAGTAATAAATGGTAGTAAATAGTAATAAATAGTAATAGATAGTAATAAATAGTAATAAAATGAAATAATTAGTAATAATTAGTAATAATTATTAATAAATAGTAATAATTAGTAATAATTAGTAATAATTAGAATTAATTAGTATTAATTAATAATAAATAGTAATAAATGGTAATAATCAGTAATAATTACTATTAATTAGTATTAATTAGTAATAATTAGTAATAATTAAGAATAAATAGGAATAAATAGAAATAAATATTTATAAATAGGAATAATTAGGAATAATTAGTAATAATTAGTAATAATTTTCAACCCATGAGAAATAAAAAAAATTGTACGTACATGGTGGACACAAATCAGTAATGACCAATTTACACCGAACAAAAATTTGTACATACATGGTTGACACAAATTAGTAATGACCAATTTATGCCAACAATCTATGAATCTGTCATTATATCACCAGAACTGAGACAAAATGATGTAATGGTGTTTAAATGTTAGTGGTTGGGTACTGAGAGAGGTATGTGTGTTCATCTGCACTACAGAATCATTGATATTAAATATAAAATCCTTTTGTAGTAAATGAACCATTTGTATTGGCTCGTCAGACACATCAAATTTATTATGCAAATTATTATGCTACTTTAAGATAGTAAAGTGATTGGTGGAGCATAATAAAAATGAAATATCAGGAAAATCAGTTTATTCAAAGTGAATTTGGTTCCGCTGAAGTGCAAGGAATTGAAATTTTTTAGGAGACTGCTTCAAATCTATCTTTTCCATGAAAAAATGTGAATATCTATGATGACACCCCACAGTCAAGGGTCGATGATGACGATGATGTTATTGACATAATAAATGAATTTGAAATGGAAAGAGATGATAAAACTGAAACTCCTATGAAAATTGATGATACTGAGGAGGAATATGAAGATATTGACACAGTCATATACGAAGATGAGGATGGAGATGAATATTGACATAGTTAAATACTGGTTATAATCATATATAATATATATCTATATATAATAGTTTTTTTCAACTATTTTATAACAACAATCATTTCATGTTTTAGATGGACTATGATCTATTTCGTGAGTTGGAGGAGGCTGATCTACCTAGTGAAGAGCATGATGTTGCATCATCTAACCCTCATACTACTGGCGGTTTAGCGACGACTTGAAGGGGTTGTGATCTTGCGAGATTGATGATTTATGACCCTATTTTCAAGCGATGTCCACTTCTTGACTTCGATCCACGAATATAGAGGTATGTTCAATTGTGTATTTTAGTTAGTTTTCATTATTTTTCATTAATTTTTTTATATACTTATTATTTGATTATTTGTTCTCTTTTTTCACATCTTTTCGCATATAGCAGTTGGACAGGGAAGTGCTATATTGCAGAATTATTTTCTTAGAGAATTGGTTACTTAGGATCAGATTATCATTGATGTTCAACACCGCATGTTCAAGCATTGGATGATACATAAATAAATAATATTTATTTTGAAATTTATTTAATTAATAACTTGATATTATTAATAATTTGTAGGGTTTATGGTATCTCATCAATGATAGCATGTGGAAATCTATCTGGAAGGCATGGAAGGGTTGTATACATGACTATTTCCATCAATTTTTGCACAATCTTAGGAGGAAAACAATGCAGAAAGTGGGAGTCATAGATTTTGATCAGTCTTGATGCGTATGCTGACCAGATTACATATCATCTCAGGTTTGGGATAGATTATGTTCATATTGGATGGGAGATACTTTTCATATAAGAGCATCATTGGGTCAACAAAACCAGGGGAGATAAGAGGTGACTCATTGAGATGGTAGTCATACATTCAGTACGCATCGACAAAATTTTGTAAGTACTTTTTTTAATAATTTATATAACTTTAAATGTAAACTGTTTATTTTATACTCATATAGGCATTCGAACAACCCGATATTATAGAGTTTAACGTTCATAGGAGGATGTACAATGATCATGTCACTAGAGATATTAGAGGCGATCGTCAACATCATATTGTGGTCAGTATAATTTATTTTCAAGTTATAAAATAAACTACAAATAATATTTTAACTATTTTAATTTTAAATTGAAATTGAAGGAGTCATATGAGGTTGAGACGTCTCAGACATAGGCTAAGAGTCAGGCTGATACTGATGATCAGGCCTCCAGTGTTGTAGGATTTGATGATGCAACATGGATGCAGGCGACTCGTTAGGTCTTTGAAAAAGGCTGAGTTGGTCGTATTGATTCTCGATTGACGCTTGAGAGTTATTATGGTACTATTGTGATGTCACCATACAACTTGAGAAGAGATCATAGAGACTCATTATCATCTACTGCACAATATGAGGAGAAGTTGCGAGCTCAAGGTGAGCTTATAAAGACCATGCGTAGAGAGTAGAAAGAACCTCATCGACAGCAACAACAATAGCAGGAGGAGATGCATCGATGGAAGTAGTAACATAAGTAGACGATGGAGTATATGCGATGTATAAATCATGGTTTAGGGATGGAGTTCCCTCCACCAGCTCCTCCAACTCCTCTAGATGATCGTCCCCTTCATTGATTTATATACTTTTTCTGATAAACATTTGAATGTAAATTTTTTTATAATATTTTTATTAATTCATATATTTACATATCTATATAGTGTGTTTTTTATATTGTTGTGAATATTGTTTTTATTATTATTTTCTTATTTTCTTATCTTTTTATTATTTTATTATTTATTTATTAATTAATTATTTTATTATTTATTTATTTATTATTATTATTTTTAATTAATATTGTTGTGAATATTGTGTTTATTATTATTATTTTTTTATAATTTTATTTATATTTTTATTAATTTTATTAGTTTTTATTAATTTTTTAATTTTTTATTAGTTTATATTATTATTACTATTATTTTATTAAATTTTATTAATATTGATTTTTTAAAGCTTTTTGTGATGAGTAGTTAATCCTATCACAAATACTTATTTGTGATGGACCCGTCACAAAAAGAGTTTTTTAAAATACCTGGCTAAAACTATTTACGACGTCGTTTTCTACAACGAGTCATTTGTGATGGGGCCCCGTTGCAAATGACCTTTTGAGACAGGATTCCATCACAAATGATTCAATTTTCGGTTGTGAAGGCATGATTTAATTAAAAATCGTTTTGGTTTTTAAATGGAAATTAGCATATTAAAATGGAAGAAAGTGGGTTAATTGTATTTTGAACATTTTTAAAGTAAATTGACCATTATTTATTATTGTTAGAGCACATGAAAATCTATGTAGTTAGTGAGTTATTTAGGACAACACTCTATTGAAATTTTACAACTCTAACAAAACTTATCCAGCAGGTCACATCCTCGATGGGATGGTGATGGGTCCTCTTTGACCAGTGTCAGAGGGACATGTGTACACATATTATCATGATCACCTATTCAATTGTGTAGGGATCCCATAACTTGGAACTATCATACCTCTTAGAAGATGACCATGTTGCTCATTTTTGATGTTTGATATATATATCATTGTTTGTAAACTATTTTACACATGCCTTGTGAATTTATATAAGTTTTTTTATATAAAATGTTTATTAATCCATTTGTTTAAAGTATTTTCATCATTTGAAATGTAAATAATGATTTGTTTTAAATATTATTTTGAAATTCCATGTCTGTTTATTTAAAATTAAAAGCTTTATTTGGTTAATTAATGTGGCATCTTATTATGGAATCCTTGATGAGACCCTATTGGGCTTTTAACTCACACCCTACTCGTGCCTTTAGGTGTTTGTATATTATCTTATTCCAGGTTCGAGCAAGGGTAAAGCACCACTTAGAGGTGGTTCTTGTTGTTTATCCTTGGTCTCAGAGAGTCGTGTCTGTTGGGACTTGGGTTTTTATCATGTTTTTTGGTAAATTTTTATTGTACTTTGGGTTTGTTTACCTATCTAACTTCTGGTACAGTTCTCCCTGTGGAGTTTTCTTTTGTGCATACTGAATTGTATCTCTTGCCTCTGTTTTGTTTGTGGAAAATTCATTCCCACTTTCATATTGTTTGATGCCAGGTGATTGTTTTCAACTCATGGGGATCGGGAACGCCCTTTAGGCCATGTTAGGATCGGCCTGAGTATCAAGGTACCAGGGTGTTCGGGCTGGTTCATGACAAAGTGGTATCAGAGCTATATGTTAAGCATTTTTCCTTGATGTTAGTATACAGTTTGAGTAATCTTGTTGAGACTTAGGAGGTAGTTAAAATTGATTGTCTGGCCATCTCTCACCGCAATGAGCCTTAAGTCACTAGGGGTGGTTTGCGAAATATGTCTTAAGGATTATTTCTAGTCTTTTCCCTACTTTTGATTTGGATGGATTTAAATCCAAATCTTGTTTACCTATCTGTTGGGATTAATTTCCCATGTTTCTCTATTTGAGTGTTAATATGATCTCTTTAATGTTGTCTGTTGATGTTTTGTAGCATCATGACTCTAAGAATATGTGCAAGTAGGATCCATGTGGAAACTACTAATGAACCGTATTAAGTAAATACTCTAATGGACCAAAATCTGGTTGAAGTTATTATGCATGTTTTCCAAGCTCTGGGATAAGCACATGCACTTGTCCTCATTCGGGCTCTAGATTTGGAACCTTAGAGGGATGACTATAGGATTCATGATCAGGAGTTCCTTTTCCAAAAATCCACTAGCGTTCCAAGGATCTGGTGATCCAAAACTATTTGAGGATTGGTTTAGGAATATCAAGCTTCTATTTGAGTTCTTGGAAACACCTAATGAAATCAATGTGAAATGTGACAACTTAAAGCTAGAGGAACCTAGTAGGAGATGTTGGGACATGATGGTGATGGTGAAGAAGCATAGAGGATTATATTAGAAAGACTTTTAAACTCTTTTCACTAACCAATTATATCCAGAGTCTATAGTTTTGTCCAAGGCTATTAAGTTTTTCAAACTCAACTAGAATGAAAGGACCATGACAGAATATGAAAATCATTTTGCTGAGCTTATGTAGTTTACACCTGAGATCGTATCTAATGATAAGATGAAGACTTGACAGTTCAAGATGGGAATTCAATTTGATATTCATTATCAGGTTTTCATGTTGAATTTGTCTTCTTATGCTAATGTGTTGGATAGAGTGTTGATGGTTGAAATGGACTTAGATGGAAAGTCAGAGTTTATGGGAGTTCCTTTTTCTCCCAATGTTAGTGTAAGTTCCTTTAAAGGAAAGAGTGATTATGGTGATTCTTGTGGTGGTTCTTGATAAAAAGGTTCTTATAGACCTCCTATAGTGTCTAGAATAGGCCCTTTGATTTGCTACTAGTGTTGAAAACCTGGTCACTTGAAACGAGTTTGCACTAAGGAACCCAAAATATGTGGTTCTTGTGGACGCTAAGGTCACTTGAAGAAGTTCTTTAATGTCTATTACACTCTTCATAGTGGCACAAAATAATTAGTGCCTAATAAACCTATGATGTAATTAGATGCTTCAAACAGAGGGGTTTCAGCCATAGGCATCTGGAACAAAGCTTCTTCATGCATTTGAGGAGTCTCTAGAGAAAGAAAATATGGGTCTAGAGACTGTGATAAGTACCATCACTATAGATTTTTCATTAGTGGCTACTTTATTTGATACCAGTGCATCTCATTCATTTATTTCAACTCATATTTTGAATCTACTTAATATTTCTATAGAGCTTTTATCTTGTTTGATAGATTACTACACCCCTCGGAATGAGGAGAGAGAAGGGTATTTGTAGTCTTGCTTGTGTTTTCTCGTTATCGGATATCAATCTTACTTGGGATTTTATGGTTCTTGATATGAAACCACTTGACGTCATTTTTAGGATGGATTGACTTATTTTTAATAAAGCCCAGATTGATTGTTATCTTTGATGGGTCTCCTTTACTACACTTGACGGGGTGTGTCGTATCTTGCAGGGAGAATGGGACTTGAGGTTAAGTAGAGTTGGACCTTCTTATCCAGAGTTAGGTAAAGTAATATATGTGTTCTCCTTTGACTTAGAGAAATAATCTTTGAGTGGTGATCTTCCTACATTTTTCATCGAGTTTCCTGATGTTTTACCTTCTGGATTCTTTGGTTTTCCATTGGTAAGGGAGGTATAGTTTTCTATCAATTTAGTGTCTGGTACTCAACCAATATATATTAATTTTTACCTCATGGAACCATATAAGATGAAATATTTGAAGACTCAATTGGTTGATCTTCTAAAGAAAGGATTTATATGCCTGAGTTTGTCACCTTGGGTGGCACAGGTTCTCTTTGCTAAGAAAGTTTATGGGTCACTTAACCTTTGTGTTGATTACCAAAAACTCAATAGAGTCATGATAAATAAAAAATATCCATTGTCATGGATTGATGACCTGTTTGACCAGTTTAAAGGGGAAAAGTGGTTCTTGAAGATTGATCTTTGATCAGGTAACCATTAGTTAAGAATAAAAGAATATGGAATTAATAAAACTTCATTTTTGAGTATGTATGGACATTATGAGTACCTTTTCATGTCATTTGGTCTAACCAATACTCCTTCAGTATTTATGGACTTGATGAATAGGATTTTCCATGAGTATATTGATACCTTTATGGTAGTCTTTTTGGATGACATACTTGTTTACTCTAAGTCCAAGGAGGATCATGTGCATCATTTGAGAGTAGTTCTGGAATTATTGAGAAATCACTGACTTTATGCCAAGATATTTAAATGTGATTTATGGATTTAGTAAGTGAAGTTATTGAGACACGTGGTGTTAGAAAATGGTATTTAAGTTGATCCTGAGAAGGTTACAGATTTTATGACATGGGGGAAACCATGAAATGTTTTTGAGATTCGAAGCTTCTTGGGGTTAGCTGGATATTATCATCGGTTTGTTAAGAACTTCTCAAATTTGGATTCTCCAATGACTACTCTAAATTGAAAGGGAGTAAAGTTTTCTTAGGATGAAAAATATCAGAATTATTTTATTGAGATGAAACTTATTTTGACTATTGTTCCATTGTTGACTCTTTAAAAGTTCGAATAGGGCTATGTGGTCTTCTGTGATGCATTAGGTCCAGGTCTGGGTTGTATTCTTATGTAGGGTGATCATGTCGTTGCTTATGGTTCTCGGTAGCTTAGGCCACATGAGAAGATTTACCTAAACCATGAACTTTAACTCACAGGTGTGATTCATGCACTCAAGATTTGGCAACATTACCTTTTTGGATAAAGGTTTACCATGTATTCCGACCACAAGAGATTGAGTTATATCTTATCTCAAAAAGATTTGAATCTCCACCAGAGGCATTGGGTGGAGTACCTGCAATATTTTAACTTTGACATCACCTATATCCTGAGGAAAGGGAATATTATTGCAGATTATTTGAGTAGGAAACATCTGACCCAAACAGTGAAAGAATCATTAGAAGAGTGGAACTTTATGGATCTTTTTATGTAGTTGCATATAGGATTCTAGGAATCTAGGTTTGAGGTTTCCTTGGCTAGTGTTCAATTGACCTCCACTCTTCTCGAGTTGATTCTTTAGGAAAAACAACTGGATAATGGGTTATGTAACATTAGAGACTCTCTTCATAGTGGGGAGACCATTGTTGATTGGTAATTCTCTATAGAGGGCATTCTATGTTATCAAAATCATTTTTTGTACCATCATCGATCAGGAAATCTCTGATGGGGGATTTCCATAATTCATAGTGGTCATTGCACCCAATAAACACAAAGATGTTCTATGATATGCAACGATAATTATGGTGGTTGGGTATGAGATGAATCATTTCTGATTTTGTTTCTCGTTGTTATACTTGTCAACTAGTTAAGGTCGAGCACTAAAGACCTTCAGTTTTTCTTCAGTCACTTCTAATAATAACTTAGAAGTGGGATGAGATATCTATATACATTGTGGTTTAGTTTCCACACACCTAGAGAAAGAATAATTCTATATGGGTTTTGATCGATAGGCTGACCAAATCGAATCACTTTATACATATTTGTGATACAACCAAAGTTAATAAGTTGAGAAATCTCTATGTGAAGGATATTGTTTGTTTGCACAAAGTTCTATCTGATATAGTATCTAATAGATGTCCTTGGTTTACTTATCACTTTTGGAGAGGCCTTCAGAAGGCATTAGGATCTCAGGTCTGTTTTAGTGCGACATATCATCCGTAGTCAGATGGCTAGACATAAAAAGCTATACCAATTCTTGAGTATATGATTTATGCCTACATTATCGAATTTGGTGGGGATTTGGATGAACATTTGGGGCTATTTGAGTTTTCTTATAACAATAGTTACTATTCTGTGATAAGTATGGTGCCTTTTGAGGCCTTGTATGGACGGACTTGTAAATCTCCATTGTGTTGGTCATAGATTGGTGAAAGTTCATTGGTTTTACTGAGCTTGGTTCAAGAGGCGTCAACAAAGATTCAGTTGATTCATCATAGAATGTTGAAATCAGAGATATGGTATAAATCTTATGTTGATCTTCATCTTAAATTGTTGGAATTTACAATTGGTGATCAGGTGTTCTTGAAAGTTTCACCTTTGTTGGGTTTTAATGGATTGGGAGTCAATGGAAGCTTTATCCTCGTTTTTTTGGTACCTTTTAAGGTTTTTGAAAAGGTGGGGAAGGTTTCTTACCATTTAGCACTTTTACCATAGTTGGCGTCAATACATAACATGTTTTGTGTATCTCAGTTAAGAAATTATCTATCTAAACTCATCATATGTTTTGAGCTGGAGTGATCTTTAAGTGGAGCCTGATTTATCCATGACTGAGCATCCAGTAAGTATAGTTGATTTTGAAACCAAGGTACTTCCTAGGAGGAAGATACCTTTGGTTTGAGTATTATGGTAGCACAATTCTAATACTCATGAGACTTGGGAGGGAGAGAGAGGCACTAATTAGAGAGCATAAGTCTCATTTTTTTGACATGGAAGATTCTTAACATGATTTTTGGGGAAAGAATGTTTCTATGTTGGGAAGGTTGTAACATTATTTTACTATTTTCAAGAACTCATAATACCCTCTTTTGATCATGCTGTGGTTGGGTTTCATTTAGGGATGCTTCGGGTGAAATTTTGAAAATTTTAAAGGGCTCTTGGGCTGTGCATGGTTGGCGCACAGTTTTCCCAAACTATGCGCCATGGTAGTGAAAACCGTGAAAACTCAGGTAGTGAGGGTTTTTATGGTCAGTGCATGGTTTGAAAAACCATGCACCCACTAAGGAGAAACCGTGCAACCCCACTAGTAGGGGCGCACAACTAAGGTTCATGGTTTGACAAACCGTGCGGCCCTGCCCAGCTAACCGTACACATGAGATTTTATTATTCTGAAAATTGTTAAAAAATTCCCTAAACCTTATTTTTTCCTCCCGCTCAGGCTTGACTCGACCAAGAACATTTTCCTAGGTCTTGGAAGCTCTCAATGACCCATTTTGGCTCCTCCAAACCCCTTCTGAAGTGAATCAAAGTGTGGTGATCGCCGTTCAATCCTTTCCCGATAAGGGTTCTTCTCTCATTCCTTTTCTCCTACTATACTCTCCTCTCCTTTTAGGGTTTTTTAGATCTATTTTTTTTGTAGGATCCATTGTTTTAGATCTTTAATCTAGGTTAGATTCTAGGATCTTCTTTCTGGCATTCTTCGTTGGAGTTGCCCGTTGCAGGTGTTGTGTTTCGTGATCCCATGATCTCAAGGTAGGCGGTTCTATTTATGATTGGCCAATTGATTTAACCCTAAATTACTTGATTTAAATTAAATTGATTTCAATTGGTTTATTAAAAACTCAATTCCAATGAATTGGGGATTTGAATTTTATTTGGAATGAAATTGGGAAAAAACCCAATTCCAATGAATTGGGGTGTGTTTGTGAAATTTGATAGATAATTGTGGTAATTAAATGGTGGAATTTAAATTGTGAAATTTATTTCAAATTTGTATTTGAGAAAACTGGATTTAATTATTTTGATAGAAACCCATTGGTTTTATCCTGAAAAAGGAATCATTTGATTAAAAAATTGATTTGGTTTTTAAATGGAAATTGACATATTAAAATGAAAGAAAATGGGTTAATTGTGTTTTGAATAGTTTTAAAGTAAATTGCACATTATTTATTGTTGTTAGAGAACATTCAAGCCTAGATAGTTAGTGAGTTATTCGAGACATCGCTCTATTTATTCTTTAAAACTCTAAAAAAAACATATACAGTAGGTCACATCCTCGATGAGATGGTGATGGGTCCTCTTTGACCAGTGTTAGAGGGATTTGTGTACACATATTATCGTGATCACTTATTCGAGTGTGTGAGTATCCCATAAAATGGAACTATTGTTCCTCTTGGCATATGATCACATTGCTCATTGTTAATGTTTTGGTATATATTTCATTTTTTGTAAACTGTTTTACACATGCCTTGTGAATTTATATAAACTTCTTTATATAAAATGTCTATTAAGCCATTTGTTTAAAGTATTTACATCATTTGAAATGTAAAACATGATTTGTTTTAAATATACTTTTGAAATTCCATTCCTAATTATTTAAAATTGAAATATTTTTTTGGTTAATTAATGTGTCATATTATTATGGAATCTTTGGAGAGACCCTAATGGGATTTTAGCTCACATCCTACTTGTGCTTCAGGTATTTTTAGATTATCTTCTTCTAGGATTGAGCAAGGGTAAAGTTACACTTGGAGGTGGTTCTTGTTGTTGATCCTTAGGCTTGGAGAGTTGTGTCCATTGGGACTTGATCTTTTATCATGTTTTTTCTACTTTGTGGTTGTACTTTGGGTTTGTTTACCTATTTTACTTCTGGTATAGTTCTCCCTGTGGAGTTTTCTTTTATGCATATTGACTTGTATCTCTTGATTCTGTTATGTGTGTAGCAAATTCGTTCTCACTTTCATATTGTTTGATATCAGGTGATTGTTTCTAACCTGTGGGGATCAGAAATTCACTTCAGGCCATGTCAGGATCGGCCTAGGTATTAGGGTACTAGGGTGTCAGGGCCGGTTTGTGACATGAATGATTTACTTTCATTGTTTTTCATTTATTATGCTTTCACTGATTTATCTATTATTCACTATTATTCCATTCTGATAGAAGGGGGTATAGTCTCCCCACCATACCTCTATAGACCCTCACTGCTAGTTGGCAGCCTCTGGTGTGCGGGGAGGCACCCTTGAGGTCATGTGGCCAACCGGGTTTGGTTACTCATGAGTGAGTATGACTTGGGATGTCACACCAAAAACCTATATGTAATATATTCCCCTATGTGAAATATTTTATTTCTTTCATAACGTATTACCCTTCGCTAAAAAATTGATATGTAATATATATTTCTCTAAACATAGGGTTTTACACTTCATTGAATTTCCAAGAACCCTTATGTAATGTTTTTAAAAAAACTTACATGCATGCGTAAGTTTTTACCTTGGTCAAGTTTCAGTAGGGTGCCCTATAAAAAACTCACACATACCAAAAAAAACTCATGTATCCAACACTTCACCATTCTTTCATCCCTTCATAGGGTAACCCAAATGTATTACGCATGTCATGCCTTAGCCATATTTTTAGAAAATCGATGAAAATTTTAAAAACACCCAAAATAACTCCAAAACACATACAAATATGAAATTTTAGAAATTCATGCTCAAAAATACCCAAAAATTGAAAACCTCTTTAAAAATAAGACTAGTAATAGAATTCAACAAAAATTAAACCTTTGACACCTCTAAAGGGTCTAAACTCATAAGGTCGACCCGACGTCCAACCTGAATCACCATTTAAAATACTTGAGACCTTACACACACTCACACATCTGAATGTGTGTGTGTGTGTTTATCTAAAATGTATGCATATAATTGATGTAAATGAATATTAACGATGAATATTTGTGAAAACTGAAGCAAACTCTAAAAAAACATTGATTTTCATAAAAAAATCATCAATAACATTTGAAAAGAAATGTGAATCACATAATAGGACTACTGCACTGATTTGAGGAAGAAAATCTAGATAGACAATGAAGGAGCAACCGTTCAGTACAGTGGGTCGCGTGGAGGAAGAAGAAGGAAGGACGAAGGGGTGTGGTTTGTTAAATTAGGGGGCCTTTATCAATGCTATAATAAAAAATTTAAGAAAGTTTGTATTTTCTAATCAATAATTAAGTGATGAGAAAGGCTAGTTTTTCTCAACACTTGTAAAAAATGTTGAGAAGGGTACCGTCTAATAATCATGATTCTGGCATAGTGTTTTTAAAACTTGAAATTATTTAAAACTCATTTATTTTTTTAAATGCATTGCCCTAATCTTACCCTATTACATCTTTAAATACTTATTTATACACCCTAACCATTTTAAATACATGTCTATAATTTTTAATTTTAAAAAACCATTTATAAATTTAAAATGAAACAATCTCAAAATAAAATAAGCATGTTTTATAATTTTATTATAATTTGAAAAAAATATAGTCATGAACAAACATTAATTATTTTAATTTGGTTTAGGATTAAAATTAATTTATAAACATATGAGATAAAATCAAAGTAGATAAATATATTTATCACATTTTTTACTTAAAAATATATTATTAATAAAATAATAATAATTTATTTAATTGACTTCGGGTTTTGTGATACCCAAAGACTACTACCTTAACCCTATCATGGCCCTATATAAACCTAATTAACCACTAATCTAATCCTATATAATTAAGTTGGTTAGTTTCAAGTACCCAACTAATGGGTGCATGACATCCCTGCTCAATGAATTAATGACATAATGGTTCAGGAGGATGATGAGTGTATAAGTCTACTTAGCTAGGTGCATTCCAAGGTAAGGATTGATACCAATTTTAAGGGGTAGGGCTATGCTAGAAAAAACATGTATGCTTGACTTTTATGGTTAAAACAGAGATGGAATTTATTTTTTATTAAATTAAAAAATAGCATGATAAAAATAAAATTTACAAAAGAGTGTGATCATGACTTGATACTATTCCTTTTAAATAAAAAAAAATCATGATGTATTTATTTATAAAAAGATAAATTCTGATGAAAACTTAGATTATTTTAGCGTTTCTCTTTGTCTTTCGGTGACAGATCTGATCACTATGTTTCTCAAGTAGGCCCTATTGTTTAGGGTTTCTTTGTTTTTTGTTTTGAGATTCTCTGAGCAGTGGTTCATGTTTTCAAATTTCTTGGGGATTTCAATATGAAAAGTGCGACCAAGATTCAACCATAAATGTCTGTTAATGATAGATTTTGAGGGTACGAACATGTGGAATAGATGAGTGTGGGTTATGGGTATCCTGGGTGGGTTTTCATCATTTGGTGGGTATTGGTTTTTTGTTATTGGTTTGCCTAATTTAGCTTGTTTTTTAGGTTTAGGCATATTTTGTAACACCCCGACCTCAGATAACCTGAAGCCGGTTCATTATTACATTTCATTGGAATTATTACAAGGAAAAAAATCCTGAAGGACCATACAATTTAGTAGTCTTGGAAATCCAGATTACATACATGATAACCATAATACATTGAGAAAACAAGATAAAACATGCAACACAATAATTGAAATGAATTGCATCCTTGAAAGGTTAATCAAAGTTCTCTTCTTCATAACCTGGAGAGAGAAACATAATAAGAGTGAACTCAAATTCTCAGTAAAGGTATGTACAACGGAAGCAATACTCAATCTATATGGAAAGTTAAATATCTAAGAACACTTTCCATTTACAAAACTAGATAAGGCGCAAATAATATGGAAAGTAAGAAACTGAAACATATGCCATAAATCAATAAACTGAGAATGAATTACTTCCATAGATATGTCGATGCAAAATCTAATGGATAAATAATAATTGAAATTATATGAGGGAAATAATTTATTTAAGGATGACATGTCTCAGGCACATGAAAACCTATTACCGTCAAGACCTTTCACAAGACGGTTTAAAACTAAGGGTAGAAACCCATTTGGCCAACTTAATCATCTCATGAGAACCTGTTGATGCATCGAGGAGCTATATAAAGTCCAGGCTCTACCCATCATTTCCAGTCCAAAGTATTTATCATATTGAATAACCAAAATAAATAACATGCCTTATCAAATAACTATATTGAATGAGTAATATGGATCTATTAATAATTCACATGAAGAAAATAATATAATATCATGAAAATAATGAGATTAATGATATAACAAGTCAAAAGGTAGAATATACACCATATAAAAGGAACTAGGTGCATAACATTACAATATGCCTCAATGAAATGAAATTGAGACGAAATCCCTTACCTTGAGTTTGACTCGTTAACGACGTTCCTTGTTCTTCCTGAATAATAAACTTAAGTTAATTTATAATTGTTTTAGAACCTTTTTAAAGTTTATTATTCCTTTTATATCACTTATTATCATGTTATAACAATCACTTAATTATTTAAGTTCATATCGTATATTTTGTTGATGTTTGGTACTTGAGTCACAAAATGAACTTGTTTTGATGTAAATTGTCCATGTGGTCTTAAGTCCATTACCTTCAGAATATTATTCATGATTTAAATATCATATATATCAAGTATATATGTATTTATAATATTTTATAATATTTGGAGATAAGAAATGAAATGTATCATTCATGGAGATGGTAGGTCGTACGTACGCATGAACACTACTTTCGTTTCTTTGTCATGTTAAAGGAATGATAACTAAATGATACATAGGTATGTTATAATTACAGTATATTATATATGTTATATATGTTACATAAGTTCATTAACTTCATCCTTTATACATTCCATCTATGACATGAACGAGTCATATCACTTTGAGGGGGCGGTAGTCTGCACTTCCTCAAATGAAATTATCATATTTACACATTATGGAAAGCATAAAGGTATATTGTAAATAAAAATTACAGAAGAATAGAGACAATATAAATATAATATATATCATATATAAATACAGTTCCATCATAATGGCCACCATGAGAGGTGGTAGGAGAAAATTGAACAATCATCGTTTTGTGTGGCGGTAGATCGTCGTACACAGAAACAGTATGTTCGTATCCATTAGATGGATGTGTGTGTAAGTGTAGTTTGAATCCTTCTCATAAAACACATTAGTATATTGAGGATATTTATGTTGTTATGTAGTCATAGAATAAGAAGAGAATAGGGAGTGGAGAAGGAAAATAAAGGAAATGAACTTGAGAGAAGACGTTACCTCTAAATCAAGTAACTTCTTTTGATTTGAGCCAAAATGATTTCTTGAATTGTCTTCTAACAAAGGTAAGGCTTCTAGGAGGAAGGGAGGGATGTTGGGAGATTATTTGAGTAGAGTTTGGACAAGTCAAGGGGCTTGAGAGATGTGAGTAAGTGGGTAGAGGTGATGGCCTTTTATAAGAGGGATGAGGGGCACTTTAGGAAAGTCTTGAAATATTATTTTATTATAAAATGATTTTCAAATTCTAATAGTTCCAAAGTGATATATTTTGAGGAAAATATGATAATGGTTCGAACTCATCTCAACCAATAGGTTTTAGATAAGTTTAAGTCGCAAAATTAACCTTATCTTTTAGCTTCAACTCTTAGTTAAAAACATTAACTCTTACCATGTCTTCTTGTATTTTCATAATATATGGTTACTATAGTTACTATAAAATGCCAAGAGAACCACAAGTGGATCATTAATGACATTTGTAACATTATATAAGTCATTTGGATGAATCTTAGATTTTTAGGACTATTATATCATTTAATAAAATAGTATTTGTTTTAAAAACCCATTTATGTCAATTTTGACACTATTTAGTAATTGTTTTTTTGTTAAAGTCATAACAACTTGATTCCTTCAAATCAAAGACATTTACTCAAAGATAATATGTCAATATCATCCAAAAAATTCGTGGATGACATCAAAATGTTCAAATTAAATTTATTTTAATATTTATAATATCATTTATTTGAATCTTTCATTAATAAGGTAATCACTACATCATCATTGTATCATAAATAAATTTATTTATTTAATGTCTAAAAATTATAAATAAAATATCATGATGTAGGAAAACTTTTTAGATTTCTAATGACTGTTTATAGTCAAAGAGATCAGTTATATAACCCTACATTAAAATTGTTTTAGTAAAAGATATATGTTTGTGTTATATTTCACATTACTTTAAATTAATTCTTTTAACATGTTGTTATCACACCCAAGTGGTCCCATGAGATCCTAAAATTGTCCTAAGAATGCTCATGGTTGGCCATATATCATTCAATAGGATTAGGACGTGTGTTAGGGTGGTTTTATATTATTATAATATTATTTTATTACTCTTATTTACCTGATTTACCCTTTAACCATGGTAAATAAAAATAATTACTGAAATTACTATTCATAATGTCCAAAAATAAAAGGTACATATTTAAACAATTTGGACCTTCTGATTCCAAATATGAAATCCATTTTTCAAATTCAAAATACAGAAGTTGCAGCAATTAATTTAAAATTAATTCTCGTTGTCAAAACTAGAAATCGAGTTTTTAAGAAGTAAAAACTATTAAAAGATTGACATGTATTTATGTACAATCTAAATGCGAAATTACTTCCAATGATCATCATTGAATTAAATGATAAAATCTTAATCCAATTACATTTTAAAACTAATTAAAAAGATAATCTAACTATATAAATAAATTAGATGAAAAAACAGTTTTGAATTAAAATTCAGTATTTTTCACTATTCATCGAAAATTGAAACTTTTCAGAAAATTACCAAAATTTCACCCTAAGCTAATTTTGATATTCCGAATTAAAAAATGAAGTCTATTTTGAAAAATAAAGTTTATAAAATTTCAAAATGTGGTTAATACTATTCATAACTGCTTTTTAAACGACTACTTTGATAGGTCGTTGTGTGTTTGAACTCGGAGTTGCGTACGACGCAAGCCATTGAATTATTTAAAAAGAAGCGTACTGTGGAAACTTGCGGTGTTACATGTTTTTTATTAGGGTTTTATTTGATTGCCCTTTGAGGGTTTTTCCCTTTTTTGTTGTGGGTGTGCTTTGTTTGCCCTTCTTTGGGTTTTTTTACAGGGGTTATTGGTTTGTCTGATTTGTCAGATGCGAGAGTGTGGTGAAGCGATGGATATTACAAAGGAATAAGTTTTGCTTGACATGTGTTGTTTTCGAGATCCGGGTTTAATTGCATTTGAAGCAAAGTTGGTGCTTCTTGTGAACCAAATTCTCGTTGTTTGTTGGGCCATTTAGGGTGATGTTATATTTTGACGATTAAGTCATTTGGAATTATGTTTGGGAGCATTGTTTGAGATGGTGTTTGTCAGGTTTTTGGATGAGTTTGGCAAGGGTTTCTAATCTAATGTTGTGAATGTTGTGTTCTTGTAATTGTTGGTTCGCTTATTGTAAAAAAACCATATGATGACTTATGAAATGAGAATTAAAAAATGTATAAAAGAAATTATTTTTATATTTGAATTTTACAAATCATTTTACACATGTAGTAATTTATTATCAAAAAAATTAAATTTATTAAATATACACTTTAACATATAAAAATCAAATGATATCATAAAAACTAAAACTAAATGCATTCCAATAAAAACTAAATTTCTTTATAAAACTGAAACTTTGTTTGTAATTTATGTATCTATATAATAAGAAAATTAAATTGTTTAGATTTAATCAATTTAGTTATTTAAATAAATAAACCACATATATTTATGTTTGGGTTTTTAACGGATCGAAAGTGGTTTGGGTTCATATAAACTTCGGCCGAGGGACAGAAATGTAAAATCAAAATCGCCGTTGCCGGGGATCGAACCCGGGTCACCCGCGTGACAGGCGGGAATACTCACCACTATACTACAACGACCACTTGTGAAGCGAACCGCACCACTCTTTGAAGTGGCAATTAATCAGCCCATCTCTTCCGCTCAAATTCGGTTGCGCTCGGGTTGGGGGATCACCTGCCTGCAGAATTGGAAATGGAGACAGCGATGGGGCTGCTGCGAAGGATCCATCCTAAACACTCGGACACCGTCCTCTCTGCCCTTACGAGCAATCCTCGGATCTTCTCTCTCAGGTGGATCAGCCCCTACAAGTTTGCGTTTTTGGTTTACCGCTTCAATCATGATTCTGAATCGTGCTTCTGTACAACTGTTGATGATAATTATTTCTCTCATATCGTCGCTCATTTCGGATGCTGTTTGAGTGGCGCAATATATATATATGGCGGGGGCAGAATGCAAGTTATAAATGTAACAGGATGGCGTGTGACTATATTATTGAACCCCAACCTTGTAAATGCGAGTGGTCAGTTATTGTTTGCAAGATTTCAGTGTTAGTGTCATGTTGGAAAAAAAATGCCATGCGAATATGCCTACATTGGCTGAAATCAATGCTTTAAGTGGTTAATTGATCCATTTTCAAGTTTGGTGGCCATATTTTACATTTATTTTGAATTGGGCACTCCATGCTATACTGGCATATGCTGAAATAACTGATAACTGGTGTCTGTTTCTGAACACTTCAAATTTTACTTGCTTTTGTTGGTGAATAGTTGTTACATAACTGTGGCTTTTGTATTAACCCTTTTATTGGATCAACTGATAATAAGTTTATCATTATTATCAGTACAATTACTATTATTTTTATTTTCTCTTTATGGTGAGTTTGGTTCTACTTATTAAAAGAGGTAGAGGTAGACCTAAAAGGACTCTTAAACAGATCATTCAAGGTGATCTTGTTCTAAATGGTTTCAATGAAAATATGATTTTCAATTAGCGACGTTTGATCCATCCAACCGACCCCATTTAATTGGGTTTAAGATTTGTTTGTTGTTTATTTTATGTGAATACACTAACGTGCCTTACCTTTATTTAATACCACATCTGACCCATGATACGAACATAATATAATTATTTTACAAGAATTTAAAAGTGGATTAAAATTTCCTTAACGCATTGAATTTATCACAAATTACATTGTATTCTAAAAATACTCTTAGTTCAACATTTACACTATATTGACTCATAAATAATGAAGGTCATTTGTGGACAAATATAATTCAATACATTACCTTTTCTTATATCTTGAATCATGAAAGCTTTCAACTATTATTTGTTTATTGTGGACTGGAGGTAGTATTTAATATTATCCTTTTGAATATCACTATAAAAATCTAAAATTGGATATGTGAGAGCAATGCGCCTTATACACACACAAGTGATCTTAGACACTGGTTGTAACGAGCCTTAGTCAAGTGTTAAGGATTCTAGACTGTTTATTGAGAAAACTGCCTCAAACTTTATTTACTTATGATAAGTGATTATGTATAAGTGTTATTGTTTATTGAGAAAGTGTTTTTCTGCCACTTATTTAAGCGGTTTTCTTTTGGAATCTGAGTGTTAGTGTTTTTTTAAAAACAGAACAAGCACCACTTATTTTTTATAACTGCTTATCATAAGTGAGGGCTACAAATAGTTTTCAATAAGTACTGTCAAATGGTGCCTTATACATGTACTGACATTTGTTTTATGTTTTTTTTTCTCAGTCTCTAATTATTCAAGATGTTACCTGCACTACTTGGAATACAAGAATATGCATCACTCACTATAGAAAGCTTGCTAGCATTGCTTTTTCTTCTCTTTAGTTTTTTATAATTAGATAGCTAATTTATTCATGCCTTTATTGCTTTATGAAAACCTATACATAACCTGTTCATAATGTGTTGCTATTTTTTATGCAGATCACCTTGGTCTCATAAATACCATGCGCTTCTAGAGGACGGGCTATACCCATCTGTGCAATTGAAGAAACTTGAAATCGAAGCAAATGACGTCTTTTCAATTTTTTAGCTGTTTTTACATCACTTTTCAAAATATATTTATTTTTAAATATATTTTTGGGTGCACATTTTGAAAATGAGAACAAAAAATGTTTTCCAAAACCAAATGTTTTTACCACATCTTTCTTATGCAAAATAGTTTTCCGCTTCCTCGCGTTTCTCCCAACCCGCCTCCTGTGCGGACTTCTCGACGGACCAAACTCCCGGCCCGCTGCTCCTTCTGTGCGAGACTCCCGACGACGGCTTCCCTCCTTTCCCGACGGGCTCCCCTCCTGTTTTCCATCCCCTCCAGTGCGCCACCCCCCCTCCAGTGTGCCAACCCCCTCTCTAGTGCGCTGCTCTTTTGCAAGGCAGCCCTCCCACCGGTTTCATCCGCTCCAGTCCGGCAACTCTCATCGTCCGACACTTCCTCCGGCGACCTACTGCTCCCTCAATGCGCGCGGCGGCCCCCCCCTCCTGCGCTGCTCTCCCGGCAGCCGCCTCCCTTTCCCGGCGGAACCATTTTTGCGCGCTCCTTGTCCGCCGGTACGCCCTCGCGCTTCCTCCACCGTGGCGCAACACCTCGGTCGCCCCGGATCGTCCCTTTGGCGCCGCCTGATCCCGCAATGATTCTGCGGAATCCTCGCCTTCCGTCACCGGCCCCGCAAGTGCGGCTTTCCCGGTGCTAGTGTGGCTTTCCCGACGTATCATCGACCGGCCCCGCTAGTGCGGATTTCCTGGCGCTTCGTCAACCGGCCCGATCTGTGTGGTTCCTATGCTGCGCCCGCAACATCTTCATCCATCCATCATCCTGAGGGGGAGTTGTGATCTTGAGGGGGAGCTACGATCGTCGCTTGTTTCTTTTTATTTCATCTTGTTTTGTAATCAAGTTGGGTATCTCCAGTTTGAGGGAGAGTGTTTGCAGTCTGTTGCTTGCTTTGTTTTTTCTTTATGTGTCCAAGCTAGGTACACCTAGCTTGAGAGAGAGTGTTGAAGTCTGCATCCCACATCGGACTTGTGGTCCGGTTTGGTTTTAATTATTCATTATAAAAGAACCTCAAGGTCTCCTTTAGAGAGAAGCTTGAGGATTCGGGTCTCTCTCTTTTATTCTCCTACAATAACTATTAACAATTCTTTTTATCAATAAATATATTCATTTACGTTAATTCTTTTATATTAATAAATCTTTTACTAACAATTAGAATCAATTGCTTTATCGTATCAATACTAGCATTTTTTATCAAAAAATGAATTCTTTATTATTATTTATTATTATCAATATTTGTTTTTACCATTAGAAAAACATGTTACAATAAGTTATTCAATAACAACAAATACCACTACATAAAAATATTAATTTTCTATATTTGGTGATGAGATAAAATGATGCACTAAAAATATGTTGGGAAAATTAATATCTTATGGTATTTTTAATCATTTGGAATTTTTTTGTCTGACATTTTCTATCATGTACCATTTAACGGATAAAATGCTTTAATAATTAGATGGTGTCAAAAATATTATTTATCAATATTTTAGTGATATTACTGTTGGGATACTTGGTTCAACTTTTGAATTGAAGAATTGAAGATGACTTGAGAGATTTTTTTGGGTTTCATTTTTTTAATTGAAAAAAGGCCATGAGATTTTTTAGCGATATGGGCTGTGGAGATAAAATGTAGTCTTGTAATTTGAAAAATTAAATGATATGGGATATCTTATTTGAAATAAATAAATCTCTCTCAGAGAGAGAGAGAGAGAGTGATCATGGTGCTCTATATATAGATAAAGAAAGAGAGCTTGAAAAGAAACATTTCATCATGGTTAACCCCTCGAAAAACCCTTCAGTAACATCATTAGATATTCTTTGAAGGAGTTTTGATGATAGTTTATGAAATGTTTAAAGAGTTGAACATTTTATCATGGTTGACCAAATGTTATAAACTATTTGTAACGCGTTTCATTGTTTTGATGTTTGTGAAATGTTTAGAATGATGAAATGATGAATGTTTATGGAACGCTCAATGATATAGAGCCTTCAATGAGCATCCTTGAATCCTATAAAAGGAGGTCGAAACCATGAGATGATAGTACAAGATTGTGCTGTGAAAACTCCTCGAATTAGTAACTCTCATTCTCTCTTTTCCATTAATACCAAGGTTCTAGCAGGTTGTGAATAAAGAGAGAATCATACTAAGCATTAGGTTATTCATTCTAACCGATGGACTATCCTAAGATGAAGGAGTTTGTTGATCGCTTCTAGGGGGGGCTATCCTAAGCATTAGGTTATTCATTCTAACTGATGGCTCTTCATGCTGTACTGGCACATGCTGAAACAATCGGAAACTGATCTGTTTCTGAACACTTCAGATTTTTCTTGGTTTTGCTGGTGAATAGTTTTCATATAACTGTGGCTTTTGTTTTAGCCTTTTTATTGGATCAACTGATAATAAGTTTATTACTGCTGCTGCTACTACTACTACTATTGTTGTTGTTACTATTACTATTGCTACTATTATTTTCTCTCTATGGCAAGTTCTGTTCTACGGTTAGTGGTTAGAAGTTTAGTGTCTCCTTATCCATAAACATGCCTATGTATCGGCTGTCTAATTGCAAAAGCCTTTGGACTGAGAAAACAGGTTTCATGTGATATGGACTGTGGGAAGGAGTTTATTTTATGTGAATACAACCGAGATGCTGACTCATACAGGTAAACTGAGATTTTACGAATGTAATGTGCATTAACTTTATTTAATACCACATCTGGCCCATGATATGGGCAAAATATATTTATTTTACAAGAATTTAAAAATTGGTCAAAATTATCTAAACACATTGAATTTATTACAAATTACAATGTATTCGAAAAATACCGTAGTTCACCATTTACACTATATTCATTCATAAATAATAAATGTCATTTTTGGACAAATATGGTTAAATACATTATTTTTCTTATATCTTGAATCATGAAAACATTCTGCTATTATCTGTTTATTGTGGACTGGAGGTGGTATTTAATATTATCTTTTTGAATATCACTTTAAAAAGCTAGAATTGGATATATCTGAGAGCATTGCGCCTTATATACGAACAAGTGATCTTAGACACAGACTGTAACAAGCCTTAGCCATGTGTTGTGTTTCTAGATCGATTATTGAGAAAACTGCCTCACTTTTATTACCTATGGTAAGTGATTATATGTATAAGTGTTTCTGTGGTGTTTATTGAGGAAGTGTGTTTCTGCCACTTATTTAAGTGGGTTTCTTCTAGAATTTAAGTGTTAGTGTTTTTTCAGAAACCAAACCAACACCACTTATTTTTTGAAACCGATTATCCTAAGTGATAAGTGTTGTAAGTAGTTTTTAATAAGTGCTGTCAAACCGAGCCTTTTACATGTACTGGAATTTGTTTTATGTTTTTTTTCCTCTAATAATTCAAGATGTCACCTGCACTCCTTGGTATGCAGGAATATACATCACTCACTATAGAAAGCTCACTAACTTTGGTTTCTCTTCTCTCTAGTTTTTATAACGAGACAGCTAATATACTCATCTCTTTATTGCTTTATGAAAAACTGCACATATCATGTTCATAATGTATGTGTTGTTATTTTTTATGCAGATCACCTTGGTCTAATAAATATCACCCGCATCTAAAGGATGGGCCATGCCCATCTGTGCAATTGAGGAAACTTGAAATGGAAGCAAATGAGTCTTTGCAATTTATCGTGACCAGTGAGGTTCTTTAGCTATTCCATCCTTGATTTTTCTTCAGAATGTGTTCAGATTGAGTTAATTTTGTTTTACTGGCCTTCAAAAACAGGATGCAGTACTAAGGCTGTTTTTGGTTTTAAAAAGCATTTTCTGTTTTTATTTTTTCAAAAAAATATTATAAAATGTATTAAATTATGTAAAAGGAAAGCATTTTTTGGAAAATGAAAATGAAATTGAAAATTGTATGGTTGCAGTTGGTTTCAGACAACTTTTTATGTTTTCATTTTTAAACTTGTATTATATGATGTATCAAATTATAACCTATAAAAAACATATTTTTTATAAATAAAAATGAAAATGAAACCAGTAAATTATTGGAAAACGATTTCTTTTTATGTTTTCAAGAAAATGATAAAATTTTGATAGGGAACCTTTATGTTTTTTTCTTAGAAAATGTATTAACTTGTATAAATTGAGAACATTTTTTAGAAAATGAAAATAGAAAATATAGATTTTTGAAAAATAAAAAAAACAAGTTTTCATTTTTTGTGGAAAATGAACTTGCAATAAGCGACAAATCTCATACTTGTTTTTCCATACGATTGAAAATATTTTGAAACACAATTTTTAATGTATTTTTGTAAAATGAAAATTGGAAACATTTCTAAAACCAAACACAACCTTATTTTCATGGATAACGGGTTTAGTACCTATGAAAATGGAGGTGCCCAAACCTGTTTAACAAATTGATACTTGAACTTGAACCTGAACCCCTTTTAACGATGAAAATCAATATCTGAACTTGAACCCGAATAAGAAATTTAATACTTTTTTGAAACCCAAAACTTTTATTATTGTTGGGATCAATTGGGGGTGCAATCCTTTCACCACAATATTTTCCGCTTTGGCTCACTGTCTCACAGTTTTGTTCTTCAACAGGGCTCACTGCCTATTAGGTGGGGCTAACTGCCACCTCACCTCTGAAAGGGGCCTTGTGATGAGGTGGAGATCATCCGAGACTTATTCCATGCCCAAGACTCCTCCATGGCCCATGTGGGACTCGGGTCGACGGTGTCACTGCGTGACACTCACTGGTCATGTCGTGACACCCTGTAGCCAGCAACCCCTAATCCCTAGGGCACACACTGCATCATAATTAGTACACATCAATCTCCCCTTCAATGCTTTCCATAAGGATCAAAGGCTGCCCACCACCCTTTGATACCAATTGTTGGTCCCTCAAGGAACTTAGGTGAGATATTCCCTGAGGTGGGGGGATGAATCAGGGTATGTGAACTTATTTCAAATTTTCAGTTTCTTCACATTTCCTTTCCACTCGCATTGTCCTAATGATCTCGACCTTTTATTAAGAAGGGTCACCTTGTTTTGCTCTTGTTGACTTGTTGATCCGATTACCTTTTACTTGACCAACCCTTAATCAAATATATTAGAGATTGCTTAATCCCCTTTTCCTTATTGTGTTATGCAGAATATAAACAAGCATGCACACAAACATAGGTATTTTTACTTGGTTCACCGGCTAGTCTAAGGAACATGCGATCGATGATGCGTCGATACACCAAAAACATGAAAAGCTCACTACTTAGGGTTTTTCTAGGTCTCACTTCTTGCTGGGCTCACTGCCCTTAAAAAGTTTTGGGTTGGTTCACTACCACCCAAGGATCACTTCCCTCACAACTCTCATTTTTCACTCAATGCTTCAAAGGGAAATCAAAGTTGGCTCACCGGCCAAGAACAATATCACCTTATTGTTGTAGGTGCACCAAGAGTGTAGAGATAGGCGTCTTTGATCTTCCTATTGCTCATTCACAGGCCTGCTGTGAACATCTCCTTGAGCATCATCTTTCTATGAGATGTCATGGAATCTCCTTTCTTCTTATTTGACAGGATCTTCAATAGATGCCAAATCCTCTTCTTTCTCCTTTGCTGAACAACAACAATTCCCACTTCTTCCTCTCTGAAAAATAGATCTTCAACATGCTCTGTGTTCAGATCTCTGTTTCTCTCGAACTACCATAGGCAGTTTTATACAGAGAACTCCTTTCATTCCTCTCAATCCAATAGTTGGGATTGATTCTCCTTTGCCTAGGATTGTACCAAGTGTCCCACGTAATTAATGAGATCGTAACATGTCATTTAATCCGAATTAATCACCTGGAAATCCAAGCAATAACTTCCTCTTTCAGTTTATGGCCGAACCTGCCAGCTGACAGAAACTGATTGGCTGCGGCGTGGTTTATCCTTCTACGGTGCAGCCATACTCTTTCATGCCTTTACTACGGTGTGGCTTCTTCTACTGCAGCGTAGAATATGGATCAATCAAATTATGGGGTGTGGACTTCTTTGCGGCGTGGAACCAGATTCATGAAATCCGGCAAGAGTTTAATGCACCCATGATCTCCAAACTACCTTCTCATAACCCACCCACGATCTATGACATGATCTCCTCTACCTTTGATTCATTGATTACCCTACGACGTAGCCACTTCCATTGTGGCTTGAGATCCTGTATGATAGGAAATATTAACTCATCTGTGCTGCTAGCAACAACTCTTCCATGTCGCAATTCTGCTTCTACAACGTGGCTTCTTCTGCTACGGTGTAGCCTTAAAATTCTCGGCTTATACTGCGGCGTGGTCTAATGCACTACGGCGTAGGCAGAGTGCTCAATCATTTTATGCGTCGTGGTCTTCGAACCTTAAGTGTAGCCACTTGTAGGAATTAGAGATCCCCAAGATCCTTGATTATGTTAAATCCGGACCCTCCACGATGCAAGTCATGACTGCGGCGTGGGCATCTCATCTTCCAAAAGGACTGAGGGGTAGACTGGTCTCCACAACATAGGCTTCCTCACCTAAACTTCGGCTAAACTCCTTTTGACAGTTTCTGCGGCGTGGTTTTTACGTTGCGGCGTAGTCTATATTTTCTTCGTCCCAAATCGGACTTGCCTCCGAAAAACCCGTGCCTTATCAAACACCTTGCGCTATCACATTTTAAAATCCTCCCGTGGTACCGACCCGTGCCACGACAGCTTAACCACAGCGACGCCCTGTGCTCCTCGCATGGGTGCTCACATGCACACGCTTCTTGCTGGCCCGATCGACTATGTAATGCTTGAACTCGGCCACCAGATTGCTTGGTGCTGTCCTTGAGTGGGCTTGGCTGAACTTTTGCACCCTACATCCTTCATTGCAGCGTAATAGTCAGCTGCGGCGTGGACAATTCTCATCTGCCCGAGAGATAACTCTAAGCGTTCTTCATCCACGGTGCACCCATGAATGCTCCGGCATGGATAAGTCTATCAATCAAATTCCACGATGTAGTTGGTAGAGCTGTGGTGTAAGGTTTGTCCTTCAGACATATTCTCTCATGCATCCACCAATGGTTTCCTTCACCTTTGTGGATTAAGTGAATCCATAAAAATCCTCCAAGCTTCTTCAGCTTCCACATGTCTTGTCAATAAACACCAGTTGTCAACAATGGCCACTCGAGTCATCATCCACTTGCCAACACAATCATTGTTGGTGTTAACAATATCCCAACAACACCTATTGGGAACCTCACTTATTGTCAACAAATCTAACATCTACCCTTTATGGATTCTAACAATCTCCCCTTTGGATTTTATTGACAATAACCAATCTCACAATATTATTTCTTCTTCCCCTAAGCTTCTCCCCCCCTCTTACAATGAAATACGAAGGGTCCGAACCTGAGCAGTTTCAACTTTGCATTCTATTTCCTCGCAATCTGCCCCCCTTTATGATAATCATACTCGTAGTATTCTTTGAATCATAACTTCTTTTCTTTTCCCCATTTTCAGAATGGGGATTAACTAATCCGCTTCCCCATTATCATGGGAAATTAAGCTTCATAGAGAGAACTCCTTTTGAAACTTTCTCCCTCTTGCACCATTTCTGGTTGGGAGGTCCAATTCCAGAATCTTCCACAAAACAAACTTTCAAGGCAGCTGCAAAAACTCAACACATCAATGAGTAAATTTAACACTTAGCACTTGGGCTGTCAACATATACTCAAAGCCCACTGAGTCGGGGCTCGGTGTAGGAAACTAGAGTCAAAGTCAACCTCCACAATGGCCGTCCATGTCACTCATGAATTCTGATAATACCATTGCAGTCTTGGATTTTGCACTTTCCCAACAAAAACACAACCTGTGGTCTCATCATATTCTCCCACTAAACAGTTAGTATATAAACTGTAAAGCGCACAGTGTTGAGACATACCACTTGAAAAGACACTTGATATGATAGAATTCCCTCACCCGAACTAGCAGCAGAACAAGGTATATCCAAATAGAGCAGTATTAGCGTACCTATTTACAGACTCTGAGCTAGAAAAACTGGGAGGAAGAAGAGAAAATAGGAACTCTTCGGGAGGCCCCTACTGCTCTCCCGCCCAAGCTCCAAGGAGCTACTCAATAACAGACTACCGAATGCCCCCTGTAGTCCCCCCATGACCCACTTTATTCCCCCCTGATTCGCTGAGCTTGCTTTGCACTCAAGCAGTTAGCCCACACGTGACTCCCTAACAAACTCCCCCTTTCCAGCGCCACGTGACTCCTTAACTGCCTCCCCTTTTCCAGCTGTCCTCCTTCTAGAATAAACCTGCCAGGTCGTAGGGTCCCCTCCAGCTCTAACACTTGCATCCCCTTGAGAACCAGTCTTGTCCTCAAGACTGAAGGAAGGAAATTGGTTCCGAAGAGTGAATTCGTCTTCCCATGTGGCATCATCCATCGAGCAGCCAATCCATTGGATTAAAAATTGCGGATGGGCTATGCCATCTGTGTAATGTAATCGGTGAGAGAGAACAACCAGAGGTTCGGGGCTTGGAGTAGAATCAAGTTCCATCCCCGGCGGGAGAGACGGCTGTATAAACTGTGTACCAACGACT
The DNA here is from genome assembly GCA_963277665.1 of Viscum album. NCBI lineage: Eukaryota > Viridiplantae > Streptophyta > Magnoliopsida > Santalales > Viscaceae > Viscum > Viscum album. The sequence goes on from OY728153.1 coordinate 836,252,776, forward strand.
TTCTTCAACTGCGAAACATGAAATACTGGGTGTACCCGAGAAGCAGTTGGAAAATCTAAACGATATGCCACCGGACCAACTTGCTCAACAATGGTAAAAGGGCCATAGAATCTGGCCGTCAATTTCTGGTGAATTCAGTGGACAACAGAGTGTTGTTATGTGGTCGGAGTTTGAGGAAAACTCGTTCTCCCACCTGGAAAACTACATGCCGACGGTGCTTATCTGCTGCCCGTTTCATATAATCCTGAGAACGAGCTAAGTGGTGTCGAAGCTGTCGAAGAGCTTCGTCACGGTCTCCCAAAGCCGCAACCACTGCTGGAACTCGAACTTCAGAGGGCAGAAAACCAAGAATGGATGGGGGTTTGCGACCGTAGACTACTTCAAAAGGGGTTGTTTGGATGGAGATATGCCAAGTGGTATTGTAGCTCCATTCAGCCCAAGGAATCCAAAATGACCAAGAGCGAGGTTGATCCCCCGCAAAATAACACAAATATGTCTCGAGACACCTGTTAACCACCTCTGTTTGGCCGTCCGTTTGTGAGTGGTAGACAGAACTTAGGCGTAGAGTAGTGCCATAAAGACTGAATAATTCTGTCCAAAAGTTACACTCACTATAGAAGTGGGGACACCATGTAAACGGACTATTTCTCGAAGAAAAAGTTTTGCCACCGATCGTGCAGAGTAAAGATGCTTAAGAAGCAAAAAATGAGCATACTTTGACAGCCGATCAACCACCACTAAAATGACATCATACCCTTTTGATTTTGGCAGCCCTGACATAAAATCCATTGAGATATCGGATCATATTACGCTAGGAATATCCAATGGTTGAAGTAAACCGGCAGGGGCAAGGGTATAATATTTATACCGCTGGCATACGTCACACTGTTGTACAAATTTCTGAACTGCTCCTTTCATACGTCACCCAGTACAAATTTCTGCTAATAACAAGGGAATCCATGGGGAATTAGCTGGAATAACTAACCGACCATGATAATGAAGTACACCCTGGTGTAAACTGAAACCCGAAACAGTCTGCTGTCCAAACTGTAGTGCTTGAAGAATTGGTCCCAGGAAGGGGTACGTAGAAATCCCCTCAGTCAGGTCACGCCCCTCTTCCCAAACTGGCCGACTTTGTATTCGATAGCAGGCGGCCTGTGTCGTCATCTTTGCGAGACAAGGCATCTGCAGCAGAGTTTTCTTTACCTAGCTTATAACGGATTTTGAATTGGTATCCCAGTAGCTTAGCAATCCAACACTGCTGATCAACGGAAGTAATACGCTGCTGCAGCAAAAATTTGAGGCTTCGGTGGTCGGAGAAGACTATAAACGGGCGGCCTAAGAGGTAAGGCCGCCAATGTTGAATGGAAAGGACCAAAGCCATAATCTCTTTTTTCATAAACTGATTTAGCAAGGTGACGATCCGAGAGAGCAATACTGAAAAAAGAAATTGGTCGTCGTTCTTGCATGAGGACAGCCCCTATACCTCTCCCCGAAGCGTCACACTCCAGCTCAAATTGCTTAGAAAAATCTGGTAGAGTAAGGACAGGTGCTTCCGTCATTAGTTGTTTGAATTGTTGGAAAGCATTGAGGGCCTCATTTGTCCACCGGAAGCCATCCTTTCAGGTGAGAACAGTAAGAAGCTGTGCTACCTTGCCATATCCCCGAATGAACTTGCGGTGATAGCTGGTGAGGCCTAGAAAGCCATAGACTCCCTTAACGGAAGTTGGGATTGGCCAGTCTAACATTACCCGCACCTTCCCAGGATCCATAGAAACTCCCTCAGCTGAAATTATGTGACCCAAATATTCGATTTCCTGCTGCCGGAAATGAAACTTCTTGTTGGCGAAGAAATGATTCTCCTGTAGAATGCCAAGGACTGTTGCAACATGCTGCAGGTGGGTCGGCCAATCCCTTCTGTACACTAGTATGTCGTCAAAAAATATGAGTACATCCTGTCGGAGCAGAGGATGAAATAAATCATTCATTGTTGCTTGAAACATGACATTCATTAAACCAAATGACATTACTAAATACTCATAGTGGCCACTATGAGTCCGGAAGACAGTTTTTTCCACATCGCTTTCCCGCATTTGAAAAAAATTTCTGATGAGGCTTAACAACCTTTGAATTTTGACCACCAACTCCCCCGAGTCTTCAGTTTTTGACACCAATTGAGATGATCAATTCGGGGAATCTACTTGTTGAGAATAACTCCTTTATCTCAGCCGCCTTTAGCATCCTGTATATCAAAACAGCTGATATAAATAGATAAATGCAGAGCTCATCCTTGCTGCTGCTCCAAATTTGCTTCCCTCTTTTAGTGGTCAGATTCCACTAAACTCCTAGCCCGAGCACGCTTTGTTTGAAGGCATATTTATCATGACACCAATTGTTGTTTGGTTCAGGCCCTTTTCCATGCAATTTTCAGCATGGGAAATTTCCATAACATGAACGAGAAATTTCCACAACATGAACCTTCAGGCTTCATTCCAGCATGCAGATTTAGCAGATTTGCATTGAGCTTTTTAACATGTGCCTTTTCAGCATCTTTACCCCATGGATCGTCTCCCCTACTTCAAACAATTTTAAAAACATTTGAAGTATATGGGGAGAGTGGTACCTCAAAGTTCCTCAAGTAGAGGAATGCGGCTGGTCATATTGGACCAACCCTTCATCTTTCCTTTTCCCTTTTTCTGTTTTTGGGAAAGGAATGTCATCATCTCTTCTACCTCTTCATGGTCATTTCTTGTAGCCCAACATCTCAACCTCTTGCCAAATCTCCTTTGTGTGATAATACTCACACACTTCTCTCCATGGATGTGAGCATTGTCACCCTTCCTTGCTTGTGCTTTTCCACAATTGTGGAATTGATCACACTTGAACAAATATCTTTTTGAGGTGCATCATTAGCGGATCTCACGTCCGACTTGCTTCTCCATTGTATCTTCATCTTTTTCCTTTTAGTTGTTTGTGTGGAACCACTTTGGCAAATTTCTTCCTTGACGGTCAAGAGTACCATCTTGGAATACATTTTCTTCATCGGTGGATTCTTCTTTACTTCCACATCTCTCATAGCTGGTACAACTTGCTTTTGCTTCGAGATTTGTTTTCTTTGATTCCAAGAAAGTTGTTGTGAGTATTCAGATCTTGGTGTTTGATACACTCTTCATTGATGTTCTTTTTTAATTGGGGTTGTAGTCCCTTAATCATAATATTGTCTGCTTTGGCTTACTGCCTCACGATTTTGTTTTTTAGCAAGGCTCATTGCCCATTGGGGGGGGGGGGGCTCACTGCCATCTCACCTTTGAAAAGGCCCTGTGATGGGGTGAAGATCATTTGAGACTTATATTACATTCCCAAGACTCCTCCACACTCGATTTGGGACTTGGGTTGAAGGCGTCACGACGTGACACTCATTGGTCATGCCGTGACACCCTGCAGCCCCCAATCCCTAGGGCACACACTACATTCTAATCGGGACTCAACAATCTCCCTCTTAGTGTTTTTCGTAAGGATCAAAGGCTGACCACTACCATTTGATACCAATTGTTGGGATCAATTGGGGTTACAGTCCCTCCATCACAATATTGCTCGCTCTGACTCAGTGTCTCACGAATTTATTCTTGAGTAGGGCTCACTGCCCTTAGGGGCGCTCATCGCCCTTAGGGGTGCTCACTGCCACCTCACCTATGAAAAAATTTTATGATGGAGAGGAAATCTTCTGAGACTTATATTCCATTCCCAAGACTCCACACCCGATGTGGGACTCGGGTCGAAGGCGTCACAACGTGACACTCACTGGTTGATAAGTACCTCCACCCGAACCAGCATCAGAATTAGGTATATTCAATGAAACAGTACAACGTACCTGGTTATAGACTCCAATGCTCAAAATAGAAGTAGAAAAGTAGAGAAGTAGAAGGAAACTGACGCACTTCAGGAGACCCCTCTGCTCTCCCGCCCAAACTCCCAGGAGTTGTTAAAACAGAAAATTAGCTGCCTGTGGCCCCCCCTTCGACCCCTTAAATAATCTCCCAATCTGTTGGAGATTCCTCCAGGCGGTTAGGCCCCCACGTGACCACCTCCAGCGGCTGGGCCCCCCATGTGATCTCTTTCTCTCCCTTTTCCAGTGGTCCCCTTTCTGGAATAAACTTGCCAGGTGGCAGGGTCCCCACCAACTCTAACACTTGCACCCTCTTGAAAAACAGTCTTGTCCTCAAGACTGAAAGAAGGAAATTGATTGCGGAGAGTGAACTCATCCTCCCAAGTGGCATCATCCATTGAGTAGCCAAACCAGTGGATGAGAAACTGAGGTTGTGCCATGCCATCTTTATAGTGCAAATGGGAAGAGAGAACTGCTATTGGTTCTAGGCTCTGAGCAGAATCTAATTCCATTCCTGGAGGTAAAGATACTGCATGCCTATGACTTTTTTTAACTGGGAGACATGAAAAACTGGGTGAATCCGTGAAGCGGCCGGTAGATTCAGACGATATGCAACCGGGCCAATTTTCTCAACAATGGTAAAAGACCCATAAAACCTGGCTGCCAACTTCTGGTCAACACGGTGGGCAACTGAGTGTTGTTTATGGGGTTGGAGTTTGAGAAATACCTGGTCTCCCACCTGAAAAACCACATGGCGGCGATGCTTGTCCGCAGTTCTTTTATATAGTCCTATGAACGAGACAGGTGTTGTTGAAGTTGCTAAAGAGCTTCATCCCGGTCCCTTAAAGCCGTTGCTACTACTGGAACATGAATTTCAGACGGCAAAAAACTCAAAATGGTTGGGGGTTTGCAGCCGTAAACAATTTCAAAAGGGGTTGTATTAATAGAGGCATGCCAAGTAGTATTATAGCTCCACTCCGCCCAAGGGATCCAAAATGACCAAGAACGCGGTTGATCCATTGCAAAACAACGCAAATAAGTCTCTAAACAGCAGTTAACCACCTCTGTTTGGCTGTCGGTTTGTGGGTGGTAGACAGTACTGAAGCGAAGTATGGTGCCATAGAGACAGAATAATTCTGTCCAAAAATTACTGAGAAAAAGTGGGTCCCAATCACTCACTATAGAGGTGGGTACACCATGAAGACAGACCACTTCCCGGAGGAACAGTTCAACCACTGATCGTGCAGTATAAGGATGCTTAAGGAGCAGAAAATGAGCATACTTAGACAAACGATTAACCACAACCAAAATGACATCACACACTTTTGATTTTGGCAGCCCTGAGATAAAATCTATGGAAATGTCAGACCATATTGTTGTGGGAATTTCCAACGGTTGAAGTAAACCAGCAGGGGCAAGAGTAGAATATTTATATCGTTGACACACTTCACACTACTGTACAAATTTCTGAACAGCCCCTTTCATGCCCACCCAGTACAGATTGCCGACTAGATTGTGATAAGTTCGGTAAAAACCCATATGACCCCCTTGAGGAGAGGAATGAAATTCTGCTAATAACAAAGGAATCCAAGGGGAAGTTGCTGGAATAGCCAGCTGACCATGATATAGGAGTATCCCTTGCTGTAAAGTAAACCCAACAACAGTCTGGTGACCAGACTGCAATGCTTGGAGAATCGGTCCCAAGTGAGGGTCTGTAGCGACTCCATCAGCTAGATTGTGCCCCTCCTCCCATACCGGCTGAGCTTGCAGTTGATAGCAACAACCTGTGTTTTCCTCTATCTGAGACAAAGCATCTACGACAGAGTTTTCTCTTCCTGGTTTGTAGCAAATTTCAAATTGGTACCCCAATAGTTTAACAATCCAGCATTGTCGATCCACTGTGGTTATTCGCTGTTGCAGTAAGTATTTTAGGCTTCGATGGTTTGAATAGACAATAAATGGGCGACCCAAGAGGTAAGGCCACCAATGTTGAATGGATATGACCAATGCCATAATCTCCTTTTCATAAACCGACTTAGCAAGGTGACGATCCGAACGAGCAGTACTAAAAAATGAGATTGGTCTGCGTTCTTGCATGGGGACAACCCCTATTCCCCTCCCTGAGGCGTCACACTCGAGCTCAAACTGCTTAGAAAATCTAGTAAAGCTAAGACGAGTGCCTCCATCATCAGCTGTTTCAAGTGTTGGAAAGCTTAGAGGGCCTCGTTTGTCTATCAGAAACCATCTTTCCGAGTAAGAGCAGTGAGAGGTCTAGCTACTTTACCATATCCTCAAATGAATTTACTGTAGTAGCCTGTGAGGCCTAAGAAGCCACGAACACCCTTAATAGTAGTTGGAATTGGCCAATCAATCACGACCTGCACCTTCCCAGGATCTACAGAAACTCTTTCAGCTGATATAATATGTCCCAAATATTCAATCTTTCGCTGTCCAAAATGTCACTTCTTTTTGTTGGCATAGAAATGATTTTCTTGGAGAATACTAAGTACATTTGCAAGATGTTGTAAGTGGGTCGGCCAATCTTTGTTGTACATAAGAATGTCATAAAAAATATTAGCACATAATGTCAGAGTAAGGGTCGAAATAAGTCATTCATTATTGCTTGAAAAGTGGAGGGACATTCATTAATCCAAATGGCATCACTAAATACTCATAGTGACCACTATGAGTACGAAAGTCAGTTTTGTCCACATCATCCTTGCGCATGTGGATCTGATGGTAACCTGCTCTAAGATCAAGTTTAGAGAAGTAAGTAGCTCTGTACAACTCATCTAATAACTCTTCAACCATTGGTATTGGAAATTTATCAGGGACTGTTACCTTGTTCAATGCCCTGTAGTCAACACATAGTCATCACAATCCATCTTTCTTTTTAACCAACAATACTGGACTTGAGAAAGCACTCGTACTAGGTCTGATTATACCTTTAGTCAGCATCTCCTGAACCTGCGTTTCTATCTCATTTTTTTGAAAATAAGTATATCGATATGGTCTGACAGAAACTAGTCCCTGTCCTGGGAGGAGATTTATCGCATGTTCATGGAGTCTTGAAGCTGGGAGACCTTGGGGCTCATAAAAAACTGACTGATATTAGAGAAAGATCTGGTGTAAGTCATGACTTTGGTGAGAAGTTAGAAACTGCTCTCCACTACTTTGTTTGCCCCCGATTAATTGGTGATGCACACTGCTGAGACTTTGCTTTCGAGACCACTGATCCAGCGAAACAACAGCCCTTTGGTGAACTCCTGAGAGTGTGAACTGCTCATTTTCCACTACAAATTTCATCACCATGGTCTTCCAATTGATACAAACGTCCCCCAAAGTCTTTAGCCATGCCACACCTAAGATTAAGTCTAGTCCACCAATATCTAAGATGTGTGCTTCAATGGAACAACCATGAGCTCCCATAGTCAACCATACTTGCCGACATGTTCCCGCTGTAGCAGTTTTATGTCCATCCCTGAGCTTCACTCTCATTTTCTTTGAGCTGCAAATGGTTAACCCCAGAATTTTGACCAGGCGTGGGCTAATAAAATTGTGGGAGGCTCCACTGTCTAATAAAATTAATATAGGTATCCCTTTGATGTAACCTTCAAATTTTAAAGACATTGTAGACTCCTCTGGATAATTCCTGGAGCTGCATAAAATCCCCCAGCCCTGCATTTCCACGAGCATACATTCAACCTCATGAAATTCTTCTTCTTCTTCCACAACTATAGTGTCCTCTTGTTGGGGAGTTTTTCCTACTTCTACATCCCCTTCTCCCAGAATTAAAATCCGCATTTTTGAATCAGAGCACTTGTGCATAGGATTATATGGTTTTCCACAACGAAAACATAATCCTCTCTTTCGTCGATCTTCCCATTCTTGATTTGTTAGTTGACGAAATGCTCTATTTCCAGTTGTAATTGTGCGCTGTACCTCTTTATTATTTATTTCTGGAGGCTCTCCACCGCGCCTTGTTATTGCAGGTTGTGGACTTGATTGTTGAAGTGAGGCTCCATGGGTGTACTCATCCAGTCCCTGCCTCCATTCCAGCGTGTCCCTCCCCATTGAGTTGGCGGTCCCGAGTCTTTGCCAAGAGCTAATTCCACATGTCTTGCTAACTGCATTACCTGTAGTCGGGTCTCGAGATTATGGATCCGCACCCAACTTCGTATTTCCTCTCGCAATCCATGGAGAAAGTATCCCACATACTGAGATTCTGGTTGGCGTGGAATGAGTGATGCAAAAATTCAAACCGTTCAATATATTCCTGCACTGTGCCTTGCTGTTGATTAGCGGCCAATTCCTCATAAGGATTCTGCACTTCTAGTTCACTAAATTGTTCCATTAACTCCTCTCGAAATTGATTCCAAGTCAACTGAGGATGTACTTCTTCTAGAACCGTGAACCAGTGTATAGAAATTCTTTCCGTACTCACTTGAGCCAATGAGATTTTAGAGAGTTCAAGTGTTTGATTAATCCAAAAATATAATTCTGCTCTATTAATCCATCCGCGAGGATCCTATCCATCGAAAACTGGTAATTCTACACGTCGGAATGCCAGTTGCGGTTCGAGACTGTCTCATATAACTTCTTTTAACCTTGGTAGCATCTCGTTTGGTGCAGTCCTTTTGTGCGTCCCTAACACCATTCCGCCTGATCTACCAATTAGTGCAGAGGTTGAAACTTCTTGAATCGAGAGCTTTTCCAGATGGTGCACAATGCTACTTATGGTGTTCTGCAACTCCTTTAATCCTGAAATTTCATGCTGAATTGCTCCCACCGTTGTTGCTAAACCAAACATCGTTGATTCCACCCGATCTAGGCGCTGATCGCGTCCAGCTTCAGCGCGCTCCATCCGCTGTTCCAATGCTTCAAAGCGAGATTGTAGCCGAGTCTCCATGCCTGATTCGGAGCTGCGTTCTTGGCAGGGGAAACAACGTAACAACAATGATGAGAGGGGGTGGAGAGGAGATCCGGCAGATCAGACCAAAATAATAAGTACCTCCACCCGAACTAGTAGCAAAATTAGGTATATTCAATGAAACAGTACAACATATCTGGTTACAGACTTTCAGTGCTCAAAATAGAAGTAGAAAGGCAGAGAAGTAGAAGGAAACTGACGCACTTCAGGAGGCCCCTCTGCTCTCCCGCCCAAACTCCCAGGAGTTGTTAAAATAGAAAATTAGCTGCCTGTGGTCCCCCCCTTCGACCCCTTAAATAATCTCCAATCTGTTGGAGATTCCTCCAGCCGGTTAGGCCCCCACGTGACCACCTCCAGCGGCTGGGCCCCCCACGTGATCTTCTCCTTCTCTCCCTTTTCCGGTGGCCCCCCTTCTGGAATAAACCTGCCAGGTGGTAGGGTCCCCACCAGCTCTAACACTGGTCATGCCGTGACACCCTGTAGCCAGCAACCCCTAATCCCTAGGTCATGCATTGTATTCTGATTGGGACTCAACAATTATCTATTAAATACTTCTAATGATGTTTTTTTAGGGTGAAACCTGTTTGAAACCTGTTTGAAACCTGAATCGGGACATGAATGTAATGTTTTTTTTATAATATTGTAATTCTTTTATTAATAATAATTTATATAAATATATTTGGGTTTTGGGTACCCTTTAAGTGCCACCCGAACTAAAAACGGTTTGGAGGTACCCAAACTTGGTTTAATGAGCCCGAGTAAGGTCAGGTTACGTGGTTAACAAGTACCCATTGTCAACCCTATGTATTTTTGTGGGGGCCACTCCCATTTGTGGGATTATTCAACGGGAGGAAGTCTATGGTCGACAACAGCTCCAGCGGACAATTTCTCATTTGGTTTGGCAGCCAACCCAGGCGACACTTACCGTTGAAGCAACCAATAATGTGGAAGTTTTCAAGGGTTGATGAACCACCCCAAACCAACCATGAACATCATAATTTTCTTCTTTAAAACGGGAATCAATCCCATGTTTTTGTAATCTGTAACCAGTGGTGATCCTCCGACGAATTTATTCAGAGAGAAATAGAACGACCCCCCTCTTCTCCTGTGGACGTAGACATCACTGCCAAACCACGTAAATCTCAATGTTGATTCGTTTTCTTCCATCGTTTGTGTTTGTTTTCCAACGGTGCAAGCGACATCAAAAATAGAGCTAGAACGAAGGAGATAAGCTCGGTCAAAATTTGGTCAAACCATAGGTGCTACAATACCCCGTGTCGGAGAAGACGACACTGTTCACGCCGCCGCCGACATTCCGGCGACTTTTCCGGCCACTGTTCCGGCACGCCACATCAGCACCACGTCAGCGGCCGATCCAGACCGTTGAAACTGTTTTGGCCATAACTCGGCCAATCGGAGCCCATTTTTAGCAATCCAAGAGTCGATTCTAGGTATTTTTACCGTTCTGGACACATCCGTATAGTTATATTTTTTGAAATTTGCACTCCAACAATGGACGAAAATACCGGTAATATGATTAAACTCACTGCGTTTAATTATGCCATTTGGAAACCGAAAATGGAGGACTTTTTGTATATTAAAGATTTGTGGAAGCCTATAGTGGAAACCACTAAGCCCGTTGCAGCGCAAGCGGAAGAAACGTCAACTAGCAGTAAAACCGATGAGAAGACGTCAGCTAGTACCCCGCCAATGGATGCAGAGTGGGTCGTATTCAACAGGAAGTGTGCTGCCCAAATCAGAGTGGATCGACAAGAGCATCTTCCAAAATTTTGCCAATGAACACGACGCCTCCGTTCTTTGGCGAAAATTGGAAAAGACGTACGTGAGGACAACCACACAAAACAAAGCAAACCTGATACGTCATCTTGTCAACTTGAAATACAAAGACGAGACCAACGTATCAGAGCACATGAGTGAGTTCCAAGGTACTGTTGATCAGCTGAATTCTTTGAAAATGATGATTGATGATGAGTTGCAGACACTGTTGATGTTGAGTTCTTTACCAAAGACGTGAGACACATTAGTTGTGTCGGTCAACAATTTTACTCCAGATGGAACTCTCACCGTGAAGACGGTGAAAGACAAAATGATGAATGAAGAGTCCAGAAGAAAAGATGAGGGACATACACCTGAATCAGAGGCTCTTGTCACTGAAAGATAAGAGAAGCAGAAATGACAGGGAAGAAGCAGAGGAAGAGAACCCCATGACCAAAGTCTTCAAAGGAGGAAGCGATCGAAATCTCGATCAAGATATGACATGAAATGCTACCACTGTGGCAAGCCCAGACACTTCATCCGGGAGTGTAGAAGGCTGAAGGCAGAGCAGAGGAATCAGGAAGGTAAGACCCAAAATAACGATGCTGCAGTTGTTATCGAAGAGATCATTATTGTTCAGGAAGACAATCAGGATAGTCCTGCTAGCCAAGACTCGACATGAGTGATCGATTCTGGCGCCTCCTACCATGTCACAGCCAGAAGATATTTCTTCTCATCTTACAATTCAGGGAGTTTCAGACATGTGGAGATGAGAAATGACGGCACATCCAAAATTACTGGTATTGGTAATATTTTTCTAGAAACTAATGTTGGATACAAGTTATTGTTGAAGGATGTGAGGCATGTTCTTGATATTCACCTCAATCTGATATCGACTGGAATGCTCTACGACGAGGGATATGTCAGTTCCTTCGATGATCAGAAATGGAAGCTTACCAAATGTAACTTGGTAATTGCTAAAGGAAAGAAAGACACCTCTCTTTATCTCACAGATGCAAGACCATGTGGAGGAGAAATAAATGCAGCCAGAAAAGATGTTCCTGCAGAAGTTTGGCACATGCGATTGAGTCAAATGAGCGAGAGAGGAATCAGAATGCTCTCCAGGAAAGATCTCTTGCCAGGAATAAAAGGTACACATCTGGATACTTGTGTTGATTGCATCATGGGAAAACAACATAGTGTATCGTTTCGTGGTTATATACCGTCCAAAAAAGAAAATGTTTTAGATTTAATTTACACTGATGTCTGCATGATGAGCACCAAGACGATGAGAGGTGCTATTTATTTTGTTACCTTCATAGATGATCATTCCAGAAAAGTCCGGGCCTTTGCTTTGAAAACTAAAGATCAAGTGCAGAGTGTTTTCAAGCAGTTTCATGTGAAGGTGGAAAGAGAAACATGCAGGCGGTTAAAGTGTGTGCGAGAAGACAATGAAGGAGAGTACCATGGTCCATTTGAGCAGTACTGCAGGAGTTTCGGCATCAGGCTGAAAAAATCAGTACCGAAGACGCCTCAACATAACGGTCTTGCTGAGAGGATGAACAGAACAATTTGCAAGAGAGTAAGATGTATGCTCTCAAATGCAAAGCTTCCAAACACATTTTGGGGGGAGGCAATGATGACCGCAACTGATCTTATCAACCTTTCTCCATCAGTTCCACTGAACTACGACGTTCTAGGAAGTGTCTGGACTGGTAAAGATGTTTCATACAAACACTTGAGAGTATTTGGGTGCAGGGCATTTGTTCACATCCCGAAAGATGAGTGGACAAAGTTGGATGAAAAAGGAAAACAATGTATCTTTTTGGGATACGATCATGAAGAGTTTGAATACCGACTCTGGGATCCTATCAGCAGGTGGATCGTCAGAAGCAAAGATGTGGTGTTTCTTGAGTATCAGATGATTGAAGATTTTGAGAAGCCAGAAAGTGCAGAGAAATCACAACCTGAAGAAATTCTAGTTAGTCTAGAACCAATCTCACCACCATCAGTACCAGCTAGCGAGAGTGAGATACACGACACTGATGATACATCACTACCAGGTAATATGTCTCTATCTGCCAATATGTCTTCATCGTATGATATCCCAGAAAAAATTCCCCCCGAAGCACAGTTGAGGAGATCCACCAGAGAACGACAACCGAGTCGTAGATACTCACCAAATGAGTATATGATGCTCACTGACGGGGGAGTCATCACATGATATCCTAGAACAAATTCCCCCCGAAGCACAGTTGATGAGATCCACCAGAGAATGACAACCAAGTCGTAGATACTCACCAAATGAGTATGTGATGCTCACTGACGGGGGAGAACCATACAGTTATGATGATGCAATCAGGAGTCAACATAAGATGGAATGGAAGAAGGCCATGCAAGAGGAGATCCACCAAATGAGTATGTGATGCTCACTGACGGGGGAGTCATCACATGATATCCCAGAACAAATTCCCCCCGAAGCACAGTTGAGGAGATCCACCAGAGAACGACAACCAAGTCGTAGATACTCACCAAATGAGTATGTGTTGCTCACTGACGGGGGAGAACCAGACAGTTATGATGATGCAACCAGGAGTCAGCAGAAGATGGAATGGAAGAAGGCCATGCAAGAGGAGATGAGATCTTTGCATAAGAACCGTACATTTGATTTGGTAGAATTACCACACGAAAAGAAAGCACTCAAGAACAAGTGGGTGTACAGAATTAAAGGAGAAGATGAAAGCTCACAACCGCGTTACAGAGCCAGAATGGTTGTGAAGGGACTCAGTCAAAACAACGGTATTGACATTGATGAAATTTTTTCTCCTGTGGTTAAAATGTCTTCTATCAGAGTTGTTCTTGGATTATCGGCTAGTTTGAACCTAGAGGTTCAACAACTAGATGTAAAGACAGTGTTCTTACATGGTGATCTTGAGGAGGAGATATACATGGAGCAACCATAGAGATTTCAGGTGAAAGGTAAAGAAAACCTGGTATGCAAGCTTAAGAAAAGTTTATATGGTCTGAAACAGGCACCGAGGTTGTGGTATAGGAAATTTGACTCATTGATGGAGAAAAATGAGTACAGGAGGACGACCGCTGACCACTGTGTTTTTATCAAACAGTTTGCTGAGGGTGATTTCATTATCTTGTTGCTTTATGTTGATGATATGCTAATTATTGGCAGAGATATCACAAAGATTGACAGGTTGAAGGAGTTGAACAAGTCTTTTGAAATGAAGGACTTGGGAGACGCTACTCAGATTCTTGGTATGACAATTACTCGTGACAGGAGGAATCACAAGATTTGGTTATCTCAAGAGCAGTACATTGAGAAGATTCTTGAAAGATTCAACATGGGTGGCACGCGCGTCGCAACGCGTGCAAATTTGCAATATTTATTTACCTACTAACTACTGTAGAAGTGGCGAGCAGGGTCGAACCACAAAGAGAATGTGAGTAGACACTAGAAATGTCCTTTTGGAGGAATGTTCAGGCGAATGGGATTTAATTGTGTGATTATCAACTAAGTTCTAAAAAACTAAATGACTATTTTAAAAATGACTAATTAAATTAACTAAAACTATCTAAGTGAACTTAACTATGAAAGAAACTGGCAGAGATGGAAGTGTCAGAGTCGTGATGTCCGTTCAAGTGCATGCAATGTCAATTATTTAATTCCCACATTTGAATATTTATTTATTCAATTATCACCGATTCCAAATTTAATCAAAATACTATCTGGTCTCGTTCTCTGATGTTAGACAATATTTTAATGTTTACACAAATTATCCGTCATTTCGTTCTCTGTCCTGACGAATAATTTGTGCGTCATTAAAGCACTGAATCACTTGGTGAAATACAACGACCCGTTTCTCACAAAGTCGAAGTATCTACCTGCGTTGGGTTCGCTCACATGAGATTACTTATTAGGTATCACTCATGCAAGTTTGAAGGAGAGCGCACACAAAATATTAATTTTTCAATTAATATATTTATTTATTCAAAATTCGATCGCGCGCTTGATCAAATTCCAGATAAATAAATTCTCTGATGAACTCCCGTTCGTGATTACTTATTAGGTATCACACGAATGGGCACCAAAGCATGTGTGCACGCCCCAAATGACAATTAATTTCAACGCAGATATAATTAATTAAATAAACATCCAATTAAAATTAATTTAAAAGGCAATCAAACATGAAGATGAATTAAAGACATGCATTCACCATCATATTTATCACAACTCTGACATCAATGAATCAGCCTGCCATCATGACGACAAAGCAGCACATAAAATAATAAACAGAAATCACCGTGCTCATGTCGTCGTAATTGTCACCGCGAGACGTCGTCAACGATCGCAAAACAATAACCATCGCTCCGCTCTGTGCAGTCGCTGACGCCGCACCCGAACCAAACCACCACGCCGCTGAAAATATGCTCTGATGCTTGCTCTCACCGTGCGACGTGAATCTCCGGAAGCTTAGACGAACCGCCGCGCACGTCGATGATGTGTCCGAACCTTCGTTGCGCTTCTGGAATGGTGAAGGTGTGGTCGCCGATTATTGTGCTGGGCAGCGGCGGATGTCGGTGGCCTGTTTTGCACCTGCCTGAAAACCGATCGCAAGTGTTTTCGTCCTAGGGTTTTCCTTCTCTTGCGAGAGTCTCCATCTTCAATTGACGTCGGTCGATCCCAATCTGGAGTTCAGCTGTGTTTTATCACCAGTCATCCACAATGACTGCAAACTTGAAGCCCTGTTGCTGTGCGCAGGGAGAGATGTCGCGGCGATGGAGTTCCGGTGACAAGCCTGCACGACCGAGAATGGCAATGAGGTAGCGCTGCACTAGTGGCCCACTGGTTCGTTGATGCGGACAGAAGGCGGTGCCTAGTTCGGTGTGAGTGCGAACGTCCGAGACTGGTTGCGAGGGTTTGCTGAAGATGCACACGCACAGAGCGTGGACGGCTGGAGGATGGCGTCTGCGCCGGAGAGATAGGAGGGCGACGCTGCGGGCCTGGGCAGGGTGGCGGCTGGAGAGGGTGCGGCGAGGGTTGCACCCGGCGTGGAGAAGCCAGATAGGCCGGGAGGGGGAATGCGGCCAGGCGGGGTTGAGGCGCTGGGAATGGAAGGAAAGAAAGGGGCGGCGGTAGGGTAAGGTGAGGAGGGGGGTACGGGCGCTGGATAAAAATAGAGGGGATGGGGGATGCGGCCGCGTGGGATGTGGGAAGAGAGGCGGCCGGCGGGTTCAGCGTGAGGAGGGGAGACCGGTTCAGCCTGGAGAAAAAAAGGGGAGGTGTTGGTTAGATAGTGGAGAGGGAAAATAAAATAAAAAGAAGTTAAATTCAAATTCAAATTTTCAAATTAAATCTTATTATTTAAAAGTTAAACAATAATAATAATAATAGTAATAATAATAATAATAATAAAAAGTAATAAGAAATAAAATACATATACATATACATGCATACATATATTTATTTATTTATTTATGCACATGTAAATTAAATATAACACTACTATTAAATATAATAATAACTAATAAAAAAAAACTATTTTATTAATACTATAAAAAATAATGAACTAAAATAAAATATATACATATTAATAAGAATTAATAAAATAAAATAAACTAAAATTAGTGAAACTAATAATAATAATATACTATTAAATATAATATATAAACTTAATATAAATAAAAAATACTAAATTACTAATATAAGTAATAAATTAACTAAAAAATATCGAAATATCTAAACTAATACAAAACTACGAAAATAAACTAAAAATATAAAATTGGTTAAACTAATTAATGAAAACTAAGTTAGAAAATTATAAAAATACATGTAAAATCCATGTACATCAATGGGCAAGGCGAAACTAGTTAGCACTCCACTTGCGAGTCATTTCAAGCTCACAACAAGTCAGAGTCCATCAATTGAGAAGGAGAAATCAGAAATGGAAAAGGTTCCTTATCAGTCAGCAGTTGCAAGTCTTATGTATGTCATGGTGTGCACCAAACCAGACATTGCTCACGCTGTTGGCGTTGTGAGCAGGTTCTTATCAGACTCAGGAAAGGAGCATTGGACAACAGTCAAATGGATATTAAGGTATCTCCGAGGTACATCTAGTCATTGTTTATGTTTTGGAAGTGACAAACCTGTTTTGGAAGGATACACAGATGCATATATGGCTGGAGATGTAGACATGAGGAAATCCATATCCGGATACCTGAAATCATTTGGAGGGGGAGCGATCTCATGGCAATCACGACTTCAGAAGTGTGTTGTCTTATCCACCACAAAAGCAGAGTATATCGCGATCACTGAAGGCTGTAAGGAGATGCAGTGGATGAAGAAATTTTTATAGGAGCTGGGATAGAGTCAGGAGAATTATATTATCTATTGTGATAGTTAGAGCGCTATTCATCTCAACAAGAACCCGACATTTCATTCCAGGTCCAAACACATCGACGTGCGGTATCACTGGATTCAGAATGTACTTGAAGAAAAATTGTTGAATGTTGAAAAAATCCACACCAATGATAATGGGGTAGACACGATAACAAAGGTTCTACCGAAAGAGAAGTTGGACGCATGCAAGGAGACTGCAGGTCTAGCTTCTACCCCAAATTGGTCGTGAGGGGGAGATTTGTGGGGGCCACTCCCATTTGTGGGATTATTTAATGGGAGGAAGTCTATGGTTGGCAACAGCTCCAGCGGACAATTTCTCCTTTGGTTTGGCAGCCAACCCAGGCGACACCTACCGTTGAAGCAGCCAACAACGTGGAAGTTTTCAAGGGTTGATGAACCACCCCAAACCAACCATGAATAACATCTTTTTCTTCTTTAAAATGGGAATCAATCCCATGTTTTTGCAATCTGTAACTAGTGGTGATCCTTCGACGAATTTATCTGGAGAGAAATAGAACGACCCCCCTCTTCTCCCGTGGACATAGGCATCACTACCGAACACGTAAATCTCGCAGTTGATCCGTTTTCTTTCATCGTTTGTGTTTGATTTCATCATCACAACACTCCACTACCCCAACAATTTTCATGTTTTGAAGAAGATGAAAACCTTTGGATACACAACTCCTATGCTTTGTTGCTTTCTCATCATTGTTCAAAGTATTTTTAAATATATTTTTGGGTACACATTTTGAAAATGAAAACAAAAAAATGTTTTCCAAAACCAAGCATGTTTACTACAACTTTCTTATGCAAAGTAAAATTGAAATGAACCATGATGCTGGTATTCATTTAATTTTCTTGTTTCGAAGAACTGTCAGTAGCTAACCAAAGAATTATTAGGTACTATGAAGGCGGGATTTCATTGGTACACATGTGATACACGTGGGAAGACGACAATGAAGGACTTGTCACCTGCTTTTTAATTATAAGGGGTGCGACTGTCCCTTGAACCAACAAATAAAGAGTTGTTTTATAATTTTTCTATTGCTGAATTGAACAATTTTGGAGGATAAAGACGGGTTGAAGACTGGACATGGCCAAGGGGGTTACCCGCAGGAGGATGGGATGCCATACATGTTGCAGAATCATCAGGAGTCGCAATGACAGAAACGAGAAACGAAAGAAAATGCAGAAGAAAAGAAAGCACATAGAACACACAAATTTATGTGGTTCGGGAATAATTCCAACGTCCACAGAGAGACAGAATTCTCACTATAATCGGGAGCACAAATTACAGAGTTTTTCATGTTAGAAACCCTAGCCTGAAATGAGTTACATATGGAGAAGACGATCCACTATTCTGAACAGGAAGTCTGCATCGCTATAGTGAAAGGTGACCACCTTTGTCAAAAGTGCTAAAGTGGGTGCTGGTTGGAAGTCAAAAGTGCTACAATATAGTTGATTCCGAAGTCCGCACTGCTACAGTTCCTGTCGGTGTCGGTCGGTCATCTATGCTATAGTGGTCAGAGATGCTACAGTGCTGAAAAAAATTGGGCCGACAACCTTCGACCCCTGGACCCCCGGACCAAGGGCGTGTTGCCCCCTGCAACCTCCAACGAGCTCACCGTGGAGCTCGACCCACAACAGTTGCGGGCCACAAGCATTCGGCCCAACCGGATTGGGCTACACCAATCCAACAATACATGTTGTTTGAGGTCAACTGGCTTTCAGAGTTTGGAAAGACCCTGTTTGGTTTCACATTTAATTTGTATGTATGTTTTATAGTTTGGGGCATAAGAAGGGGTTGCCCATTACTGTTTAACCAGTACTGTGATGTTGTCATTGACAACACATGATGGTTCATCTAGCACATTCAGCCTTTCAGGATCAACTAGAAGACAAGTATACTTTTCAGTTATTTTTTTTAAATGCATTAGAATTATGTAAATGAAAAGATTAATGATGTGTTGCAGATGAATATTGAGTTGTCGGTTAGGGGCACTTGGGCATGAGGAAAATGATGAAATGGAGGGGAAATTGAGGAACTCGGTGGAGCAGGTATCCATTTGTGGTTTGATTTGTAATAGTAGAAAGAATTGATGTTGATAATGAAATGACAAGTTTATTTTGGGAAGATGAGGGAGATGGTTTGCACACTGCGACCCCGTCTGAGGTGGTCATGAGACGACCCGATTGTTGATGCTCTGTGAGTTCAAACATCCAACCCAAACTATTCTTTTTTGAATGTGATAAATTCCTTGGCGTGAGAGAACAATTCTTTGGGTATAAAAATTCTCACTAGTGAGAAAATTCCTTTGGGCATGGTGCGCGTATGAAAGACTCTTTTGTGATTGAAAAACTAACACTTCGTTTGGCAGTGCTCTTTCGAGAGGAAAAAAGATGATATGAGATGATTGAAATGGATTTCTCCCGTTTGGCAATGTCAAAAGGACCGAGAGAAATGCAAGGCATGAAAATGGAGAGAAACAGATTTCTCCCCTATCAATGATTCCGTCAGTTTTGGAATCGTCTCAAAATCGGGACGATTCCGATGGAAACCATCCGACCTAGTATTTTTCAAATTCCCAAAATTATCTTTAGCTGTCTATAATGAATAATTTATAAATAAATGAATAAACATTCCCTGCATGAATAATTCAAAACAGTCCCTACATGAATAATTTACAAATAAATGAATAAATTTTGTTCAACGTAATTTATAAATAATGTTTTTTCTAAGTTCAACATAATTTATAAGTAATGATAACAATCAATTTTTTTTTTGATAATGTGTATAAATAATCATAAATAATTTATAAATAATTTTGATTATAGATAACTTTGATTATAAATAATTATGATTATCCTGAATTAATAGTTTATATAAATATTTTATCAATAATTTTGAATTAATAAATATTTTGAATTAATAACTTTAAATTAATAAATGTTTTGAATTAGTAATTATTTTTAATTAATAAATTTCAATTTATAATTATTTTGAATTTATAATTTTGATTACCTTAAATTAATAATTTTGAATCAATAAATTATATAAATAATTTTGATATCTTTAATTATTTTTTTAAATTTTAAATTTTTTATTAACATATGTTCGTAGTTTAATGTTTACATAATTTTGGTGATATGAAAGACAATGATTGATTAAAATCAAAATTATTATTTTTTGATTTTTTATAAAAAAGAAAATAAAAGTACATTTTTTTAAATTTTTTTTTTCATTTAACATAAATTGTTGACATGGTGGTAGACGTGGTGTTCGTGGGGATCAAATCTATGGTTGTTTATGATCTTGGGCAAGTATGTCCTTTAATCCTGTGTGTATATGTTATTTTTTTAACAAACTAGTACTTCGCCCGTGCAAATGCACGAGACTATTCAATTTTCTTTCAAATCATATGAGTTTGCATCATTCAAAAAAATGTTGTTATGTTACTGAACTCAATATAAATTTTAGAATAAAATGATGATTAATGGTAGATATTATTAGAACACAAGTGTAAAAAGTATTAAGAGATCATCGATATAGTAGAAAACAATAAGGATAAATCTAAAGGAATGAGAATCTATTTTGAGGATGGATAAGTAAATTACATGAATTACCATACATTTCAAGAAACATTCACAATATATATATATATATATGTATATATATATATATATATATTTTACTGTGAAATATAAAGTGTTAACAACTAAAAGATAAGACATTGGTTTTAATAATCAAAATGAGAAAAGATAAAATGAGAAATTTTAATAGGAGATAATAAAAAGGTGATCAATTTTAAATGATTATATCCAACTGGTTTTTCATAAAGGATTCATTTTAAATGGATAAGGATACAAAACGATTCAAGAAAATACAGATAACCAAACCTATAGAATATACAGCACGGGGAAATCAACATGCGGCTCCACTGAATGGTTAAAAAGCATTAACATCACAATAAATGATTATATCTAAAAGTTATAATATACATAAAAACTAAAACAATATAAAAAGCATTAACATCACAATAAATGATTATATCCAACTGTTTTTTCATAAACGATCCATTTTAAATGGATAAGGGTACAAAATCATTCAAGAAAATACAGATAACCAAACCTATAACATATACAGTATGAAGAAATCAACATGCGACTCCACAAAATGGCACCTGGAAGCCATTAGACCATCGATGATGGGCTAGCAGAGCATATGATAAGAGAATCTCGTACAACCTCCAAAGGATACACATCTCAGAACTCAAAAACCACAGGATCATGGTTTGCACTTTCACCACCACCAGTCAAGAATTGGATCACCCAATATATAGCCGCCATAATCAGAGCTACATCTCCAATTCCCACCCAATCCCCACCGTCACACAATGTCCACCCCCTGGTTATTTTTTACCGTGTCACAAACTACCTGCACCAGAGCAAACCATCAATTAACCCTAACTCACAGTTTCCAGATAAGCAGATCAGAAACCCAGAAATAAATGAAATTGCAAAGGGGGCCTAATTTTTTGGGTTCATGGTAGGGGACCTGATTTCTTGGGTTCATGGTAGTATACACTCATTGTTTCTACAAGATGATAGTGAGTAATAATAGTAAAGTCATTATTTTTTTGAAATGACATTTAAATATTATATCATTTAAAATAATGATGAATGGAGGAAATATTTTTATACAGTACATACCTATACAAAACAAAATAATCATGTACTTGTTTTAACCTTAGAAATCCACAGACAACAAACATGATTCCAGAAAATCAATGATATTACACCATGCAATTCATGAAAAGACAACTGAACTTAACCAATATACAATTCAAGGACAGAAAAAATGGCTCACCAATGACTTAAGCAGAAGCAGCAGTAGAAGGCTTTGAAGCCACAGAAAGCTTGGATTTATCTTCTCTTGCCGATGCTCTCACTCCGACATTCTCGATGTTCCTTGAGCCTCGATGCAAGAAGCTTTTGGTAGTCAACAGCCTCCGACTTGGCCTTGGCAACTCTTTTCTTCTTCTCTGCAATCCTCTGACGCTTCCTCTGAAGAGTCAAGAGGATCCCCAGCCTCTGAATTTTTGGAGATTTGATGCATTTTTTGCCTGTTTCAGAAACGAAGTTTCGACGGTAAGTGACTTACTTCCACACATCATCATTCTATTTTTGTAGTAGTGTTATAATAATATAAATAAGGATGTTATAACAGAATGACAGTATTGTATTCTAGTATCAAAAAGCTGCCAAACATCTTTCCATATATTTCAAAATAAATAGTTTGATTTTTGGGGTCTATCATTTAGAACTCAACTAAATCTGTATCCTGCACAAATCACAATGGTGTTTTTTCTATTAATCGATGGAGTTTATTACATTCACTAATACCTAAAGTAGTTATTTATTATGCAAAAATCACATGAGTTTCATGAATTTATAGTAAACAGTATTGGTATACAAAAATCTAGACACTATAGTGAAAATATATCAATACACTACAATGAATAAAAGAATATATTTTTAGACAACTAATCAAACAATGTATCATGTAAAACTGCTCAATAAATTACCTGTTAATGTGATCCATTATCCATTTCATTAACTTTTGTTTAATGATGAATCATACAGTCCCTGAAAGGTATGTTAGAGCCTGGAAAAAAGACCTACATTAAAAGAACATTCAAATGGACATTGGAAATTCAAAATATACAAAATAAGTATTAATGTATGTATTTTTAGAATTGTATCAATCATTAAAAGTAAGTTAAAGTTGTAGGATGTTACCCAGAAATTATGTCACACTGTACATATATCAATCTTCAAATTCATGGAGCATACTTTTCTGCAAAGAAAAAAATGTTTAAATTAAGAATACCTGAATTTTCATAATCAAAAGAATGAATGTAAACATAAAAGAAATAAGTAGAAACCAAAAATAAATATAGTGACAACAGTACATACACCATGATATTCATGGAATTTTTTTTAATCTTAGAAAGTGATTTTTTTTTCACATAAATCCATGATGGAATGATTTATGATAGAATGATCATACATGTGTTTTACCCCATAACCTATGAAGTGTAATCCTGGTATACCATACTTTAATACTTAATCATACAAATTTAAACATCATCTTTAATTAAAATAGGTCTTCTGCATGTTATGAAGGAAACATGTATCTGACATGTTATAGAGACACATGAGAATGCCAACTCGGAAACATTACAATTATAGAGAAATTAAATTCTTATTGTAAATGCACTTTTTGATGCATATGTAATAAATTGTATGTATTTCCGCAAAATAAGGTGTGTAAATTTAAAAAGAATTAATATTAAATAGCAAAGCTAAATTTGCCTCTATTATGGCATATGTTCTGCATGCTAAATTGGTATCTCAAGGAATGTTGAAATGCTCTATGAAAATGGAAATGGAGAAACCTATTTAGAGAAGTAAAAGGTGGTATAAACCGAAAATGTATTTCAGTTAAATGGAAAACCTCATATAGATATAACTATCAAATGCATTCACAAAACGATTAAACAGTTGAAAATTGAGTTATATAACACAAATAAAGAGCACTTGTTTTTGAAAGTAGAGTATAACACCGTATAGAAAACTAATAATATGTAATCAACAAACATATCTTTATACATCACTTATTGAAGTAGTCATTATTTTTATTATGGTATTAATTTTTACAAACCTGAACAGTTGCGCTGGAGACATTGCATAAAAAAGCCTCAAGAGCCACATAAAATCATTCATCATAAGAACGCTGTTAAAAAAACTTCGGTGAAAAATTTTGAAGTAATTAATTGCTACAAGTTATTACAAACTATAAGAAAATACAAGATTCATGTAAATAACCAAACTATGGGATGTGCTACATTGAGTTGGTTGCTTGAAGTACAAATAAAACCAACGGAAGCAACTGCATATATGGAAGAAAAAATATTAATCACTGGAAATATAGAAATCAAGTGTATCAGCCAAACTCACATATGAGCATGCATGATAATGCATGCTTGCAGAAGGAAATTGCATTCTGCATAAAGAAACAACATGCATGATAATATAATCTACAAGGGAAATGCAATATCAATAAATGATAATGCAATATAAACTGCAATATGAAGTTATATTGAAACAGCTATAAAAACAGGATTGCAAACTGCAATTTCAGTACCACATGAACTAATATAAAGTGTAATATAAAGTGCAATATAAAATAAAATACAAATGGCAGTATAACAAATATAAACCAATATATTACAGTTTACAAATTTGAATAGCGATTAACAGAGAAGTAGAATATGAATTTGTATATTAAATAAATATGAACAAATAGATCCCTGAAACAACTTCAATAAAATTACATAATGATGCAACAAAAACCATATCATTACTACTCAAATAGGTTGATTAAACAGTACCTAAATCTCATGAGGAGAACATACCATAATGCGAATGACCGCCATTTCAGCATCTATGAATAAAAAAATAGATGTATAAATTGACACCGTGTTGAATAAAAAACCGAAACAACTTCAATAAAATTAAAGAATGATGCAACAAAAACCCTTTCATTACTACTCAAATAGGTTAATTAAACAGTAACTAAATGACACGAGGAGAACATACCATAATGCGAATGACCACCATTTCAACATCTATGAATCAAAAAATAGATGGATAAATTTACACAGGGATGAATAAAACACTGAATGAATTCTAATCTAAAAAACTATGAAATTAAAGAACATACCTTTATGTATAGTAGTGAGACCTTATCCAAAAATTATGTTAAATGGAATACTTAAAACCGGAGAAGAATTGTACAGAGTTGTTATGAAGGAAAACAAACCATATACTGTATGCATCTGGAAACGGTTCAATCTGCGCGAAGAGTAAATTTCCACCAGACTTCGAGAGTTCCATCCCATTTAAATCCATGCATGATGAAAATTACGTTAGATAAAAGATATCTTCAGAACTATCACATGATGATAAAAATTAAAAATTAAGTAACATTGGCTGAGCAGAATTAGGAATGAAAGCTGATGAGAGATATTTAGTAAACATAATGCCGAAAGATATAGTATTAAAGAAACCAAAAATTTAATTCATATAGAAAAAAATCAGATATAATGGATTATATAAGTTAAAAGTTGAATAGTGCAGATTGTGAAAAAAAATCCAAATAAAAAGAAAAAATTACTGAAACTAAAAAGAACACTACAGGGATTGGAGAATATAAAATGATGATGATGAAGTGAGTGGACTTAATGTGACAAATGGAAATTGAGTGAAGACTAATGCTGGAAGAGATAGAACATGATGGAATGGGAGAGGCGGGTATCAAAGACAGAGATGAATATGCAATCTGCATATACTGAATAAGTAAAATGCATTCAATATACTATTTCAAAATCTAATATGAGAAATATCTATATTATACATTATGAAAAAGAAAATTGGAAATGCGGTATATGATTGAACTTAAGAAATCCTATCACAAGTCTGAAATTAGAGGTTGACTGAGGCGGACCGGGCAGAGGCAGAGCAGGCGGAGGTAGAGGCACCGGAGGCGGAGCAGGCTTAGGGAGACTTAGGTGGAGCAAGCGGAGGCATAGAAATTTGAAAGAGGGAACATGTGAAGGGCACACCGAACCTGCGAATTAAAAAGGGAAAAAGGGAAGATGAAATCTATGAAGGAAGTATGAACCTAAAGTACAAAAGGAGAAAGAGGGAAGAGGGAAATCAAACCTAAAATCTTAAACCTAAAATCTTGAGAAATAGAGAAATCAAACTTGTGAGCTTGTGGGAGATTGACAGTACAGAGAAGCTTCAAAGCAGCTTGGATTTTTCTGCTTATCGAAAACAATTAAGGGAAACAATATATTACCATAAAAGATGTTAACATAAATCTGCAACTCATTTTGAAGTGCTGGAAGAAATAGTAAACCCTTAAAAAAAAGAACAGGTGAATAAATATCATCTTAATGAATGAAATAGTTGTTGCAAATGATGAATTGGTATTAAATATGTATTGTACTGAAATAATAAAAAATCTCAAGCATATAGTAATAGAAAAAAAATTATAGAAGAGATAAAATAACTAAATCTCTGATACAAATGTTTTTCACAGTGTATATAATGAAGAATGATGATGATGATACAAAACGCATCTTAATGATTCAATGAAAAGTATTGTACAAAAAAATATAATTGGTTTTCATAAATCATTAAAGATATAGTAAAAATTAAATGAACCCTTTTATCCACTAAAATACCATCATTGAAACATGATACCATTACATTCAAAAACAGGATATGGTGATAATGAAACCTAAATCAAAGAAGACATGTAAGGTCATTCAGCACCGTTTTAATAATCATGCTATGTAGAGTCAAATCATAGATCGAGAATAACATTGCATTTGGAAGAACGTGCATCAAATAATGAAAAGGTGAATAAATACCAAAGAATAAAATGAAATAGATGCCCTAATTTGTGAATCTAAAAAACAAATTTATTGTAATAACATATGAAAATGTTTTAAGTGATGGAAAATACCAAAAATTGAAGAGGATATTATTTCCACGATATTAGGATAACATACCTGCTGCGGAGATTTGGATATGTAGATAGATAGGTGAATAAATATTGTCTGAAAATTTGAAATAGATATTGTAATTGGTTAATGGGGAAAACATATGTATTGTAATGACATAAGAAAATTTATTAAGAAATGAGAAATACTAAAAAATGAAGAGTAATGATAAACTAAATATAATTGGTTTGTAGTAGATAATATCAAATGTAGACGAATTGATGAGTTACCAGAGGGAAAACGAAGGACAAATGTTGTAGAATGCATCAACAAACTAAGGTATATCGCTAATGAATAAATTGGAACATAATAATCTGCCTTGGGAATTAATTTGGTGGTATTGAGAAATGGATAGTATTAATATATTGTGTCAAAATAGTTAAATGACTATGAAACATAAATTATAAATACATTAAAAGTATCTAAATAACCAAAAGAAGATGTGCATGAGGTCAACATCGGTGAACATTGGAAAGAACTTGGTCTGGAAGCCATGTACGGGAGGTGTCCATCTGAAAGCACGTGAAATTTCAGGTTTATAACAATAAACATGTACAAAAAACTAAGAGGATCACAGTCAATGAAGGTTTTGATATCTCATCTTCAAAAAAAAGTGAAGAATCTTATTACCAAAAATAAAATAAAATGATATTTGGAGAAAACATATAAAGGAAACTGTTAAAACATAGGGAAAAATTATTTCATAAAGATTTCGTGTCACAAAACAATAAAAACAAAAAATGACAGTTTTCAGTCTTTCGAAAAAAAATAGTTATGTGAAAAATTTTAATCAAATCTAAATCAAGTTGAATAGAGGAAAAAGATAGAATCATACTCATATGTGTTCAAAAACACATCAAGATGGAAATTCTGGAAAGCGTGAAAATCAGGAAAAAAACATGTTAAGAGGCATAGATAGGATGCGTTCTTAGATGAAAAAACAATTCTGCTGCACAATTATGAGAATTCACCACTGGTGCACTGCAATGATCAACGCAGCTGCCTATTTCTTCATACCTCCTCCTCCTATCAAGACACTAATAAGAGCACTTAATGGAAGCTTGCTGAAACCATATCATCGTTAGAATGAGAAGCAGCGAAAAACCTAACTTCGAAATGTTAGATGTTGAGAATCTTAAAAATGCACCATCCGTTGAAGAACATTTATTGAAACAGGGAAGAGGGAGTACCTGAAGATTAAAATCGACATGGTCTTGAATGTATGAGAGCTGGGTTTGAGCAGCAACATTCACCTTGTTCAGATTTCGCCTCATTTTTTCGATAAAAATTTTCTCTTTGCGATGCTGCCCGATGATCCATCTTTGAGTGGTTTTTCATTTAGTGTTTCTTCTATTAAAAATGTACCCTTTTTATGGTGGGATTTCGGGTAGGAAGTGTAAGGATTGGGTCGAAGGAGAGAGATGGTAGATAGAGGAAGACTACCTGATTGATGATGAAGTAAAAAATTGAAGGCGCTGGAGGTAGATGTTGGAGGAGATGAATTTCTCCTGGAACTGTAGGAGATAACGGAGGATTCGGAGGTGGAGGAGCCGGAGTTGGAGGAGCCGAAGTCAGAGGAGCCGGAGCCAGAGGAGCTGGAGGCGGAGGAGCTGAAGCGAAGGCGGAGGAAACGAAGGCGGAGGAACCGAAGATGGAGCATGCAGAGCGGGATATGTTGACCGCAAGGAAGGAAAAATGGAGGCGCAACGGATATCGGAGATTAGGGCAAGGGTAATCGCGACAGGGAGCCTGGTTGAGGGGTAGGGAAACCGGTGGAAGGAAATGGGGTAGAGATGAGAGACGTTGTGGAGTTGACACGTGTCGGAAAAAAAACCTTACTTTAGTATGTATATAGATGTTATTTGTGTCATTTCCACCAAAACAGTTTCTTTTATTTTCTTTTAAAAATTGTCTCCAAACATGATGGAGAGAAATCCAAATCATTTCTTTTCCTTTACTAAATTATTGATCCAAACACAAGGATAGAAATCACAATCATTTTTTTTTTTTTTTAATTTTATAAACTATCAAATTATTTATTTTCTTTTACTAAAATCTCACCAAACATAGTGTAAGTGTGTTTAATGAGATCCATTAAGGGATTTTTGTAGTTTTGGATTTGATAATAAAATTGATTATCTCTTAGTTGGGTAGGTTTTGATCTATTCTAGTCTTTTTTATGTTTTTTTTATTTTTATTTTTCACTACGACATCTGTCTCTTGCTCAACAATTTTGAGATAAATCAAATTGTCGATTATCGACTTGTTGAGTTACATTGTAATGATTGATAAGCATTGATTTTTTACCTCATTATTTCATTCTTATGATGTCCAGCTCAATCAAAGGCAACCACTTATGCCACATTGATGGGGAAATATCGTTTGGGGTGCTCGAGTGGACTTGAGCGTCAGGTGCATGCTGGGATGACCCCCAACTATAAAAAACGTGACGTAATAGTTGATTTGTTTTTTTGTATTAAAACAATTTTTAAAATTCAAACCCTTTCATTTGAAACAATTAGATGAGAATACCTTATCACTTATCATGTAAACCATTTTAAAAACTAACTATAAAAGGTTAAATAAAAACCATTATTATAAAACATTAATAATAAAGATAAATAAAAATATTAAATAATAATGATAAATATATAATAATAGTAAATAAAGTAAATTTGCATTGAAAATTTCTCATGGAGATTTTGACTGTGAATTTACATTATTAATTTATGTGTCCATATTCACGTTATAAATTTAAATATATATTTATTTTAGATTTTTAATAATCAAATTTACAGTGAAATTTTTTAGTATAATTTGTACTGTAACCCCTTCAAATAAATCGAGGCTTTGACCTAAACTTTTATATGCTTATATTTTATTTTGAGTATGAATTCTCACTGATAATTATACATTTTCACTGGAAAATTTCATTTGAATTGTTAGAGTTTTCATTGAGAATTAAATTTCAGGTATAAATTTATATTGATAACAAAATTTTTTCATTGTGAATTTTCATTGAAAATTTCAATAGAAATTATGGAATTTTCCATCATTGAAATGTAAATTTATACTAGAAAATTACATTGTAAATTTAAATTTATACATACACATTTGTGCGTGTTTACGATATTCATTCAAATATACATTGGAAATACTTAAAATTTCCGGTGTAAATTTGCACTCTAAATTTCTATTATATATGTACTAGAACTGTACAATGTATTATTATGGTGTATATTGATATCAATGT
The DNA here is from genome assembly GCA_963277665.1 of Viscum album. Classification (NCBI taxonomy): domain Eukaryota; kingdom Viridiplantae; phylum Streptophyta; class Magnoliopsida; order Santalales; family Viscaceae; genus Viscum; species Viscum album. Next base: position 836,282,668 of record OY728153.1, read on the forward strand.
GTGTGTGTTGTGTGATTTTTTGTGAAAATTTCTATGGTTTGTGTGTATTAAATATACATCGGAAACTTATGGTTAGTGTTTAGTAAATATACATTGGAAACTTGCACTCAAAAATTTCAGTATAAAATTTCAGTGGAAATTCCTATTGAAAATTTACAGGGAAAATTCTCAATGTAAATTTTCATTGCAAATTTCCAATATAAAATTTTGAATGTATGTATTTATATACCTATGTTACTATATATCTATATACATACAATGAATGGATATTTATATGTACGCATGTTTGTATACACTAAAAAATTTCACTAAATTTTTTCACATAAAATACATTTTATATTCATATTTGGACACACCCACATTTTATATTCATATTTGGACACACCCACATATATACACACATAGTGCGTAAAAATATACATGAAAATTTTCATTGAAAATTTAAGTGAAAATTTGTGTAAAAAATTTTCAATGGAAATCCGCATTAAAAGTTTTTAATACAAATTTTCAATGTAATTTTTTAGTAAAAAAAATTAAAATTTTTATTTATGTATTAATGTATTTGCATTGTAATTTTAAGTGAAAATTTGAACTCTAAATTTTTTATTGAAATTTTCACTGGAATTTTATTGTTGAAATTTGTGTTAGAAATTTATGGTGGAAATTTGCACTGAGAATTTACGTGGAAATTTGAATTAAAAATTTTCATCGAAAATTTATGTTGAAAGTTTCTAGTACAAATTTTCAATGGAATTTATGGTGATACGTATGCACATTTACAATACTCTTCATTTATAGATTGTATACACAAAGATCTTGGGATGCGATTCCTTCACTTACACATGATTAATAAAGTGTGTATAGATTCTTAGGAATCCCTAAAATTTACACTAAGTTTTTACTGCAAATTTCTAGTAAAAAATTACATTTTTTATTTATGTATTAATATATTTGTATTGAAATTTTAAGTGAAAACTTGAATTGTAAATTTCATGGGAAAATTTGCATAGGAAGTTTCCAGTGGAAATTTTCATCCGAATTTTTGAGTATAAATTTTCACTGGAAATTTCTCGTAAAAATTTGAACAAGAAATTTCCCTATGAAGTTTGTAGTTTAAATTTTCAATACATTGTTTATTTATATGATAATATATTGGTATATATATATATATTTATGTTATTAATAAATATTAGATAATAAATATTATATATAATAAATATCACAGTAAATATATTTAGGAAATATTATGTATTATATATATGTGTGTACGTGTGTGTGAATAATAAGGATGAGTTGCAACATAAAAAAAAGAAAGAATGCAAAATGGGGATATTTTTGTCTAGAAATTCAATTTGAGGGTCATGTTGGACCCCTAACTTGAGAGGATATAAATCCGTGTGGTCTCGCTTGGCTTCACTTCAATCAGTGCAGTCTTGGTGGCGGGTTTTTCACCACAGTGTAGTGATGAGTAGACCCAACTTGAGAGTCCAAACTGATTTTTTTACGAGAATACCCCTGTATACTACCCTCTACGCCATTCCTTGTTTTTTATTGTTTTTAATGACGTGACACCATTATTTTATATCTATATATTTTTAAATATAATAATATTTATTTAATATGTTTTTTATTTTATATATTTATTATATGGTATTTCTTAATAATATAAATATATGTAAAATATAAATATATATTGAAATTATTATGTATATTATAAAGTTTGTTATAATGAAAATATGTATTTTTTACTATATGTTTATGTATTTAATTTTGTGTATATATATATATGTAAGAACCCAAATCTTATTTTCAGGTATGTTTTCATTTTTTGGTCGTTTATGATAAAAAGAAGAGTTTTTGGAAATTTTTGAAGTACACGCCATGTACTTTCTGAGTATATGCCGTGTACTTGGTTACCACGGGTAGCCGTGTGCTGGCCGTGTAACGGCCACACACACAACCATGTGTGGTGACCTGAAGACCGCCTAAAGCGGAGTGTAGAAAGGGCAAGTACATGCCGTGTACTTCTAAAGTACACACCGTGTATTTTTTTTCATTAAACGCATTAGGGTCGCGTTTGACAGACATAAAGGGATTCTTCTAGGTCTGGTTCGTCCGAGAGCTCCCGCACAGCCGTGATCTTTCTCCGAGCCCCCGAGCGAGCATCCGATCTCCAATTCGACCGCCGTCGATTGCGTTGGGATTGCCTCGGTAAGATCTTCATTCTAATAGAGATTTGTTTCATGATTCCTCCTTCTCAAGTTATCTTCCGTCGAATTTTTTAGACGTTTTTGTAGATCTACGGTGTTCTTGGGCGATTCAAGGCTTGAGGTTCACGTATAGCGATCTCACCGAGGTAGGTGGTTTGTGCCTTTCCGTTGAAAGGCTTTGAGTAATATGTGCAATTTTGTCCAATACCCTTGAACATGGTATTGCGAGTTTATCGTTTTAACCCTGTTAATTGCATGCCATGCTTGTATGCTTGAGTAGTGGTTAATTGAATGTGAATAGGGTTGATTGCTATGCTTTGGAAGTGTTTTCCCATGCATGTTCTGTTTACGACCGTTTAGTCCTGTTTAGCCTGTTAGGCTTCCTTTATGTTTTCCCATGACTTGTACTATAGGATGGAGTGAATATTTGATATGACATGCTTAATATGCTGTAGACTGTTTAGCCAAGTAGTTCTTGAGGTTTACTTTGGATGTATTGCATTGCTATGCTCGTTTGACTTACACAGGGCCGTGAGAACCTGGTGTAGTAGACTATAAGGGGAATTGACCGTGTGAGCTTCCTCAGAGAGTCTTTAACCACTTTTGACTATAAGGGGAATTAACCGTGTGAGTATCCTCATAGAGTCTTTATCACTTTGACTATAAGGGTAATTGACTGAGAGTGCTTCCTCAGAGAGTTTTTGTTATATCCTTGTAATTTGAACCCGAGGGGTAGACTGTGTGTGCTTCCCAGAGGGTTGCTTGTGTTTCTAGGTAGGACCATAGGGGATAGGCTGTGAGTACTTCCCAGAGGGTTACCTGTTTGTGTTTTCCTGATTGATTAGCTGTTTACTTGATATATGAAACTGAATGCTTTGAAACTGTAGGATTGGTTACTGCTGAGTACTTCCTTATTTACTGCTTTCTTTTGTTTATTACTTGCCATATATTCCCTGACTGTTAGGCACCGATCTTTTGGTGGTTTCCTAATGGGATTTAGTCTCACACCCTGTTTGGGCCATACTTTTGATCCCAAACAGATTATATTGCCGCAGGTATAGATAAGGGCAAGCGCCCTTCTGCTTTAGGTACTTGAGTGCTATGGAGCTGGAGAGCATGAGACCAAGTTAAGGCTTGCGATGCTGAGAAGTTTTCATCTGTCTTTCTTTTGTACTTTGGTTTAGTACTATTTGTATTCCAACATTGTGATTTGTTTGGATGCTTTCCTAGACATATATATCATGCATCATTCATATATATATATATGTGTGTGTGCTCCAGTTTATTATTTCTAGTCTTCCATTGTTTCCTTTTGTATGGATTATTACTGCTTCCGTTATTGTATATCTGTTTTATTTCCACTGTGTTACTCTGCCAATGAGGCCATAGTTTCACCACTATCACACCCAATGCCATCGCTGCTAGTCGACAGCCTCTGACATTCGGGGAAATGTGCTTGAGGCCATGTGACCAACTGGGTACGGAGTGCCTCTGGGCGGCTTCCGGAACCGGGACATTACAAAGTGGTATCAGAGGAATTTCTTTCTTCTTGACTTATTGTTTGGAGACTATATCCAGGAATAGGAAGGAATAAATACTTGGTAATAAGCTGTGCCCGGGCGTAGCTAACCCATGTACAGGTAAAAGCCAATCTACCTCGTTATTGCAATTTTTCTGGTTTTGCACTTTTATAGTTGATTTGATTTCACCATTGGGTGATTCACATGTTTTGTGCTGTTATCATTGATGTTATTAAGGTTCTATTTCTGTTGCAACCCGATGAGATGAGGGTATTCCATCTCATGCATCATATAATCACTTGCTAAAAATCACATGTCATGCATTCTTGCCATGCCATTTAGGGTGCATTAGAGATTGCATGTTGTTGTGATAGATGTTGTGCTAGATATGCTTGCTGTTGTGATAGATGATTTATAGAATACCTACTGGTTGATAGGGTATTGTTTGCGTAAGGTTTTGTTTGCATAAGGTTTTGTTTGAATAAACACCAAACTTTGGTTCTTGAGGTGTTATGAGCCCTCATGGACCAAAATTTGGTGGATCATTGCCTATTATGGTTGTTTATAACATTTTAAGATGCCATGTTTTGATTCGCGGGGAGTATGGGCCCTCACAGATTGGAATTTGACACTTTCAATGTTCATTTTAGTGTTTTTCTGGGTTCCGGAGTAGTTTCTGAGGCTTATTGTCCTGAAAAACCCAGAATACACTGCGTGTAATGTTGAATACACGCCATGTGTTCTTCTGTTCGGGAAGAAACTATTTTTCTTAAGTACATGCCATGTACTTTATGTACACGTCGTGTAGTATATAACCGTGTCTCATACTGTGTGGACAAAGACATGGGGTATGGAATCTTGGTAGGACACGCCGTGTATCAGATGTAAATGCCGTGTTGTAGAACCGTGTAACCGACCGTGTCACCAACAACACGGTTCAGTTGAGTCTCTTCTTGTACACGCCGTATCTGGCATAAACACGCCGTGTAGTGTGAGCTGTGTATCCGGCCGTGTCACTAACAACACAGGTCAGTGAAGCTCGTCTAGTACACGTCGTGTCTGGAGAGAACACGCTGTGTAGTCTTATTCTAGGAGAACCATGTAGCTTAGTCGTGTAGAAGGACTCAAGCATGGGAAGAGAAGTCAAGTACATGCCGTGTGTTAGGACAACATGTCATGTGTATGAGGTGTTACACAACTAGTTTTGGTAGAATTACACGCCCATGTGAAAAGTATAAGGGAACACGCCGTGTAGGCATTGTACATGCCATGTATCCATGTTTTGTAAAAATTGAATGCTTTCTTTATCTTATTCCCTTCTTACACTTCTAGGTTTCAGTCCCAGTCAATCTTGATCTAAGGTGTGCGCTTGACCTTGCAGAGTCATGCCACCGAGACGTCCTCCGGTTGTACCCCAGTTACAGGGCAGTGATCAGACACCAGATATGGCTGATCAAGGACTACTGGTAGATCCTCCAGTTGTGCCAGTCTTGGCACCAGCAATTATACCTGACATAGGTGTCGATGCGCAGTTTAGGGAGGGCTTTCTAAGGATGATGTAGACCTTCCAGGGAGTGCCGCCTCCTGCTCCGTCGATGGCAGAATTGACGCGGGTCTTTTAGCAGCAGCATCCTCCCACTTTCTCAGGGGATGGAGGACCCCAGGCTACAAATTCATGGCTAGAAGCCATGACGATGATCTTCAAGCATCTGGAGACGCCTCTAGAGAGTAGGGTCAAACTCGCTACCTATATGCTTCGAGACTCCTCCAAGAGGTGGTGGGATGTGATCTCATAGGTGGGACGCCAGCAGAATATGGCTTGGGATGAGTTTCAACGCATCTTCTACGACTACTTCTATCTAGATACCTTGAGGGCCGATCAAGCCTGAGAGTTCATGAGTCGGAGCATGGTACTATTTCTGTTATGGAGTACTCTTCTCTCTTCACCGAGCTGCATCGCTTTACACCCTTTTAGGGGGAGATGAGTTTCTTGCATGAAAGTTTGAGGATGGTCTCAGACATGATATCTGATCTCAGGTGAACATCTTCAGGTTGACTTCGATATCTTCTATAGTCAACCAAGTGCTGATCACTGAGTGCAATCTGAGGGATTCTGGAGCTGTGAGCCAGGGTAGTTCGACACCTAGAGTTAGTGCTCCGCCAGCTAATAGCAGGAAGCGTCGTAGGGAGACTGCACAAGGAGATCAAAGTAGGCGGGATGCATCTTCTGGTAGCCAGGTGGTGTGCTACCAGTGCGGGAAGAGTGGGCATAAGAGACCACATTGCCCGAGGGACCCAGTGGAGTGCTGATCTTGCAGCAAGATGGGTCATCTTCAACGTTTCTATCGGATATTCTCACCAGCAGCTGGTGACAGGGGATCTTCTATGACTCCACGTTCAGGAGCAGCACCACCAGTTACTCCTTAGTCAGGGAACTGGAGTTCTTCCGGCCGTTCGGGCCGATGTGGAGGTCATGGCCGTGGTAATCAGTCGCCAGGCTTTCAGCGACAATAGAGTGAATCAGCTCAAAGTGGTCAGACAGGGTCATAGGGCCGTGGTGTAGGTCAGACTTTTGCGGTGGAGCAGACCCAACAAAAGCAGGATCTCAAACCTTCTACAGTTCAAGGTACGATCTTAGTTACCTCAGTTTTAGCTTCTGCTCTTTTCGATACAGGGGCTTCCCATAAATTTATATCTGCTGCTGTTGTGGAGAGCCTTGGGCTCTGCATCTTTTCTTCTGCTGATATCTTGACACTAGACACTCCGTTGGGGACTAGAACGGCTAGTGTGCGTTAGTGTAAGGAGTTCCCTCTAGAGGTTGGTGGGTGGAACTTCATATGGGACCTCTATGTCCTAGAGATGACAGACTATGACGTCATTCTCGGGATGGACTGGTTAGTTCCTTTCCAGGCTATTGTTGATTGCTATCGCCATAGGGTGAGTTTCACATCACCAGGGGGAAGATCTTTTCTTCACAAGGGCGAATGTGATGTCCATGCGAGCAAAGAAGGACTCAAGCATCATGGGTTGGGAGGAGTTACCGCCCAGATTACTAGTCTATATCTAGATGACCAAGGGACTTCACAGTTAGACTTTCCTCCAGCAGTGGATCGTTTCAAGGACATCTTTCTAGAGGACTTTTCAGGTTTGCCTCTGGAGAGAGAGGTAAAATTTTCTTTTGAGCTCGTGCTAGGGGCGGCACCGGTGTCCATTCCTCCTTATAGGATGGCTACACCAGAGTTACAGGAGCTCAAGAAGCAGTTGGAGGAGTTGCAGGCAAAGAGTTTCATCCGACCCACACTACGGCAAAAAAGGCATTTAGCGGCGGTTTTTTTTCCGTTTCGCGGCGGTTTAAACCGTCGCTAAATCGATTGGCGGCGGTTTTCAAAAACCGCCGCTAAATCGCGCGTCGGGAAACTATTCACGGCGGTTTTTTAGCGGCGGTTTAAACCGCCGCTAAATGATTCAGCGGAGTTATTTTTTTTTTTTTTTTTTTTTTATTTTTGTTATTTTTGTTATTTTTAATTTAATATATTTATTTATATATTTATATATTTATATATTTATTTATTTATTTATTTCGTATTTATTTTATTTATTTATTTTTCGTATTTATTTATGTATTTATTTATTTTATTTATTTATTTATTTTATTTTATTTATTTATTTTTCGTATTTATTTATTTTATTTCGTATTTATTTTATTTATTTATTTTATTTTGTATTTATTTATTTATCCATGCATGCACATCCCATGCCCATGCACATGCATGCCCATGCATGCCCATGCAATATAAAGAAATTCTGCATTTGTTGAGATTTGAACCCCTAACCTTTTGCATATTTTCCAAAGACTTTACCACTCCAGCAAGCTCGCCATGTGGTTAATAAACAGAATTTAATATACTTATATATATTAATTGAAAAAACAAATAATACATAAATAATAGATATAAACTCGATAATAATAAATAATAAATAATAAATAATAAATAATAAATAATAAATAATAAATAAGGAATAATAAATAATAAATAATAAATAATAAATAATAAATAATAAATAATAAATAATAAATAATAAATAATAAATAAATATAAATAATAAATAATAAATAATAAATAAATATAAATAATAAATAATAAATAGATATAAATAATAAATAATAAATAATAAATAATAAATAATAAATAAATATAAATAAATAATAAATATAAATAATAAATAATAAATAATAAATACATATAAATAATAAATAACAAATAATAAATAATAAATAATAAATAAAGATAAATAATAAATAATAAATAATAAATAATAAATAAATATAAATAATAAATAAATATAAATAATAAATAATAAATAATAAATAAATATAAATAATAAATAATAAATAATAAATAAATATAAATAATAAATAATAAATAAAGATAAATAATAAATAATAAATAATAAATAAAGATAAATAATAAATAATAAATAATAAATAATAAATAATAAATAATAAATAATAAATAATAAATAATAAATAATAAATAAATAAATAATAAATAATAAATAATAAATAATAAATAAATAAATAATAAATAATAAATAATAAATAATAAATAATAAATAATAAATAATAAATAATAAATAATAAATAATAAATAATAAATAATAAATAAAGATAAATAATAAATAATAAATAATAAACAAATAAATAATAAATAATAAATAATAAATAATAAATAATAAATAATAAATAATAAACAATAAATAATAAATAAATATAAATAATAAATAATAAATAAAGATAAATAATAAATAATAAATAATAAATAATAAATAATAAATAATAAATAATAAATAATAAATAATAAATAATAAATAATAAATAAAGATAAATAATCAATAATAAATAATAAATAATAAATAAAGATAAATAATAAATAATAAATAATAAATAATAAATAATAAATAATAAATAATAAATAATAAATAATAAATAATAAATAATAAATAATAAATAATAAATAATAAATAATAAATAATCAATAATCAATAATCAATAATCAATAATCAATAATGAATAATAAATAATAAATAATAAATAATAAATAATAAATAATAAATAATAAATAATAAATAATAAATAATAAATAATAAATAATAAATAATAAATAATAAATAATAAATAATAAATAATAAATAATAAATAATAAATAATAAATAATAAATAATAAATAATAAATAATAAATAATAAATAATAAATAATAAATAATAAATAATAAATAGTAAATAAATATAAATATAAATTATAAATAAATATAAATAATAAATAATAAATAAATCATAAATAATAAATAATAAATAATAAATAAATAAATAATAAATAATAAATAATAAATAATAAATAATAAATAATAAATAAAGATAAATAATAAATAATAAATAATAAATAATAAATAATAAATAATAAATAATAAATAATAAATAATAAATAATAAATAATAAATAATCAATAATCAATAATGAATAATAAATAATGAATAATAAATAATGAATAATAAATAATAAATAATAAATAATAAATAACAAATAAAGATAAATAATAAATAATAAATAATAAATAATAAATAATAAATAATAAATAATAAATAATAAATAATAAATAATAAATAATAAATAATAAATAATAAATAAGAAATAAGAAATAATAAATAAATATAAATATAAATAATAAATAATAAATAATAAATAATAAATAATAAATAATAAATAATAAATAATAAATAAATATAAATAACAAATTATAAATAAATATAGATATTAAATAATAAATAAATATAAATAATAAATAAATATAAATGATAAATAAATATAAATAATAAATAATAAATAATAAATATAAAATAAAAAATAAAAAATAATAAATAAATATAAATAATAAATAATAAATAAGAAATAAGAAATAATAAATAATAACTAATAAGTAAGTAATAAATAATAAATAATAAATAATAAATAATTAATAAACATAAATTATTAATAAATATAAATAATAAATAATAAATAATAAATAATAAATAATAAATAATAAATAATCGGTTACAAATAATAGATAATAAATAAATTAAAGTATATTATAAATAATAAATAATAAATAATAAAGAAAACACATGAAGAAGTATGAAGAGACGTGATAAGGGATGAAAAATCATGAAAACGCATGAAAAAGGATGGAGAAACATATGAAGAATGAGGCATTAGAAAGAATGAGAACGCATGAAAACTCGTGACAACTCTGGAAAACTCCTTAATAATTCAACATAATCATCATAATAACCCACAAAAAACCATTGATAAAGATAACAAGTCATGGAAACCCAAATAAACAGTAATAAATGGAGCTATCGTTAAAACCCGTCAAAACGGTCATAAAGAGACAAAAACATTGGACTCACATTAATGAAGATAACTTATGATCCGAGAGTCCGTTTTAGATCCGCGACCTGTCAAATCAAAGATCCTGAAACGATCTTCAACCTGAAAGGTGAAAGAGTCCGAATGGATAGGCGGATCGGAAGTTACAACCATTTAAAAAAAAGCTGACGGGGAACGGGTGCTAGAAACGAGGCATTGAAAAACATAACAAACCTGATACCCACTAAAAAGGCCATAACATATGATCTAGGAGTGCATGTGGGCGCCACGACTAGTCAAAATGAAGCTCATGGAACGAGCTATGATCTGGCAGGTGGAGGTGGCCGAACTGACACGCGGATCGAAAGTTAGGTCCGTTTGAAGACAAGTTCGACGGGACACCGGTGACGGAAATAGGGTTTTGGAGGCATTCAGAGGGGTTTTTGGGGTCGAAAAACATGACAGAAGCTAGCTTCTGTCAATTTGGTGCGTAGCTCTCTTCGCTGGCTTCGATTTGATATGTGGTAGAGCCCAAACAGACACCCGGAGCGAAAGTTATGGCCGTTTGAAGTTGGAGAACTTTTTTCAACTTTCTTATAACTCTAATATCTTCCGCACCTTAGACCGTCTCACAGTTTTGATTATATGTGCCTCTATATCTCTTCATGAGCTTCGATTTGACTGGTCGTGGCGCTTCAACGGACGCCCAGATCAAAAGTTATGGTCGTTTTAGTGATTTCGGGGTTTCTCGTGTTTTTTTTTATTTTTTCATTTCATTTCGCGGTGGTTTTACTGAAACCGCCGCTATTTCGCGGCGATTTTTAAAAAAACCGCCGCTAATCATCGAATAAAATTAAAAAAAAAATAAAAAAAAATAAAATAAAATAATAATTTTTTTCCCATTTGGCGGCGGTTTTAAAAACCGCCGCGAAATGCCGGCCTGAAATGCATTTCACGACGGTTTTTAAAACCGCTGCGAAAAAACTTCCGCTAAACGACGGTTTTCTCGTAGTGCCAGTACTTCTCCGTGGGGTTCGCCTGTCCTGTTTGTGAAGAAGGCAGACGGTACCCTCAGACTTTGTGTGGATTATCAGAACCTGAACCGGTTTACAGTCAAGAACCGATATCCCTTACCGAGGATTGATGATCTCTTTGATCAACTTTGAGGGGCCTAGGTGTTCTCAAAGATTGACTTGAGATACGGTTACCATCAATTGTGCTTTAGACCATTTGATATACCTCTTACAGCTTTTCAGAGCAGGTATAGTCTATACGAGTATGTGGTTATGCCGTTCGGTCTCACGAACGTGCCTGCAGTCTTTATGGAACTGATGAACCGAGTGTTCCATCTATACTTGGATTCTTTCATGGTGGTCTTCGTGGACGATATCTTGGTGTACTGTCACACTTGACACGACCATGCTACCCATCTTGAGATCGTTCTGAGTACACTGAGAGAGCATCAGTTATATGCTAAGCTCTCAAAATGCCACTTTTGGATGAACGAGATTCACTTCTTGGGTCATGTTATCTCAGATTCAGGAGTATCAGTCGACCCAGAGAAAGTGAGAGTAGTAGTTTCCTAGGAGCCGCCGAAAAACGTCTTTGAGGTACGAAGTTTTCTAGGGTTGGCTGGTTACTACAGACGTTTCATACAAGACTTTTCACGTTTAGTAGCACCACTGACCAGTTTGACTAAGAAGGGTGCAAAGTTATTGTGATCAGATTCTTGTGATTCATCCTTTCAGGAGCTGAAAGGGAGATTGACTTCAGCATCAATACTAGTCTTGCTAGAGCCGGGAAAGAGCTATACTGTTTATTGTGATGCTTCAGGTATCGGGCTGGGAGCTGTGCTTATGCAGGGGGAAGGAGTCGTCGCGTTTGGGTCTCGGCAGTTGAGGCCACACGAGAGGAATTACCCGACGCACGATCTCGAGTTGGCAGCAGTTGTTCATGCCTTATGCTGTTGGAGACATTATCTTCTGGGAGAACGTTTTGTGGTTTTCACCGACCACAAAAGCCTCAAGTACATCTTCACTCAGTGTGACCTGAATCTGAGACAACACAGGTGGGCCGAGTACCTTCAGTCTTTTGACTTCGAGCTTGCCTATATGCCTAGGAAAGGCAACGTCGTGGCTGATGCATTGAGCAGAAGAACTCAGATACCGACAGTTCAGGAGGCCAGCAGTGAGTGGCAGTTTATGACTTTGTTCTCTAAGATGCATTTGGAGGTTCATGACAGACATGGACAAACGTTTCTTTCTTTTGGAGCTGTTACATCTACTCTTCTTGATCAAGTGCGAATGAAGCAACTATCAGATTCTGAATGCCTAGTCCTACGAGAATGTGTGTCAGGAGAGGACCCTATTCCTGGATGGACCATAGGTGAGGTTGAGATCTTGCGTTTCCAGGGGCACGTATGGGTGTTAGTAGACATACACGAGGAGCTGATGCGAGACTTTCATTCCTCAGTTTGGGCAGTTCATCCTGGTGTCACCAAGATGTATTGTGATCTACACCGTCAGTATTGGTGGCCTGGTATGAAAAGAGATGTTGTTGGTTTCTTCATGAAGTGTTCCACCTGTCAGCAGGTGAAGGCGGAGCATCAACGACCAACAGAGCTTTTGCAGCAGTTACCCATTCCCAAGTGGAAGTGAAATGATGTCGCGATGGATTTCTTGATAGGGTTGCCGAGGTCGCCTCGAGGGAATGATGCAGTATGGGTTGTCATTGACAGACTCACTAAGGTTTCTCACTTCTTGTCGATCAAGGAGACCTTCAGTGTTGATGAACTGGGAAGGTTGTACATCCGAGAGATTGTACGTCTACATGGGATTCCACACTCCGTTATTTCAGACAGAGATGCATGTTTTACTTATCGAGTCTGGTAGGGGATTCATAAGGCTTTGGGTATACAGGTACTTTTGAGTACAACTTACCATCCCCAGACAGATGGCCAGTCCGAGCGTACGATTCAGGTGATTGAGGACGTGCTTCGAGCATGAATCCTAGATTTTGGAGGTTCTTGGGAGAGACATATACCTCTTGTGGAGTTTACCTACAATAATAGTTTTCAAGCAACTATTCAGACAACACCTTATGAGGATTTGTATGGTAGGCCATGCCGATCACCCTTATGTTGGCTGGAGGCAGGAGATACAGCTATGCTAGAACCTCATCTTGTTCTGGAGACCATAGATCAGATAGAGTTGATTCAGAAGAGGATGACTGCCATATAGTCTCGAAAGAAGTCTTATGCTGATCGACGGAGACGACCTCTGGAGTTCGAGGTCGGAGATCAGGTTTTCCTACGTGTCACACCAAGGTTGGGACATAGGAGTATTAGGAGACAAGGTAAGCTTTCGCCGAGGTACGTCAGGCCGTTTGAGGTTTTGGAGAGAGTTAGGCTAGTTGCCTATCAGTTGCAGTTACCTCAGAGGTACTGGGCTATGCACGACGTTTTCCACGTTTCTTATCTTCGACATTACTTCTCAGACTCATCTCATGCTTTCCAACCCGAGGAAGCCGAGTTGGAGGTGGATGCATCTTTCGAGGAGCATCCTATCGATATTTTTGATCGAAGTGCGAAGGTTCTCCATGGACAATCTGTTCCTCTAGTACGAGTGCTATAGCAGCACGAGCGAGTACAGGACGAGACTTGGGAGAGGGAGACTGATGTACGATCGTAGTTGTCAGAGCTGTTCGGGGTTTCTTCTTCTACGCCACCTTTCTAGGGAAATTCGGGGACAAATTTCTTTAAGGAGGAAAGTTTGTAAGAACCCGGATCTTCTTTTCAGGTATGTTTTCCTTTTTTGGTCGTTTTTGAGAATTAGAGGAGTTTCTGGAAATTTTTGAAGTACATGCCATGTACTTTCTGAGTACACGCCGTGTACTCGATTACAATGGGTAGCTGTGTGCTGGACATATAACGACCACACACACGGCCGTGTGTGGTGACCTGGAGACCGCCTAAATCGGAGTGCGGAAAGAGAAATTACACGCCGTGTACTTCTAAAGTACATGCTGTGTATTTTCTTTTTTTTTCATTAAACGCACCGGGGTCGCGTCTGACAGACAGAAAGGGATTCTTCTAGGTTTGGTTCATCCGAGAGCCCCCGTACGACCGTGATCTTTCTCCGAGCCCCCAAGAGAGCATCCAATCTCTGATTCGACCACCATCGATTGTGCTGGGATTGCCTCGGTAAGATCTTCCTTCTGCTAGAGCTTCGTTTCATGATTCCTCCTCTTTCTCAAGTTATCCTCCGTTGAACGTTTTAGACGTTTTTGTAGATCTATGGTGTTCTTGGGCGATTCAAGGCTTGAGGTTCACGTATAGCGATCTCCCAACACCGAGGTAGGTGGTTTGTGCCTTTCTGTTGAAAGTATTTGAGTAATATGTGCAATTTTGTCCAATACCCTTGAACGCGATATTGCGAATTTACCGTTTTAACCCTATTAATTTCCCTCCATGCTTGTATGCTTGAGTAGAGGTTAATTGAATGTGAATAGGGTTGATTTCTATGCTTTGGAAGAGTTTTCCCATGCATGTTCTATTTAAGACCATTTGGTCATGTTTAGCCTGTTAGGCTTCCTTGATGTTTTCCCATTCCTAGTACTGTAGGATGGAGTGAATATTTGATTTGACATGCTTGATATGCTATAGACTGTTTAGCCAAGTAGTTCTTGAGGTTTACTTTGGCCGTAACTATAAGGGGAATTGACCGTGTGAGCTTCCTTAGAGAGTCTTTAACCACTTTTGACTATAAAGGGAATTGACCGTGTGAGCTTCCTTAGATATTCTTTATCACTTCGACTATAAGGGGAATTGACTGAGAGTGCTTCCTCAGAGAGCCTTTGTTATATCCTTGTAATTTGAACGAGAAGGGTAGACTGTGTGTGCTTCCCAAAGGGTTGCTTGTATTGCTAGGTAGGACCAAAGGGGACAGGCTGTGAGTACTTCTCAGAGGGTTACCTGTTTGTGTTTTCCTGCTTGATTAGTTGTTTATTTGATATTTGAAACTGAATGCTTTGAAACTATATGATTGGTTACTGCTGAGTACTTCCTTGTTTACTTCCTTTTTTGTTTATTACCTTCCATATATTCACTGACTGTTAGACACATATCTTGTGGTGGTTGCCTACTAGGATTTAGTCTCACACCCAGTTTGGGGCATGCTTCTGGGCCTAAACAGATTATATTTCTGGAGGTATATATAAGGGCAAATGCCCTTCTACTTTAGGTACTTGAGTGCTGTGGAGCTAGAGAGCATGAGACCAAGCTGAGGCTTGTGATGCTGAGGAGCTGTCATCTGTCTTTCTTTTGTACTTTGGTTTAGTACTGTTTGTATTCCAACATTGTGATTTGTTTGGATGCTTTCCTAGACATATGTATCATGCATCATTCATATATATATATATATATATATATGTGTGCTCCAGTTTATTATTTCTAGTCTTCCGTTGTTTCCTTTTGTATATATTATTACTACTTTCACTATTGTATATCTGGTTTACTTCCACTGTGTTACTCTGCCAATGAGGGCATAGTTTCCCCACCATCACAGCCAAGGCCATCACTGCTAGTCGGCAGCCTCTGACATTCGGGGAAATGCACTTGAGGCCATGTGACCAATTGGGTACAGAGTGCTTCTGGTCGGCTTCCGAAACCGGGACGTTACAATATATACATGTATATACACCGCACCGACATATTATATAAAACTACATCAAAAATTTATATTGGAAATTTGGAATGAAAATCGACACTAATAGAAATTTCATCTTATAAACTGGAATTGAAATTTTGTATTTAAAACTAAATTGGAAATTTATACTTGAAATTTTTAGTGCATACATATATTAAAAATATTCGGTGCAAACATACACACTTAAATGAAAATTTACTGTAAATTTGATCACCGGTGAAAATTTACATGGAATTTGCATTGTGAATTTTCCCGAGGAATTTGAATAAATTTTCAATTCAAATTTCCATATAAAACTATATTACAAATATGTTAATACATAAGTAAAAAAATGAAAATCTTCATTATAAATTTTCCATAAAAACATTGTAAAAAATTTCACTAAAAAATTTTACTTCAAATTTCCGCTTAAATTTTAAGTTAGTTTTTATTATGACTATACTAAAATTTTGATTATTAAAATTTTAAAATAAATTCATGTTTATGTTTTAAGTGAAAATATATTAACACATACAAAAACACAATGAACTTTTTCACTGAAAATTTGAACTCAAGTGTTCAGAAGGAAATTTCATGTGCAAATTCTCATTGGAATTTTCCAGTTATCGATGTAAATTTATACACGAGATTTAATTTTGAGTGAAAATTTCAACTTAAATTTTATTATAGTTAAAATAAAAATTTGAATATAAAAATTCTAAAATAAATGCGTATTTAAATTTTCAATTCAAATATATTAACATATAAAAAATGGAATTTTGCATAGAAAATTTGAAATGGAAATTTCCTAGGGAAATTTCTGGTGCACACTTTCCCTGAAAATTTACAGTGCAAACTTTCACTGGAAATTTTCAGTGAAAACTTCAACTAGTAGTTCAGATTTATGTATATTTCCCACTATACATTTTCATTTAAAATTCCTAGTGCAAATTTTCACTGAAAATTCCCAATAAAATATCAATGTATGATGGACATTTTCAATGAAAACTAAAAAAACACAAATACAAACATATAAATAAAAATAAAAATTTTAATACTAAATTATAAACTTTATGTCAAAATTTACAGTGGAAGTTTTTAGTAAATATATACAAACATCCATATAAATTTGTATTGGAATTTTGTGTTTTACATTTACACTGTAAATCCCCACTGATATAAATCTATACTAAAAATTTCCAGTTCAAAATTTGAATGAAGGTATATATACATACACATAAACATATATGTATTTATACAAATATAAATATATAATATAATTTTAAGTGTAAATTTACACAGGATAGCCACATAATTCCATTGAAAATTTCCAATGAAAACTTACTATGAAGATTTAAAGCTAATAGTGGAAACTATGTTTGTTGCGGCAAGTTCATTCCTAACATGATCTGTTTTCGACATTATTCATTATTCCTTGCATGTTGATCCAGTTGATGATATATTTGACATGTATTTGGGTTTTATTTCACTACCTATGACCACAGGATGAAAATTTTCATCACAAATTTTCAATTCGAATTTCCACCTAAATTACCAGTGAAAATAGATTAATCATAAATAAACAATGCAAATTGGCCCTGGGAAATTACATTGAAAATTTGAAAAAAGAATTTGGCATCTTAATTGTTTAATTTTGATTTCCATTTAAATTATAAGTGATAGTATATCAATACACAAATAAACAATGCAAAATTCCAGTAGAAATTTCCACTATTTATTTTCATTGGAAATTTCCTCTGAAAACTTCCACAAATTATTAGTGTTTATTTCCTAAACATAATATATTTCCTATTATCAATATATAACTATTTTTTTTAGTGAGAAATTTTAATACAAATTTTCAGTGTATGCATACATAATATATTAATATATAAAAAACAATGTAAATTTTAAACACAAATTTTCACCGATAAATCTAGAGTGAATAAATATAAAAAATGTATATAGTTAAAAAATATGAATAGTTATTATATATTTATAAATATATAACTAATTATTAACTATTTTTATATGTTTAGTTTTATTTACTATTATTATATATTTATTATTGTTTTATATTTTCACTTGTATTATTATTAATGAATTTTAATTATATATTTTGTTTTTATTTAATGTTTATGGGTTTGAGGTTTTTTGTAATTGTATTCCACCTAGATTGAAGAGCATTTAAGCCTAACACATTCAAATAAATCAATTAATTTTTTAAAAACCAATCTAATTTAAAATTGAGATCTTCCGCACATAATTTTTTTACACTTGGAAGTCATCCCGCGGAGGACTTGAAGCTCAAGTTGGTATCCCCAACTCGAGATGATATTTTCTGGACAAGTAGTCCCATCTGTCATGTCGGGTTACCCAGGGTTGATCCCTAATAAAAACGATTCTTTTTTTAACAGTTTAACCCCTCAACACGTCTGTGGATAATAATGATAGGGACCTCATCCCAGTTCAAGACAAAAAAGTGAGAGAGAAGATGTGACTATTACGTCATCAATTGGAATAATGAGGAGCTTAGTCCTTAATTGTAATTAGGGGATTTATGTTAAAACTGAAGTTACAAAACCGCACGATTTGAATATAGTTAAATCAAAACATAGTGGAAACTATCAGAGGAAATTTCAAATTGTATTCAACTTCTAATCCGAACTAAAAATTTCCAGATGACATTTACACATTGAATCAATCGGTAAATAAAAATTAGTTCTATTGTATGAAATCCAAATATCCAGTGGAAGTTTCCAATGAAAATTTATAGTGCAAATACCAACTAGAAATTCACAATGAAAATTTTCACTAGAAATTCCTGATGGAAACTCTAAATAGATATTGCAAAAAACATTCCCACTGGAAAAAAATGACATTGAAAATTCCCAGAGAAAAATCACTCTAGATATGTCAAACAATAATTTACACTTTTTCAAAATACTCAAAAAGGACAAGAGTACCTTAAAAATTTATCAATTCCAACCAATTGGAAAATCTCAAAGTAAATCACCAGTTCTATAAATCAATTTGAAAAAATCAGTTTTAAATACTAATAGACAATTACCACTATAAAAGGAAAATCCAAGTAGGAATTGAAACTAAAAAATGGAAGCAAAAATTCATACTACAAATCAATTGGATGACATTGGAAATTTACAGTTGAAACTCATAGTGCAAATCAATTAGAATTTCCAGTGAAATTTCCCATTCTTTAAATTACTATAAAATAAAGTAAACTTCAAGTGAAAATTTCTAGTTGAACATCCCCATCTGAAAAACTAAATTATCACATTCCGAGTGTTCTAATAACCCACACACAAATAAAAACTGAGACAATATTAATCTCCCTATCTCTATAGATTTAAATATTTATAAATAAACAACCAAATACGACTCTATCCCATTTAATCCAATAAATAATAAAGAATATGACAAACATAAATCGAATAAACCACCTTTCATCTTTCATTATTGTCTATAGAAAGCCAAGATTGAATTGTTCTGACAGACATCATCTGGGGGTATGCCGAAAGGTTTGGTAAAGGGTTTTTTGAGGGGTTTGTTGAGATATTCACTAAGGGGTTATCTGAGGGATTCATCGAGTGATTCACCAAGGTATTTGATGAGGGGTTTGCTGAGGCATTCACCAAGGGTTTCGCTGAAGTGTTTCCCGAGGGATTTGGTGGGGGATTCACCAAGGGATCCGACCACCAGTAATTTCCGACTGGCTGCCTAATTTCATTTTCATACCCCATTACTGATCGAAGGGCTATAAAAATAACTAGACATGTGACACCCATTCAACGACCAACATGATGGTTAGTTCTAAGGTCCAACTTGATGTTCAGGTCTAGGGGCCAAACCGAGATGATAATTTATGCTCTCTCCTCCCTTAAAAATTCTTTATTTTTTTATCATTATTATTTAAAATAAACAAATTCTTATAACTACTTTACCCGAAAACATGTCAGACACCTCCATCCTTAAAGGATTCCTTCCCAACTCTCTCACCATCCAACACAACTCACATAACTTTTATATTTTAATTTGTTAATAATTTTTATAATTTATTTATAAAATAATGGACTTTTTATTCCTCCAGAAAAAGAAACACACAACATCCTGTAACCTCTAAAATTAAAATTCATGAATCACCACAATCCATGCACACAACACCATTTATGTGGAGCCCCATTCATGCCTCATCTGCATGCTTTGGGACCGAGCAATAGTTCTCTCACCTTTGAACCACCGTCATGCCCTATCACCATCACGTCCATGCCGAGCAGCCTCCACCCAGAGACCCTATGCACGACCTCTACTCAGAATTGATCCTGTCGCACCAGAAGCCATCACCATGTGATAATTGGGAAAATAGGGATCACCGATATGATCCCAAACCACCTCTGATCATTCACCGTTCTCATCGCACCTCGATTATATTCTCGATCACGAACCCGCACCCGTAGTACTGATATGATCCATTATAAAATCACCATCCTGTTCATCGTACATATAATCAACAAAAATATAGGGGTTTAGTCGCACCTAAACCCGCCCAGACAATGTTAAACCGCAACCCCATGGGCCAATGAGGAAGAATAAGAAGAACAGTGTGGAGAAATACACAAGAACGAAGTAAAATCCATCTTTTTCCAAGATCTCTCAGCCAACGATTATGCAATGGGATATCTAGGGGTAAAACAAAGTATAACAAATAAAATTAAATCAATAATTTGATTTATCATAATTGAGCTCATGCAAAGGGCGGATAAATCACAGATCAAAAGCAGATTAATTATCCATGCTAAACCTTTTAATCAAAAGGGAGAAAAACACAAACGATGATTCCTACCATGATTATGG
The DNA here is from genome assembly GCA_963277665.1 of Viscum album. Lineage (NCBI taxonomy): Eukaryota > Viridiplantae > Streptophyta > Magnoliopsida > Santalales > Viscaceae > Viscum > Viscum album. The sequence continues at coordinate 836,303,360 of OY728153.1, forward strand.
ATTGATCATTGGTAAATAATTCATTTTCCAATGATAAGGAATACCCACTGCGTTTGCTACCAGTCGATCCACCTTGATTTGATCATCGTTCGTTGTTCGATGTCGATATGCCATTGAAGAACACTCTCCTCCTCTTTTTAGATCTAGAAAGGGTTATGTATCCAACCCTTGAAAAACTATGATAATAGGGTATTTATAGAGGATTTTAATTAGGTCATTTAATAAAACAAAGGAAAAAATTATTTATTTATTTTAATTAAGTGTACTCGCGAACGATTTTCTTAACCAAACGTTTAGTGCTGACCAACTTTGGGTCATGCCTAGGGTAAACCCCATATTCTAAACTCAACGGTGATATCATATTTTCGACTCGAGACTTTATTTATCAGATATTCCATTATTTCTAAAAAATTGTACACGCGTGATATAAAATATATTTAATATTTTTATAAAATTAATTTCAAGTTCACCGGTGATCATAATCACGCACCATCTCAGCGCCTGACTCCAAAAATATTCCTTAATATATTTCAAAATCTTACAAAGAAAAAATAGATTCCCTACAAATACCCAAGTATACAAGACCAAATGAATAAGAACCCAAACCAAAAATATAATTTTAATAATAATAATAAATCATAATAATTTTTCATGGAAAATTGAAAAATAATTTTAATTTTGAAAACCAATTTTAACAAATCTCCACCTTTTCAAATAAAAATAAAGCAAAATTAACATATGATGTTCTTGTAAGGCCTATCTAGCCTACCAATAGGTTCAGGCAGATTTTTTACTAACAGAAAACCTAAGACTACAATATTCGCCCAACACAGACACTCTCAGGATGTGTGTAACACCTTGAGATTTTGTGATATATATTTTTTGTATTAATTTAATCTTTTCGATATTTTTTATTTCATGATACACTGAATATAGCTTGTGTTGTATGAAAGCACCAAGTTATTCATGCTTTGTACACAACACCAAGTCGAGGATGCACCACACACAACACTTAGATTACCTTGTGGTACACGAAACACTATGTTTGGCTTATGTTACACACAATGCAGAGTTCTTTTGATAGCTTGCATTACACACAAGACCGAGTTTTATCAAACAATAGTATATTATTAAAATATTATTATTTAATATAATAAGATATAACCTAGCTATTAAATTAGCGGTTATGAATAACATTAACTAAATTTATGAAAATATATGATTTATAAGATGAATTCATTGGTTACCAATTAATTATAAATGAAAATACATACCAATTTAATATAAAGGAAATATTTTTATTTTTATATTCCCAAAGTCATTCTGTATTAATAAATTAAATTAATTATAATTAGTGAATATTATTAATGAAATATATATGTCATATATTTAATAATTTTTTTTGATATTCATCCAAGATATTTTATTGGCATAAGATAAAAACAAACCCAATTTTATGTATAGAAACCTATATTTTTCTAAAAGGTAATTTTACCGCCTTTTAATGGCGAATCCATTTTAAATATAATTTTTGAAACTTTTAGGATTTTTATATGAAAAAATAAACTTATTATTTTAAATCAGGGTATCAAAATTTACTTTGGTTTGACTTTTGGTATTTTTATGATAAGTTTCATGTTTTGACGAATAGTGAAAAATATTGAAATTGTAATTGAAAACAATTTTTTCATCAAAATAATTTATAGTGTTAAATTATATTTTTGATTTATTTTAAAGTATAATTAGATAAAATTTTTATCGTTTAATCCAAATTAGGTAATTAGAATCAATTTCACATTAACATGTTAATATTTTGGACGTTTTAACTTTAAAAACCCGTTTTCTCAATCCGTCAATGGGATTAATTTTTAATTAATTTATAAAAATTATGTATTTTTAATTATGAAAAATGGATTCCATATTTGGAATCAGAAGGTAAAAATTTAGTAAATAGGCCCCTTTTATCTTCAGATAATATGAATAGTAACTTTAGTAATTTTTATTACCACGGTTAAGGGTAAATCAGGTAATTAAGGGTAAAAATAATATTATAAATATTATAAAACTACCCTAACACTTGTCCAAAAGTTATTGGATGAAGATAATTTGAACCTCAACACATAAGGGTCAAAATTTAATAATTTAATGGATGCTTTTCCATGAAAATGACTTAAATAATACTAAACTCAATGGGAATGAAAAAATGACACTTTTAATTTTAATAAGTATAATATTTTTAATATGTGGTTAAATAGGAGATATGCTATACTATGTATATTATTATGAAATATAAGAGGTTTAAATACATCATGTTTTTTTAAATTTCAAGTGAAGAAATAATTATCATAAATAATCACATAATATGATGTAATAATTATTCAATTAATGAAACAATCAATGAAATGATATTATAAATATTAAAATAAATATAATTTGACTTAATTAAGGTGATAAAATATTTTTTAGGTTAATAAGATATGTTAGGGGTGTATTAAATTAATTTTTTCAAATTTATCTTACTGGATTGATTTTATTAAAGTCAATGTAATGAATAATGTCAAAATTGACACTATTGATATTTTATGAAAATAATATTTTATTAAATTAGTTAAAAATAATAAAAATCATAAGTAAGGACAAATAGGATAAATTATGATCTAAAATATTATAAGGTGACCATTTGTGGTTCAATTTACAACTTAAAAGTAAAACTCACAACCTTTTGATATCAAAAAAGCTGTTACCATAGTTAAAACTAAAATAAGTTAACTAAGGGTTAATAAAAAAGATAAGGTTTAAAATTACACAAAAACTTGCCTAAAATATATTGGTTGGTGATATTAAAACCATATCACATATTATATTTGAATACATGGCCTTTTTTAGGCATTTTTATTGAGATTTAAGTTATTATAAATTAATCTTTTGAGAAATCCAAAAGTGCCCCTCACCTTCATTATAAAAGGACACCTCCTACCTAATTTCATTTCACCATTTCGAGTCTTCTAGATCGACCAAACTCTACTAAATTCAATTTTAAATTACCCTAGATACATTCTAGAGGTGCTGGTCTTCCCAAAGGACTAACTCTAGAGTATTTTATAGGAGATCTAAAGGATCATTTCGAAGAAGAGATAATCACTCTAATCAATCACTCTCTTTTTATACTCTTCTATACCTTCTATAAATCTATTATATATATCATATAATAATAACTTAATAATATTAAATATTATAAAATGTTATTATAATTATGAGCACGCCATTATAAATCCCCTTTCCCATCGAACGAGAAGTGAAAGTATCGCTCATGCGTACGTATGACTTATCTTCACCACGTAGTGATACAATTCATTTTCCATATACATATTTTATAAGTGGGAATTATTATGGGTATAATATTTATATATTATATTTATTACATAATTATACTTCTTTAATTAAAATATCATATCTACCATTTTACCATATAATCTTTTGGGAAATGATAACGTCGCTTGTAGGTATGTATGGATTACCATATCCACAATGCGATGAGATTCGTTTTTCATCTATATTTAACATGGATGGTAATAAAGATGAATTTTATGAATATATATGATATATATAAAATAATAATTATTTTTTAATGATAATATATCATATAATTTTCTTTCTTTTACTATGACAAGAAAATGAAAATAACATTCATGCATATGTACGACCTACCATCTCCATGAATGGTGTAATTTATTTTCTAACTTTAAATTTTATGAATCACCATAAATACATATATGATAAATATATATGATATTTATTTCATATTTATAATTATAGAGATTATGAAATCATGATCTATGTAAGAGGACCAAGGATAACAAGTCAAAACACATGCAAAAAACAAAACTAATATTACCTGAAGCGTAACATTAATATAGAATTGTTAATAAATAAGTAATATAAATTCATAATAAAATAATATATGGTATTAGATATAAGAATATGGTTCTTTAATAAATTTATAATAAACTTATATTTATTATATTGGAAGTTTGTACGAGTACGACGAGAGTCAAGACCTAAGGTTAGATATCTTCGTCTCACTTTTATTTCTGTAGGACACATGACTTATAAGCTACTTGTTTATTTTGTGGTGTATATATAGTCCAAGAATTTATTTTATGAGTATTATTCTGATTATTATGGTATTTTCATATCTATATAATTTTATTTCTTTCATGGACACACTATTATACTGATTATAAAGTGATAAGTATTTATTCCACAATCTCATCAAAATTCAGGATTATTTCATTTTAAATCTCTATTGAGGAATATTTATCCTCTACATCCATGTTTTATAAAAATGTTTTTAATATTATCCTATGAATATGTAAATTTATTTTTACCCATGTTTGAATTTTTAATAAATGGTTTGAAATGAATCTTTTTGTCGTTTTCCGAATGAGGTACTTCGTGACTTTTCTGGAAAAATATGGAAGGAATATTTTTAACTTATAAGTCATGAATGGATTTTTACACTTTCATGACACCTTATTTCCTCGAAGATTCCCTTACAATTTTACAAATTTATTTTTAAATAAAATGTTTTTTTAAAATTACACGATATTTAAAAAGAAAATATCTTAAAAATAGAAAGGATATTTTATTCAAGAATGATTTCAAGTGATCTCTCAAAATTATTTTCCATCTAAGATAATGTTATTTGATATTACTTTTTTTTACTGAGAATATGATCCAATGATACCATTCTTATTATTTATATGAATAGTTTATGTTTATGATGGATCGATGTTGATGAATTATGTTTCTCTTCCACGAGTTATGTTATGATGAAATTTTTATGAAACTCATTTCTTTTTATGGCTTCTGATATGATTTATGTTCTCATGGAATATATATGTATGGTTTTCATTACATGATGGGTGAGACCTATATGACCATCCAATGCATTGGGTAATTATGGATAGCTCATGAGGTATACATGTTATGCGTGAAATTGATTTCATGTTCACAATTCTATGCATGGACCTAGTTTTCATTTCTATAATTTTATGAATAGACCTGGTTTTCATGTCCATATATTTATGTAAGGTCCTGATTTCATGTCCTTAATTTAATGAGTGACCCTGTTACTATTTATACATGTTCACAAAGTTACAAGCTTATCTGTATTCCATAATTTCATGTCTAATTTTAATTTTATGATATCATGGATTATGTTCTTTGATTTATTTATGATTCTTGTCTTATTAACTGTCAATTTTTATTCCATGATTCATGTTTATGATCTTTTATACATAGGGTATGATATTATAATGTTATTATCACATTATCATACCCTTATACTCATGTTTATTCTTATATATCTTCCTGGTTTACCCTTACTGATCATCTGAGACCGCCCTTTTCTTATGTTTCCTTTCCTCAGGTTACAAGGAAAGGTTTTAAGTAGGAGTACTAAAGAGAATAATCATGGTGGGAAACATTAAAGATCTTACACCAGACTAGACTTTTGTGTTACAAGTTTCTAAAGGGACTAAACTAATATAGTCTTTGGGTGTGAGATTGTATAATGTATTAAATGTTCCAAAAAAAGTACATAATGTCAATGTACATTAAGATTGGGTCATTATAGTTGGTATTAGAGAAAATGTTTTGTCAAACTTTAGAAACTCAAATGAGAAAACTTTAGTGATATCCCTAGGGATATTTATAAGTACATGTCGAGGGATGTCTCTAAGTATTAGACTAAGGTGTCATATATTTAAAAGTATGTGTCATGATTTAGGCATCCTATGTAATAGACCGGGCCCTCTTGGCCCATTACTTTGCCAAAATAAGGATCCACCAAAACAGCGGCATCGGTCACGGTGGAACCGTGACGGTGACACCATGATGGTGGCACTGTGTCCTCACCCATCCCTCTGTTTTCTTTTTCCAATCCCGCTCCCGCAACGTATTTTTTTTTGATGTAAATTAATTATTTTACCCTTTTTTAAAGACATTTAAAGCCCATAATTAATTATTAAAAATCCCGAGAAAACTCCCTGATGGGGGGCATTAAATAACACCTTAATATCATCGTGTGTAACTGCCCACCCGCGTAGGAAACCGCGATCTGACTTTCCAGGCGTTCAAAATTCCATATCCCGTAACATTAGGATCTCCTCTTTATATCTCCCGCTAGAGTTTCTTCTTTTTTTTCTTCTCAGCTAGATTTCTTTCTTCTTCCTGGTGCACCTGGAGTTCCTCTCTTCCTGTGGCTTGTGGTGCGCCTCTTCTGGAGATTTCTTCACCTCTTAGAGTCCACGAAATTACTCCCCTGAAAGCCGCGCATCCCCTGTTCTTGGCGTGTGGAGAAAAACTTCGATCCTTGATCAAACAGGTAGGGATTTTACTTCGTCTCTCCTTCATATGTATCATTCGGGGTGGGTATGCTTCTGTTTCTATGGGAGTGGGTGAAACCAAACCTTAATGAAGATAACAAATAGACTTTAAAGAATGAAGGGGGTGTGATCGATGTTCTACAACTTTTCTTTACCCTTGTTTATTCAGGTTGTGAACTTTTGGGCTATGCTCACTGAAAATCATGGCAGTTGGTGGTCTTTCCTGGAGCACTGATGAACCCTTGTCTTCTGTGATGATTAAATGACTGTAACTTGGAAATTGGTTAAGCACATAAACTCAGTGGATTAAATGGATACCAATTAAACATAAATCCCTATGTGGTCACCCAGGCTAACCAACAGAAAGAAGAAAATAATGAATTATGTGCTTGAACCTGGAAGTTTCCCATACTTTGTTTTGGTAGTAGGTGTGTTGTTTTGTTTGATTTCCTATGGGGTGATGTGGGTGAGGATGGGATCCTCTTTGTTTTGAGTCTAAAACTGTGTGGTTGCTCTGCTTGTGATACGAATTGGGGTGGAATCCTCTACTATTGGCATATTGTTGGTTCATGGTTTTGGGGATGTGGGGATGTATCTTGAAGCCTGCATTGGTTATAGTACTTTGAGGGATCTCACTTATCCCTCTGTTGTTGTGACTTCACAAGAGAATCGGGTGTGAATGCTTAAATTGTTGTTTGGCGGTTTCTCTTTTCCTAGCTTGTGGTTATGCCTATTAGTTTCCCAGTAGTGTAGGACTTTACTTAAATGGGGTTACCTGAACATGAAGACAATAATGGGTTAAATAGTGCTGTGACTCGGCTGTGAGTAGTGTGCTTTCTATGAATAGTGACGAGTGTGCTTGTGCGGCCTTGGAAACCCTAGGTTGGGATGAGTGCTTGTTACCTACATATATATATTGTAGTTCTTACGTTTCTTATTCGCGCCCCACCCAAGTTGAGCACTTAGTGCCAAACACCCCCATTCCATGGGGGATGGTGTTTTTCCCAACACTCCTATGAGTGGATGGTTATTAGCTCCTTTTCTGCTCCCTTTTTCGAATAGCCAAAGACTCTTCGGGCAGGATGTGATGGCCTGAAGTCCATTATTAGCCCAAGAATCTTTGGGTAGGGTAGTGTGGTGGTTGGACCAGGTGTTTGCGGGCAAGTTGTTTCCCAAGTATCTTTGGGATGAGGCCCAGGTGTCTTTAGGCGTGGCAGTGGTTTTTCTGGCCTAGGTGTTTGCGGGCATAGTTACATGTGGTTGTTATGGCCCAAGTGTCTGTGGGAGGGATAGTTGTTGTGGCCCAGGTGTTTTTGGGTGGGATGCGTGGTTGTGGCCCAGGTGTGTGCGGGTGGGGTGTGGTAGTGGGACTGCAGTGAAAATGGCGGGATTGGTTCGATGCGTAGGATGTCTTCAATAACCAGTGGGAAAGTGGCGCGGGGTACCCAAACGTCGATGTTCTATTACTATACTTTACTTGAATTGCATTATTTGGGGAGTGTGACTTGGTGAGGCTTGGGTGGATAGTTTTCCTTGCTAGGTGTTTTGGTTCTCTCCTTTTTCACGGGGCATTAGAATTCCTCCCCACTTGTGCACAGGAGTCTTTGGTTTTACCTACTGAGTATACTTGTATGCTCACCCTACGTATATAAAACTGCTTTTAGGTTTCCAGGATGACTTCAGGGATCGTGCAGGCCCATACTAGCTCGGACGTTGGGATAGTTGCAGTTGCTGTTTTTCTTTCTTTGGTACTATACCTTTGTAGTCTCCTTGTACTTTTGTATCATTTACTTTTGGAACATGCATCTGGGAATGGTTTGTTTGGGATTTACTTGTACTTTTAGTTTTGGTGTTGTGGGATTTACTATCTTATCTACCGATCCTATTAAAGAAAAAGGGTAATTCCTTCCATCTAGTGTGTGATTTTATACCCTTGGTTCTAGTTGCCACTCCAGGACCTATTGAAGGCGGGTCTCGGGGGTCATTATCTCTTCTTCAACTTAAAGAAGGAAGGGTCTGGCAATCTGCTGTCCCTTCCCTCATCTTGGTGAAGGCGGGTCATGACAAAATGGTATTAGAGGATGAGGTTGAGAGATAGGATGGAGTCTGGAGTTAGGCACAATGAGGATTGCATGGGATGGTAGGGAAACATTGTTGGGTGATCTTGGTGCGTGAATTAGGCCAGGGAAGACCTGCTAGGACATGGGATTTTAGGCCCCCCCATGATCCGATGTAAGGACTCTAGGCCTACCGAATGACCAAGTGAGGCTGCACTGATTGCAGGGTAGAGACCATAGGGAAGGTACATGCATCATAATGACACGTTTTCTTGTGTTTCATGGGTATTTTGGAAATTTAAAATGAATAAAAAGTCCAAGAAAAAAATTTAAGAACAAAATTCTACACTACTCGGGCTTAGGTACTCCTTGTTTACCTTGCAGCTATGGCACCTAGGAGACGACCATGAGTAGTGTGGGAGATCGAGGCCGAGGAGGTTGACTTGGATGATCAAAAGAGGGATGACCGAGAGGAGGATGACGATCAATGGTAGAGGATGATTCGTGCCTTTCAGCAGCAGACCCTCAGGAAGTACGAGGGCAGCATCTCAGATATGAAGATAGAGAGCTGGCTAGAGGAGCTGGTGATAGCCTTCAGCTTGATCCGGGCTCTGACAGAGTATTGGGTTCCTTTGGCTGTGAGCCATATGTGGGGAGCGACACGTCAGTGGTGGACGCTTTACCTTGGGGAGAAGAGGGAGGCTGAGGTGATGTGGACTGATTTCGAGAAGGAGTTCTGGGAGGAATTCCTCTCTTCCATGACAAAGGCTGAGAAGAGGAAGAAGCTACTCCCCCTCCAGCAGGGGAGAATTTCAGTAAGAGAGTTGGGGATCAAGTTCAAGGATCTCCTCTGCTTTTCTCTGGATCTCTTTCCGGATGAGGATTCTCGGGCGAGACGTTTGGAGGAGGCGCTTCGACCTTCTCTGCAGTATGCTATTACTCCATTCACCCTACCGACGTACTTGGAGGTACAAAAGAAGGATGAAGTGGTGGAGAGGATTCACACGCTGAGAGGTGTTCACGAGAGGGAATCCAGTTGGGCTCGTCGAAGGGGAAGTCCGTCAGCAGCAGGCCTCCAGCATCAGGGCCCTCTAGGTTCTGACCAGCAGGGAGTAGGCCTCAACAATTCCAGTTCCGATCTCCCAGTCCTCTCCATTTCCTTTAGGGCCCAGGACTGAGGTTCTTTATCTTTGGAAACCATGGGAACCTTCAAAACTAGTGCCCAGACATAGTACAATACGGTGGGGGTGGGCAGGTTCAGCGCCCACCTCAGCAGCAGCAGTTTCCAGCTGGGCCCTTTCAGCAGCAGCATGGGCAGCGAGCTCCCGCTCCTCCAAGGGAAGACGTTGCAGGAGGAGGCCGACCTCAGGGCGCTCCTCAGGGACCCCGACCAGGGCGTGGTCGGGGAGGTGGTCGACAGCCGAGAGGCAGAGGAGCTGGGCGTGGACAGTTGCACACTATAGAGGCAGCAGTTCCAGCAGGGCCAAAAGTCATTCGAGGTACGATCAACTTGTTTAGTACTCTTGCCTATGCCTTGTTTGATACAGGAGCTTCACACTCCTTTGTTACACCCAGTCTGGCCCGTGCTATGGTTCTAGATTCCAAGAGACTTCTAGTGCCCCTGGTGTTGAGTACACCAGTCGGAGGTCAGACTGACTTGTTGTATGTTTGTCGAGGATGTAGACTGATGATAGGTCCACATCAGTCAATCAGGGATCTTCTACTATTTCAGATACAGCCATACGATGTCATCCTAGGCATTGAATAGCTATTCTCTGTATGTTCCATCATTGACTGCTTTTGAGGAAGGGTCATGTTTTCAGACTTGGGTGGCTGATGTGTAACTTTTATCGGTGAGCGGGGTGGCCAGAAGAGCAGCAGGTGAGAGGAACCCCTCCTTTCCTTATTATCTGAACTGTCAGTGGAGTTGGTGGACGCATAGATGGTGGAAGTTCCAGGGGTCGTCAGTGAGTTTATGGACATCTTCCTTGAAGAGGTGACAACTCTACCCCCTCAACATGATGTTGAGTTTAGGATAGACTTGCAACCTGGTGCCCGTCTGATTTCGATGGCCCCCTACCGGATGACACCTTCTGAGTTACGGGAGTTGTAGATTCAGATTGATGATCTGATGAAGAAGGGTTTTGTTCGACCAAGTGCATCGCCATGGGATGCTCTAGTCTTGTTCTCAAAGAAGTTGGATGGTGGTCTCAGGCTGTGCGTGGACTACAGGAGACTGAATCAGGTAACGGTCAAGAATCACTACCCTCTTCTGAGGATAAACGATCTCTTTGACTAGTTGAAGGGGGAAGGGTGGTTCTCCAAGATTGACCTATGGTCAAGATATCACCAGTTGAGGGTGAATGAGGGCGACATCTCTAAGACTTCCTTCAGGTGCAGATATGGGAACTTCGAGTTTGTGGTCATGCCGTTCAGCATTACGAACGCTCCAGCTGTATTCATGGGGATCATGAACTCCGTCTTCTAGGAATACCTGGATCGGTTTGTAGTCATGTTTATTAACGAAATCCTGATCTACTCAATATTAGAGGAGGATCACGCTGAGCACATGAGAATGGTTTTAGAGGTCCTCCGACAACACCAACTCTTTGGGAAGTTGTCCAAGTGAAAGTTCTGGACGCGAGAGGTGCACTTCCTTGGGCACGTGGTGTCCAAGAAGGGGATAGCAGTGGACCCATCAAAGGTCTAGGAGGTTGTTTCTTGGGCAAAACCCAAGAACATGGCAGAAGTTCGTAGTTTCCTAGGTCTGGCAGGTTACTATCGGAGGATCGTTCTAAACTTCTCCCGTGTTGCGACACCTTTGACAACCTTGACCAAGAAGGACTAGGCTTTCGTGTGGAATGGGCAGTGTGAGGCGGCCTTCAGTTATCTGACGGAGAAGTTGGTAAGGGCCCCAGTGCTGAGGTTGCCAGAAGAAGGGGCGACGTATGAGGTGTTTTGTGATGCTTCAAGGAAAGGCCTCAGATGTGTGTTGATGCAGCGGAAAGGGGTGATCTCCTATGGGTCTAGGCAGTTATGTCCCCATGAGCGTAACTAATCCAACCATGATCTGGATCTTGCAGCGGTCGTGTTCGCACTAAATTTGTGGCGACATTACCTCGTCGGGGAGCGCTTCGTGGTCTTCACCGATCACAAGAGCTTAAAGTATATCTTCTTCCAGCGGGACCTGAACTTACGACAGCAGAGGTTGATGGAGTTCCTTCAGGACTACGAATTCGAGATTTCCTACACTTCAGGAAAGGGAAATGTGGTGGCTGATTCCTTGAGCAGTAAGTCGCAGAAGGATGTGGTTCGAGAGTCGGCAGATGCTTGGAAGGCGATGGAGGGGTTGGATGCCCTGCACCTGGATGCAAGTATGGATGGTGGTAGGGGTTTCCTGTATCATACGATAGTGCTGTATTCTCTACTACGACAGGTGGAGGAGTCTCAGTGGGGAGACTCAAAAAGTGAGGTGATGTGTGACTGGGTTAACCAAGGTGATACCATGGAAGGGTGGACAGAGGATGGTCAGAATCAAATTCTTTTCTGAGGGAAGGTGTTTGTTCCATAGATGATGCATGATAGAGTTATTAGTGAGTTCCACAACTCACCCCTAGGAGTGCACCCGGGAGTTTCCAAGATGTAACAGGGTCTGAGGAGACAGTTCTGGTGGCCCGGGGTAAAACGGGTGGTGGCAGAGTTCGTGGCCAGGTGCCTAGTGTGTCAGCAGGTGAAGGCTGAACACCGTGTTCCAGGAGGCTTGTTGCAGCCTTTGGATTTCCCCGAGTGGAATTGGGATGGCATCTCGATGGATTTCATCACAGGTCTACCCAAGGTTCAAGGAGGCTGCGATGCTATCTGGGTAGTGGTGGACCGGTTGACGAAATCAGCTCACTTTATGGCTATCAAAGAATCAGGAACAGTGGATGCCTTAGCACAAAGGTATGTGGATGAGGTGGTTCGGTTTCATGGAGTTCCGAGATCCATAGTATTGTATAGGGATGCACGGTTTACCTCACGAGCCTGGAGGGGATTGCAACAGGATTTTGACACCCATCTACGTCTTAGCACTACTTTCCATCCCCAGACAGATGGACAGACAGAGCACACCATCCAAACCTTAGAGGATATGCTGCGAGCATGTATACTAGATTTTGGGGGATCGTGGGTGCGACACTTGCCACTGGTAGATTTTGCCTACAATGATAGCTATCACTCTACCATTGGTATGGATCCGTTAGAAACCTTATACGGGAGGCCATGTCGCTCACCCGTGTGCTGGACTAAGGTTGGGGAAACAAGTGTTCCTGGCCCAGAGGTGGTGCAGAGCACAACAGAGAAGGTTCAGCTCATACAGGAGAGGATGAAGGCGGCTCAGGACAAACAGAAGTCATATTCCAATAGTAGGAGGAGACCCTTGGAGTTTAAGGTCATAGACCACATGTTCTTGAAGGTCTCCCCTCAGCATGGAAAACGAAGGTTCGACAGGGGAAGTAAGATTTCTCCTAGGTTTGTCGGACCGTTAGAAGTGTTACGGAAGGTCGGCGAGGTGGATTATCGACTGGTGTTGCTGTCACCGCTGCAGAGGGTGCACAATGTCTTCCATGTATCCCATCTCCATTGGTATCTTCATGACGATTCACACGTCCTCGACTGGGGAGAGCTAGATATCGGGGACGACGCAACGTTCGTGGAGTGACCAGTAGTGATCGAAGGTCATGAAGAGAAGGTGCTTCGTGGACAAACCATTCCTTTGGTTCGTGTGTTGTGGAGGCATGGTGGGATTGAGGATAGTACCTGGGAATGGGAAGCACATATGCGTGCCCAGTACCCGGAGTTGTTTTGAGTTTTGTTCTGTTCTTCTAGTACTTGTTGTGATGGAACGTGCAGTTTTCCTTATTCTCTGAATGTGTGTGAAGAGTCCTGAAATGTGGGAGGGGAGGACCTGATCCCTAGTTAATACGCATTAAAGCGGATGCGCCTAAACCCGTGCGGGTGAGTCAGTGCTGCCCAAAGCGGATAGTATCTTAACACAGAGGAAGGGAAACCCCTCACCCACATGACCGGCCGTTTTAATCCTTGTTTTTCGTGGTTTCACGGGGGGAGAGGAGCGGTATGTTTATGTTTATTCATGAGATAGATGAGGAAGGGGGTGTTCCTTGGTAACAAGGAGGTCTACTCCTGAGAGGTATCTTTTGAGGTGGTTTTTCAGACCCCTCTTTTTCTTCTGGTTTGGATTTGATTCTCAGGGGCAAGACTAGTTTGAGAGGTATTTGATGTAATGGGCCGGGCCCTCCTGGCCCATTACTTTTCCAAAATAAGGCTCCAACAAAACAGTGGCACCGGTCATAGTGAAACTGTGATGGTGACACCATGACGGTGGCACCGTAAGGGTGACACCATGACAGTGGCACCGTGTCCTCACCTAGCCCTCTGTTTTCTTTTTCTAGTCCCGCTCCTGTAACGTATTTTTTTTGACGTAAATTAATTCTTTTACCCTTTTTTTAAAGCCATTTAAAGCCCATAATGAATTCTTAAAAATCCTGAGAAACCTCCCCGATGGGGGGTATTAAATAAAACCTTAATATCATCATGTGTAACTTCCCACCCATGTAGGAAACCATGATCTGACTTTCCAGGCATTCAAAATTCCATATCTCGTAACAGTAGGATCTCCTCTTTATATCTCCCGCTAGAGTTTCTTTTTTTTTCTTATCGGCTGGATTTTTTTCTTCTTCCTGGTGCTCTTGGAGTTCCTCTCTTACCGTGGATTTTGGTGCACCTCTGATGGAGCTTTATACACCTCTTGGAGTCCACTAAATTCCTCCCATGAAAGCCGCACATCCCCTGTTCTTGGAACGTGGAGAAAAACTTTAATCCTTGATCAACCAGGTAGGGATTTTCCTTCGTATCTCCTTCCTGCGTATCATGTGGGGTGGGTATGCTTCTGTTTCAATGGGAGTGGGTGAAACCAAACCTTAATGAAGATAAAAAACAGACTTTAAAGAATTAAGGGGGTGTGATCGATGTTCTTCTACTTTTCTTTACCCTTGTTTATTCATGTTGTGAACTGTTGGGCTATGCTCATTGAAAATCATGGCCGTTGGTGGTCTTTCCTTGCGCACTAATGAACCCTTTTCTTCTGTGATTATTAAATGACTGTAACTTGGAAATTGGTTAAGCACATAAACTCAGTGGATTAAATGGATACCCAGTAAACATAAAGCCCTCTGTGGTCACCCCGACTAACCAACAGAAAGAAGAAAATAATGAATGATGTGCTTGGACCTAGAAGTTTCCCCTACTCTATTTTGGTATTAGGTGTGTTGTTCTGTTTGATTTCTTATGGGGTGATGTGGGTGAGGATGGGATCCTCTTGGTTGTGAGTCTGAAACTGTGTGGTTACTCTACTTGTGATATGAATTGGGGTGGAATCCTCTACTGTTGTCATATTGTTGGTTCATGGTTTTGGGGATGTGGGGCTGTATCTTGAATCTTGATTTGGTTCCAGTACTTTGAGGGATCTCACTTATCCCTTTGTTGTTGTGACTTCACAAGAGAACCGGGTGTGAATGCTTAGATTTCTGTTTGGCTGTTTCTCTTTTCTAGGCTTGTGGTTATGCCTATTAGTTTCCCCTTAGTGTAGGAATTTACTTAAATGAGATCAACTGAACATGAAGAAAAGAATGGGTTAAACGGGGAATTGGTTTTGGGGACGAGCTATGACCCGACTCTGAGTAGTGTGCTTTCTATGAATAGTGATGAGTGTGCTTGTGCTTAGGTTGGGATGAGTGCTTTTTACCTACATATATATATTGTAGTTCTTAATTTTATTATTCATGACCCACCCAAGTTGAGCACTTAGTGACGAACACCCCCATTCCATGGGGGAGGGTGTTTTTCCCAACACTCCTACGAGTGGATGGTTATTAGCTCCTTTTCTGCTCCCTTTCCCGAATATCCAAAGACTCTTCAGGCAGGCTGTGATGGCCTGAAGTCCATTATTAGCCCAAGAATCTTCGGGTAGGGTAGTGTGGTGGTTGGCTTAGGTGTTTTCAGGCAGGTTGTTTCCCAAGTATCTTCGGGATAAGGCACAGGTGTCTTCGGGCATGGCAGTGGTTGTTCTGGACTAAGTGTTTGCGGGCATGGTTACATGTGGTTGTTATGGCCTAGGTGTCTGTGGATGGGATAGTTATTTTAGCCCCGGTGTTTGCGGGTGGGATGTGTGGTTGTGGCCCAGGTGTGTGCGGGCAAGGTGTGGCAGTGGGACTGTGGTGAAAATGGCAGGATTGGTTCGATGCGTAGGATGTCTTCAATAACCAGTGGGAAAGTGGCGCGGGGTACCCAAACGTTGATGTGCTATTACTATACTTTACTTGAATTGCGTTATTTGGGGAGTGTGCCTTGGTGAGGCTTGGGTGGATAGTTTTCCTTACTAGGTGCTTTGGTTCTCTCCTTTTTCACAGGGCATTAGAATGCCTCCCCACTTGTGCACGAGAGCCTTTGGTTTTCCCTACTGAGTATACTTGTATGCTCACCCTACGTATATAAAACTGATTTTAGGTTTCCAGGAGGACTTCATGGATTGTGCTGGGCCGTACTAGCTCGGACGTTGGGACATTTGCAGTTACTGTTTTTTTTCTTTGGTACTTTACCTTTGTAGTCTCCTTGTACTTTTGTACCATTTACTTTTGGAACATGCATCTGGGAATGGTTTGTTTGGGATTTACTTGTACTTTCAGTTTTGGTGTTGTGGGATTTACTATCTTATCTCCCGATCCTATTAAAGAAAAAGGGTAATGCCTTCCATTTAGTTTGTGATTTTATACCCTTGGTGATAGTCGCCACTCCGAGACCTATTGAAGGTGGGTCTCAGGGGTCATTATCTCTCCTTCAACTTGAAGAAGGAAGGGTCTGGCAATCTGCTGTCCCTTTCCTCATCTTGGTGAAGGCGGGTCGTGACATCCTATAAGTGATTTTTCATGATTATGTGTTTTTATTCTATGTTAAGTGTTGCTCACACTATGCTTTATGGTCTTAGTCAATAGTGAGAACTTGAAGGAACTTGGTTACCATTGAATGTTTCATATTTTCAATGTATGGGAATTATGAAAATTGATGTCCTAAGTAGAAATATCATGAAGAGAATCAGGAAGGTGGTACGAGTATTGGTTATACTGCTGAGGTCAAAGAGACCGAAACAACATGTGAAAGGTATAGGACGTTCTAACAACATTTTTTACATTAAACATAAGAAGCATGATTAGATTGAGGTTGAGGAACCTTAAGACATGATTCATATTTCATATTCTAGGAAAGATTAAGATGATGAAGCCTGAGTAATTATTTAAGAATAAAGTTGGATGATTGATGCGTATATGTTTTGGAATTCAAATATTATGAGATATATATGTATTTTTAGTATAATTTTTTCATTAAGGATTGAGAAGGATATGTTGAATGTTGTTAAAGACTTAGAAAAGTGATTTAATGGAAATATTATATTCATAGGAAACACAAGATTATGGGAAAGATAACCCTTAATATGTTCCTAATGTTTACATAATGATGTTTGGTTAAAGATATGTTGAATATGAATAAGTAAATTGGATAGTACTAATTAACTTGGAATTGAATATGGATTTATTGAAAAAAATGGTTTATGCTATCACAGATGGAGTTTAGGACATTTTTGGACTTAAGGAATATTTCCAATAATCTTTGGAATAATGAAGAATGCATGTTTTCAAAAAGGATTTATGGTAATTCAGGTTATTACCATATTTCAAGAGAGTACATGATGAAGGTATTCACATGTTTGGTATGTGAAAAAAAGAGCTACATTATGATATATGGCAGATCAATGCTAAGCTATTTTGAGAAATTTAATGACCTTATTTATAAATTTTTGGACTTTAATATTTCAAAAGGGTTATAAGGTTAACCATTTATGAGATGGTTTATATTAAAATTCATATGAGATTTTAAATATTAAAGTATTATCTCACCATATGAGGATTTATTCATATCGGATAACTTGTGCTAACTATTTTGGTGTGATAAATATAGATGAAATGACCTATCATTCTATTTATGGAACTCATGACCTTATAATACTTTAAGAATGAAAAATTCACCTTTATTTCTTAGAATAAGAGATGAAGTGAAAATTGATCAAGGCACAATGAAGGGTGAGATTGTGCTGAAATCAAGTACGTGTATCTTCTCATTAAAATTATTCAATTTAGGAAAAAGGGTCTTGAAATAAAATTTTGTCCTGTTATCATCATTTTTGATGATATTAATGAACATTTTCAAGCCTCTTTGGGTTATGGATTAGTGATTGTTAACTTTCTCCTGACCATGTTATCTATCACTCTCCATCAAAACTTGATAGTTAAATTTCTCTTTCATGTACATGTTTTCACTTCCCACCTATGTTCTCCCATGTGGAAAAATAATTATGAGTTACTTTGGATAACCATTAAGTTTCCAACTTTCCCTTTTTAAAAGGAAGTTTTAGTATTAATTTTTACAATGTGAGTTTATATAAAAGTAACTTTCATATTTTAAACCTCTAATAACCTAGGCGAATTTCAAGGGAAAAATTAATTTTAAGGAGGGTAGAATGTAACACCCTGAGCTTTTGTGAAATAATTTTTTGAATTAATTTAATCTTTTTGATATTTTTATTTCATGGTACACTGAATATAGCTTGTGTTATATGAAAGGACAAATTTATTCTTTCTTTGTACGCAACACAAAGTTGAGGATGCACTACACGCAACACTTAGATTATCTTGCATTAAACACAACACTATGTTTGGTTTGTGTTACACACAATGCAAAGCTATTTTGATAGCTTGTGTTACACACAAGACTTTGTTTTATCGAACAACAATATATTATTAAAATATCATTATTTAATATAATAAGATATAACCTAGATGTTAAATTACCAGTTATGAATAATATTAACTAAATTTATGAAAATATATGGTTTATAATATGAATTCATTGGTTACCAATTAATTATAAATGAAAATATATACCAATTTAATATAAAGAAAATATTTTTATTTTTATGTTCCCAAAGTCATTTTTTATTAATAAATTAAATTAATTAAAATTAGTGAATGATATTAATGAAATATATATTTTATATATTTAATAAAATATTTTTTATATTCATACAAGATATTTTATTGGCATAAGATAAGAAAAAACCCAATTTTATGCATGAAAACCAATATTTTTCTGAAAGGTAATTTTACCACCTTTTAATGGAGAACACATTTTAAATATAATTTTTGAAAATTTTATGATTTTTATATGAAAAAATAAACTTCTTATTTGAAATTGGGATTTCGAAATTTACTTTGGTTGAAATTTTGGTATTCTTTTAATAAGTTTTATGTTTTGATGAATAGTGAAAAATACTGAAATTTTAATTAAAAACAGCCTTTTCATCAAAATAATTTGTAGTGTTAAATTATATTTTTTATTAGTTTTAAATTATAATTATAATTTTTATAAGTTAATCCAAATTAGATTATTGGAATCAATTTCACATTTAATTTGGATATAAAAATATGTTAATCTTTTGGACGTTTTTACTTTAAAAACCCGTTTTCTGGATTCTTCAATGAGATTAATTTTTAAATAATTCTTAAAAATTATTTTTTTTAAATTATGAAAAAATGGATTCAATATTTAGAATAATAATGTCTAAATTTTGTAAATAGTTCCATTTTAGTTTTGGAAAATATGAATAGTAACTTTAGTAATTTTTATTACCACGGTTAAGGGTAAATCATGTAATTAAGGGTAAAAAATAATATTATAAATATTATAAAACTACCCTAAAACTTTCCCAAATTTTATTGGATGAATTTAATTTGAAACATAACACATAAGGATCTAAATTTAATAATTTAATGAACACTTTTCCATGGAAATGATTTAAATATTATTAAACTCAAAGGGAATGACAAAAGGTCAAACTCTTACTTTTAATAAGTATAATATTTTTAATATATGGTTAAATAAGAGATATGATAAACTATGTACATTATTATTAAATATAAGAGGCTTAAATACATCATGGAATTTTATTTTTAATTTTTAGTAAATAAATAATTATCATAAATAATTACACAATGATGATGTAATAATTATTCAATTAATGAAACAATCAATTAAATGATATTGTAAATATTAAAATAAATATAATTTTACTTAATTAATATGATAAAATATTTTTCTAGGTTAATAAGAAATTTTATTGGTGTATTAAATGATTTTTTTGAAGTTAGATTACTGTATTTATTTTATTAAAGTTAATGTAATGAATAGTTTCAAAATTGACACTAATGATATTTTATGCAAATAATATTTTATTAAATTAGTTAAAAATCATAAAAATAATAATTAAGGAAAAATGGGATAAATTATGTTCTAAAATATCATTAAATGACCATTTATGGTTCAATTTACACCTTAAAAGTAAAACTCACAACCTTTTGATATCGAAAAAGTTATTATCATAGTTAAAACTAAAATAAGTTAACTAAGGGTTAATAAAAAAGATAAGATTTAAAATTACACCAAAACTTATCTAAAATATATTGGTTGATAATATTACAATATTATCTCATATTATATTTGAATACATGGCCTTTTGGAGATATTTGGATTGAGATTTAATTTATTATAAATTAATATTTTGAGAAATTCCAAAACTGCCCCTCACCTTCATTATAAAAGGACACCTCATCCCTCATATCGTTTCACCATTTTGAGTATTATTGATCTAAAAAACTCTGAAAAATTACCTTATCCAATTACCTATCCACATTTTAGAGGTGATGGTCTTCCCAAACGACCAACTCTAGAGTCCTTTAGAGGAGATATAAAGGATCCATTTTGAAGAAGTGGTAATCACTCTAATCGACCACTCTCTTTTTCTACTCTTCTATACATCCTATTAATATATGATATATATCATATAATAATAAATTCATAATAATAAATATGTTAAAATTTTATTATGATTATGAACATACCATTATACATCCCCTTTCTCTTCGAATGAAAAGTAAAAGTATCGCTTGTGCGTATGTACAGATTACCGTCTCCACGTAGAGATACAATTCATTTTTCCATCACCATATTTTATAAGTGGGAATTATGATTGGTATAATTTTTATATATGATATTTATGAAATAATTATAAATATTTAATTACAATATCATACCTACCATTTTACCATATAATCTTTTGGGAAATGATAACATTGCTTGTACATACGTATGACTTACCATCTCCACGATGTGATGTGATTCATTTTTTATCTATATTTCACATGGATGGTAATAAGGATGAATTTTATTAATATATATGATACATATAACATAATAATAATTATTTAATGATAATATATCATATAATTTTATTTCTTTTACCATGAAAAGAAAAGGAAAACAACGTTCTTACGTACGTACGACCTACCATCTCCATGAATGATGTATTTTATTTTCTACCTTTAAATTTCATGAATAAACATAAATAAATATGTGTTAAATATATATGATATTTATTTAATGTTTATAATTCTGGATATTAAAAAATCATAATCTATGTAAGAGGACCAAGGATAATAAGTCAAAACACATATGAAAAACAAAACAGATATTACCCGAAGTGTAACATTAACATAGAATTGTTAATAAATGGGTAATATAAATTCATAATCAAATCATATATGATATTAGATATAATAACATGGTTATGTAATATATTTATAATAAACTTATATTTATTATATAGGAAGTTTTTATGAGTATGACGAGAGTCAAGACATAAGGTAAGGGATCTTTGTCTCACTTTTATTTCTGTAGGACATATGCCTTATACACCACTTGTTTCTTTTGTAGTGTGTATACCATAAATGAATATATTTTATGAAAATTATTTTTATAATTATGGTATTTTTATATCCATATAATTTTCTTTCTTTCATAGGAATATGATTCTTCTAATTACAAAGTGATAAGTATTTATTCCCCAATATCATCAATATTCGAGATTATTTTGTTTTAAATATCCAATGCGGAATATTTATCCTCTACATAAATGTTTTTTAAAAAAGTTTTAAAAAAGGTTTTTAATATTATCCTATTAATATTTAAAGTTATTTTTACCCATGTTTGAATTTTTACTAAATGGTTTGAAAAGAATATTTTTGTTGTTTTCTAAATGAGGTACTTTGTGAATTTTATAGATAAAGTACGAAATGAATGTTTTTTCAACTTATATGGCATGAATGGATTTTTACGATTTCATGATGCCTTATTGCCTCGAATATTCCCTTATAATCTTACAAGGTTATTTTCAAATAAATATTTTTCTTTTAAAATAACACGACATTTTAAGACTAAAATGTTTTCAAAATAGAAAGGATATTTTCCTCAAGAATGATTTCAAGTGATATCTCAAAATTATTTTCCATATAAGATAATGTTATTTGATATTATTTATGTTTTAAGGGGGATATGATCCAATGATACTATTCTTATTATTTATCTGAATAGTTTATGTTTATGGTGGATTGATGTTTATGAATTATGTTATGATGAAATGTTTATGAAACTTATTTATTTTTATGGGTTCTGATATGATTTATGTTCTCATAGAACACATATGTATGGTTTTAATTATATAATGGGTGGGACCTATATCCCCCTCCATTGAATTGGGTAATGATGGATAACTCATGAGGTATATATTTTATGCGTGAACCTGATTTCATGTTCACAATTATATGTGTGGACCTAGTTTTCATGTCCAAAATTTTATGTATGGACCTATTTTTCATGTACATATGTTTATGCAAGGTCATTATTTCATGTAATTAATTTAAAGAGTGAACCTTTTACTATTTATACATGTTCATAAAGTTACAAGTTTATGTGTATGCCATAATTTCATGTCTTATGTCAATGTTATGATCTCATGGATTATGTTATTTGTTTTCCTTATGATTCATGTCTTATGAACTGCTAATATTTATTCCACGATTCATGTTTATGATCTTTTATATACAGGGTACAATCTTCTAATGTTATGATCACATTATCATACCCTTATGCTCATATTTATGCTTATATATCTTCCTTGTTTACCCTTACTAAGCATATGATCTCACCCTTTTCTTATGTTTCCTTTCCCCAGGTTATAAGGAAAGGTTTTAAGTAGGAGTACTAAAGTAAATGATCATTGTGGGAAACATTAAAGATCTTCCACCCGACTAGAATTTTGTGTTTCATGTTTCCAAAGGCACTAAACTATAAAGTTTTTGGGCATGTGATTTTATAATGTATTAAATGTTCTGAAAAAAGGGTGTAATGTCACTGTACGTTAATATTGGCTCGTTATAATGTGCCACAATGACACATGGCCTGACCATACCTACTCTTGTAATGCTACCATACAACTAAAATACAACATAATCATAAATAAAAATGGCTAAGAAAAAACAATATAAACATATATTTTCACCTATACTTGAGTCTCCACTGAAGCTAATAAAACTCCCAAGCATGCAGATACCCACGATCAACACAACCTTCCTTGGGGGTAAAATATAGTGAACTGGAAAACTTAAAAAATATAAAATAAAATAATGAAAATAGTAAAAGGTAGTAGAAACACAAAACAACCAAAACTAAGAAGCTAACATGATAAAGTTCTACACCTAAGCCTGAATAGCTTAGACCGGCCCAAATAAACCCCTCCCACTAATGACCCCTACAAACGTAGTAGGGCTAATACTAGGACTACAGAAATGATACTACCTAATAATAAAACACATTTCAAGATAAAGGGTTTCTAAACTAAACTAAAAAAAATCCATATTGTCAAAATATGGGTATACTATATTTTTATGGGCCACACTATCCTTGTTTTTAAAGTTGGGACATTATCTTTTAATATGTATGATTTTAGAACAATTAAAACACCGGAAATTCTTAAATTAGTTCTTATACTTTTTTCCCTTTTCATTTTTTTTATTTAACCCCAACATTCAAAAATTATGGTTCGGTTTTACCCCCATTACCCTCTTCCTTCAAACAATGTGTTTAAAGATCGCGATACAAAACAACAACCTTAACCTCCTCCAATGTTATGGAATCATGACCATATATCATCAAATCTTTTGAAAAACTAAAATAATCATCAGGATAGGTTAAAATAATTATATCATGATCGCCATCTTTAACTTTTACATCTATATTAGATAAATCTAGAATCAATTTGTTAAACTCATCAAGATGAGCATGAACAAACAAACCAGGATTCATCTTAAAATTATAAAGGCTCATTTTTTTTATAAAGATGACCAAGTAGGGTTTTGGTCATATATAGATGTTCGAGCTTCAAATATATAGTATTAACAGTGGTTTTATGGGAAACTTCATTAAGAAATTTTTCTCTTAATGTTAAGAGTAGCACACAATGATCCTTTTCGAAAACAATAGGGTCAACATATACATACGTTGTGGTGGACTGACCATTGAAAAATATGGTAACTATAGGTTTCTTAGAACTGAGAAAGGCATCTGTAAGTTTTTTATAAACAAATAGTGTGTGAAGGTTATGGGTGCAGTGGAAGCCTGTGATGGATCGTTCCCAACATTTCTTTTTGTCATGATCGATGAGAAGTCCGAGATTTACATGATGATGAATGTTGTGATCAACTAAATTGAATCAAAGAAAATAGAAAAGGGATAAAATGCCATACCAAGCACAAGATCATCACATATTATTTATAATTAATTTAAGAAAATAAAGAATTAACTTTTGATAAATTATTTCTTCATGTATGGATCTGAAAAAATATATGTTTTACCATTGTTGAGTTATAGGAATAAAAAAAATACCACTCTAGAAGTGATCGACACATGTCCAACAAATCTCTAAATGTCACCCTAGGAATTTCTAGGTGCTAGCGCAACATATCCCAATGCTTGCGTCGTTATTCTTTGATCACCTCGAGAATCACTTCCAAAGGATTCTTCTTGATCTCTCTAAAATCGAGAGTGGAATGTGGAGGAAGAACACTCACCATTATTGAGTGTGTTATTGGAGAAGGGATATCTCTAAGGATTTGAGAGGATTCTATGTATTCATTGTGCATAACAAAACAAATTAATTGGCTCTCTTGAAAAATAATAAAATTGGGTTTATATACTGCTAGGGTTAGAGATAAATAATTTAACAAGTGCCCTTTATTATTTATTTAATCCCCATGGAACCCCATGTTTATAATAATAATAATAACAATAATATTATTATTTCTCAACATGCACAAAACTTATTAATTAAAATTAAATATTATTTATTAAAATAATATTCAATATATATTATTTCTCATTAGACCTATAAACTTGGTCCGCCATTCCTCCAGAATATTTATCGGGCATTGAATAATGACTATTTGTTTAATAAATAGTTACCAAAAAATTATTCATCAATCAATAAATAAATATTATATTCAATAAATAAAAAATAAAAAATTATTAAATATTATACTCACATAACATTATCTAAAATAACCGGTGACAAAATATATGTGATCAAGAAAACATAACTAATTATTAAACCATGTGTGGGAATAATATTTATTCAACTTTTTAAATAATAAATAAAAATATATTATTTAACTGAGATTCTAGATACACAAAATGTGTGACCCTCTAGGACTCTTTCTTAGTGGCATTAGGCGAAGCGGCCTAAAGTCCAATTTTAGCATCTAGAAATACGCTAAGGCCCCCATAGAGAAATAAGTTAATGACACAATGAAATAATAACTTATAAATATGCTTACTATATAATATAATCTATTTATCATGATATCTCTAATCAAACGGGTTGCATGCTGGTGCCATCGACTTATGTGATCAATGTATCTTTATTTGAATTTCCAGAAATTGAACTTTCCTATAGAACAACATGTCCATGTATTTATTTAGGATATTTTATTTCCCTCAAATGGTCTAATTTAACAAATTCTATTAAAGAACAGAAGGGAAAAATCTTTTCTCACATTATTCATTAATGAAATATTACTCATGATGCACCCAACATATCTTACCTTGTTGCGAACACATTTCATCATAGTTTTCATCAATACATCAAAGTACACAACTTATAACACTCATTAATTATAATCTAAAAGTATATGTACCAATACACATGTATGTATATATGAATATACAATGATACATATATGTGGATTTCCTATTAGAGGGTCTCATTATTGTAATATCCTACATTGGATATTACTAAGGGTGTACACCATGAGAAGGTGACTCAAAGTCCTATGAATCTCCACCCATGATAGCGTGAATAATTTGTGTCCCTAAAACGATTTAATCCAGATATAGAACATGTGTTTAAGAATACTTTCATGGCACTTTTTGGTTCTCATCATAGAGGGAACTACTATGACCTTTCAGTGTGCTAGATAATCATAGAAAATTATCACATACTACGTCACACATAAGAATAATCATGATGTAATAAAAAGTTTATTAATATTAAAAACAATGAATACATGTTATCATAAAGTATAAAGAATTTGTTTCTATGGAACCAACTCTAACAGACTCCCACTTTCACTAGAGCCAACTGCTAATAACCTTCAGTCTGCTAGCTCTCACATGATACTCATGATTCTGATGAGATAGGTCTTTAGTTAAGTGGTCCACTACATTTTCTTAGGTGGGAAATATTCTAACTAAAATTTCACCCTTTTGATAAAAATCCCTCAAGAGGTGATACTTCCAGAGTATGTGATTTTTCTGTTGATGTGACCTTGGCTCTTTCTCAAGATCCACCACTGTAATATTATCATAATACAAGGTGATAGGGTTTTTATTTCTAGGTACCAAATCAAGATCCTAGAAGATGTTTCATATCCAAACAACTTCCTTGTTTTCATTAGAAGCCGCTATATACTTAGACTCTGCTATAAAATCAGTGATAACTAGCTATTTTGAACTCTTCCAGCTCATAGCTCCTCCATTGTGATAGAAAACATATCCTGACTATGACTTCAGATCATTCTAGTATATTTGAAAACTATCATCAGTATAAACCCTGATGAATATCTCCTCATGTCCTTCATACACCAAGAACATATCCTTAGTTATTATCAGATACTTGAGGATAACCTCAACAACAGACCAATGTTGTTCTCTTGGATATTCTTGATATCTTCCGACCATTTTCAATGCATATGCAACATCAAGTCTAGTACATAACATTACATACATTATTGATCTTATTTCTGAAGCATATATGATTTAACTCATTATTCTTTTCTCTTGTTGTGTTTGAGGATACATTTTCTTAAAAAGATGTATACCATGGGACACTGGAACCAATCCCATATTGGATTGTTTCATACTAAATATATTTAGTATCTAGTTAATTTATATAATTTGAATTAGTCTAATAAGCCTCTTGGATCTATCAAAAATGATCTTGATACCTAGAATATAGGTTTCTTCACCTAAGTCCTTTATAGATAAACACTTGTTTAACCATTCCTTAATATAATGCAAGACTAGTATGTTATTTTCAATATTAATATGTCATAAACATATACTACTTGGATAAAGACTGTATTCCCATGAAACCTATTATAAACACATGGATCACATTAGTTATTAGTGAAACCCAATTCTTTTATAGCTTTATCAAATCAAATGTTCCATAAACTAGATTCTTGCTTCAATCCATAAATGGATCTTTGTAACTTGAAAATATTTTTGGAATCAATTGTAGTCACAAAACCTTCTAATTGTGTCATAAATACATCTTCCTATATGTTCCCATTAAGGAAAGTAGTTTTGACATCCTTCTTCCAAATTTCATAGTCATGGTAAGCTGTTATATCAAGTAGAATTATGATGGATTTAAACATGGAAAATAGTTAAAAGGTTCATTATAGTCAATTCCTTAATCCTATTTAAACTTTTTAGCCACTAATCTTGCTTCATAGGTATTTACTTCACCATCCATGTATAGTTTTCTCTTGAATACCCATTTTCACCCTATAGGATTTACATCAATTGGTGTATCTATATAAACCCAAACTTGGTTTTGATACATGGAATCCATTTCAAAATTCATGGCTTCTTTCCATCTTGTAGCTTCTGAGATATCTACTTCCTCTTTCTAGGAGAGAGGTTCATAATTTTCAACTAATAATGAGTTACCATATTCATTTACTAGAAAACTATATATATCTAGTTCTCTTACCTCTC
Source organism: Viscum album (assembly GCA_963277665.1). Taxonomy (NCBI): domain Eukaryota; kingdom Viridiplantae; phylum Streptophyta; class Magnoliopsida; order Santalales; family Viscaceae; genus Viscum; species Viscum album. Next base: position 836,331,141 of record OY728153.1, read on the forward strand.
TAGTGCTTCTATGTAGTACTTTTGTTTCAATAACTACTTCTTCCTTGTTGACCCGTGGAATCTGTTCTTGTATCAACTCTTGTGTATCTTGAGCATCAACTTCATCAAAGTCAATATAGACCATACTATCCTTTTCGAGGATGTTATCACTCTTAAGAAATGGGGCTTATCCAGATACAATCACTTTCTTTTCTGAGGGGTTTTATAGGTAGTATCCCTTTGTTTCCTTAGGATATCATATAAAGATACACTTTATACCCCAGGGTGTTAGTTTGTTACTTGATAAGGCCTTAATAAATTCCTCTCAACCCCATACATGTTCATGTGAAAAAAAGGTTTCTTTCCACTTCATAACATGAAGGAAATTCTATTTTCCTCTTTATTTGGTACCCAATTTAATGTATATTCTTTAGTTTGTAATGAATACACCCAAAAGGATAATGGAAGATCTTCATGACTCATCATCAACCTTACCATGTATAACAAGGTTTGGTTCCTACTTTCACTAACACCATTCCACTATGTTAAGGTGGAGTGAGTTGATATAGAATCTTAAACTCCCATAGAAATTTGATAAACTCCTAGTTAATATATTCACCACCTTGATCCAATCAAATCTTCTTTATCTTCTTTCCAAGTTGATTCTCTACTTCTCTACTTCATTATTGAATTATTTTAATTTATAAAAGGACTCATACTTATATCTTATCAAGTAGACATAGACATATCTACTCAAGTCATCAGTAAAAGTTATGAAGTAATAATACCCACCCCTAGCTTCTACTAGAAATGGTCCACACACATTAATGTGTACCAATCCTAGAATCTCTGTAGCCCTTTCACCCTATCCACCAAATGTAGGTTCGGTCATTTTACCTTGTAAAAAAACATGACATCTTTCAAGTGTTTTTAGCTTAGAATAGTCTAAATATCCACCTTAACAGAGCTTTGTAAAGCTCTTCTCATTTACATAACCAATAAGGTGATTCCATAATTGGGTGTTATATGAGTCATGTGAACATAATTTTTTATCTATTTACAATACTTGGTTTTCAAAATTTAATACATAAAGACTATTATTTAAATGCGCTATACCATATAATATGTTGTCTTTATAAAAGAAACAACTTTTATTTCCAAAATTGAAAATAAAACCATCCAAATCTAGGCATGACACAAAAGTTATGTTCTTGGTAATAGTTGATACATAATTACAATCCCTTAAAACCAATATCATTCTCATTGGAAATGAGGTGGTAGTCACCAATGGATAGAGTAGCCAGCCTCACACTACTGGAAACTCATAAATCCACCTCTCCTCTAGTAATATTTTAGAATCTACTTGGTTTCTTCATTTGGATAAAGATGTGAGCACAAAAAGATGTATATAATACACAAATGTGTATATATTGAAACATTACACTCTATAAATAACACATTGTTAGCTTCCCCTTACTTTTGGGTACAGTTCTTCTTCTAGTGGCCTTACTTTACACATGAAAAACATACTGCATCCTTTTCCTTTCCTTTACTTCAGATATTCCTCTTCTTAGAAGGATGGTGCTCGATAGATTTATACTTTTTATGAGTCTTGGGACCCTTCTATTTTTTCTTCCTTTTCTTATTCACCATAAGAACCATGAGTTTATCACACCCCATGTCCTTATCCTATTGGATAATCAAAGTAAGAAGTTCCAAAATAATATTCTCATTATTTATCATATTATAATTAAAAATAAAATTGGAGAAGGTATTGGGTAGTGAGGGAAGTATGCGATCTATGCACAACTCATTTGATAATTTAATCCCTAAGATTTATAAGCGTTCAATGTATCCAATAAGCTTGAATACATGAGGAACAAATATCAAAGAATATATAATATTAGTTGTAAATAAATCATTAGATATCTCATATCTCTCTTTTCTCGCCTTCTCTTGATAGAGATCCTGAATGAGAGACATCATGCTATATGAATCCATGTCCTTGTGCTTCTTCAAAAGATCATTGGTTATGAATGATAACATGAAAAATTGAACATATATAGAATCGTTAAAATGTTTCTCATAAATATACAACTCTTCCCACTAGCCTCATTTCTAGATGAATTGGGAATATATTCTTATAGCACATATAATTTCCTTTTATGGCTTAGGATAATGCGTAAGCACCTTTTCCACTCTTAGAATTTTGTGCCAGTGATAAGGTTATAATTATAAAGTATAGATCATAGTGATATGTTTGAATTAATTTTTATTGTTGTTTCTACAAATAAGATGAACATAGATTTAGTACTTTATCTGATGAAATTTAGACAAATAAATGAACACTATATTTATCAATATTCTAATATTTTATCAAAACTCAATATACTTCACCATTGGATTGGAGATATCATGTTTCTTAGAAATTCTAGTTGAAAGGATCCATATTCACCTTATTATTACCCCAACTTTTATTATTCAAGAAATTTAAATGGTTTTAGGTAGGCATTCCAAATATCAACTGCATTAACTCATAGTTCCTTGAACTATTGAGTGGAATCCCAAATCCTAAAATCCAAAAATTGGATTTCCTCAACACTTGCCTCCCAGTTACACTAAGTCTTGCTTTGGAATTCAACCCTTAATGTTAACTAAGTTATATCAACCAAAAAATTCATGTTATAATTCCTTGATAATTGAAAGCACCCCAACTTTGGCTAGTCAAACACTTTGAACTATGATTTGATTTTAAATGAAGTAGTGGAACACTGTACCGACTTAATATATAATTAAGGGAATTTATCTTTTATGCATAAAATGATAATTATTATCTTTATTACATGCTTTTTAATATTAAGTGGATTTATTTAAGTGATTAACCATGTATTAGATAATATTTACGCACAATCCAATTTATTTTAGTTCTATATTACATGCTTGTTAATTTAATTAATTCATGTGATCGTGAAAAAATTCCATAATTAAATAACGAGGAAAATTGATAGAAATAAAATAATAAATTGTCATGATCATGATATTTTCTAATGGTCAGTTTATCTAGAGGATGATAAAATAACCATCGACCTAGGGGGAAAACACCTTGAACCTATTATGGTTCATGTTACAGATTTCCACCTATCCAACTATGCATCTCTCTTGGATTGGTTATGCCTCAGCTCTTAACTTGACCATCTCCACTAACTTAGGAGCTCCATCCATTACATATGATTTTACTCACACACAGGTAAGGGGAAGGGGTTTACATTAAAGAAACCATGGGAATGCAGGCCCTTACATAATAAGAGGAGATATGGCACACATACCAATAATATAAAACAATCACATACAAAGGTCTAGTCTACGCTCATGATCATCCACATGCATGAAACAAATTATGTATTTAATAAAACTAGAATTTAATTCTAATCATTCTTATTTAAGATAAATTATTCTCAAATCAATTAATAATATTCCTAAATTAATAAATTATTTTATCTTAATTATCATATTAATTTCCTTGAGATTCCCATCCATCATAATTTTAAACAAATTAAATAAATTTATTTAAAAATAACCGTGTACAAAAACAATTTACCTCAGAGGTAACATGGTGAGTACCCACCCGAACTACCAAACATGTATTATACTCGAATACTATTTACTATTGTGACATGTGTAATAAAATAATTATAATTTACTTTCATGATGTGTATTATCAAATTAATGATTACACAGATTACATGATTTTTCTGTCACATGTTATGCTTCAATGTACATAGAGTAATAACTGTAATACAACTCATACATGATGTAAAGATCTGAACATTATACAGAAATTAGTTAGATATTTATATATATTCAAACCCATCACATGGTATGTACTATCGACTTAATGACCACATGAAATAACTTTTTGATAATGTTTAGTTAGTATAATAAATTAATTTTTAATTCTTTGTAATTTTTTAGAAGTAAACGGCATGTGAAAGCCAGTTACATGGCGTATACTATTCTCACCATATTTATGAGGAAAAAATATAGGGACTTGGCATGTAAAACATTACACAAAAAATATTGGAGTACATGGCGTGTATATGGGATACATGATGTGTGGTCTTCGAGTTACAAAGTCACCAGTCAGGTAGGCCATGTAAGAAGATACACGACCTATCTATGAATAAAGGAATACACACCATGTACTCCAGCTAACCCTATGCCATATTATTCCAGTAAATATGCAGTGTATAATTAAATGAATCACATGTAATAAATTCACATGACTAGAATTAATTCTGAATTAATTCTTGGTGAATTGAATATTAGTACATGATGTGTACTTCCAAGTTACATGGAGTGTACTCTGGATGTGATATTCAATTTTATTTTGTTAATAAAATTAATCGACTCAATTATATTTAATATAAATTAATAGTAATAAGCATATCTCACAATTCATATTAAATAACGGTTAAACTAGAATTGAAAACCAATTAATTATGCATAAATCAATCGACGAGTTTTAAATAATTATAAATAATTATGTGACTGCTCTGATATCACTTAAAGGTTCCGAGTGCAGTGGGAGTGTGTGATGGGTCATGCCCAATATTTATTTTTTTTATGATTGATGATCAATATAAGATTTACACGATGAACACCGTGATCAAAAAAATTGAATCAAAGAAAAAAGAAAATGGATAAAATGCTAGAACCAAGTATATGATCATTACAAATTATTTATAATTAATTTAAGAAAATAAAGAATTACCTTCTGAGTAATTATTTATTCTTTGATGGATCCTAAAACGTATCTATTTTTACCAACATTGTGTTGTATGAATCAAGGAAATATTCCCACTAGTGATGATCCACACACGTTCCACAAATCTCCAAATGTCATCGTAGGAATCTCTAGGTGCTAGTGTGATAGATCTTGACATATGTGTAATTCTTATTTTATTATCTTGATAATCGATTCCAAAGGACTCTTCTTGATCTCTCTATAATCAAGAGTGAAAGGTAGAGAAAGACCACTCTTTTTCTAGAGAGAGTTCTTGGAGAAGGGAGCTCTATAGGGCTTCGAGAGGATTCTCCAGATTCGTTATGCACAAAAAAAATGAATTGGATATATTGAAAAATAATATAATTGGGTTTATATAACACTAGGGTTAGAAATAAATAATTGAATAAGTGACCTTTATTATTTATTTAATCCCTGCATAACGCCATGTCTATAAAAATAATAATAATAATATTATTTCTCGAAATGCGCTAAAATCACGAATTAAAATTAAATATTATTTATTAAAATAATATTAAATATATATTGTTTCTCAACAGACCTATAAACCTAGTCCACCATTCCTCAAAAATATTTATCAGGCCTTGAATAATGACTATTTATTTAATAAATAAATATCACCACATTATTCTCTAATAAATAAATAAATATTATATTCACTAAATAGAAAATAAATATTTATTAAATATTCCACTCACATAATATTATATCAAATAACTGGTGAAAAAATATATGTGATCAAGTAAACATGAATAATTATTAAACCACACGTGGGAATAATATTTATTACACTAGTTAAATAATAAATTCTAATATATTATTTAACTGAGATTCTGGATATACTTAGTGTGTGACCCTCTAGGACTCTTTCTCTATGGCATTAGGAGAAGATACCTAAAGTATAAGGTTAGCATCGAGAAACATTCCAAAGAACCCATATAGAAATAAGTTAATTCAATAATGACATAATACCTCATACAGATGCCTATTGTGTAATATAATCTCTTCATCATGATATCTCTAATCAAGAAGGTTGCATGCTGGTGACATCAACCTATATGCTCGATGTACCTTTCTTTGAATTTATAGAAATCAAAATTGCCTATATAACACCATGTAAATGGATTTATTTAGGCTATATCATTTCAATCAAAGGGCCTAAGATATCAACTTCTGTTAAAGAACAAAAGGGACAAATATTTAATTGCATTATTCATTAATGAAATATTACTTTTGACACACCCAATGCATCCTACCTTACTATGAACATATGTTGTCACGATTTTCATCAATACATCAAAGTATGTGACTTATAACAATCATTAATAATAATCATAAATTCTAATAAAAAAATACACACATCCATAGATAGGGACATCCAATGACACATAAATGTGGATTTCCTACTAGTGGGTCTCATTCTCATAATATCCTACACTGGAAATTACCAAGAGTGTACCCCATGATAAGGTTCCTCAAAGTCCTATGAGTCTACAACCTTGATCTCTTGAACCATTTGTGTCTCTCAAATTATTTCATCCAGCTATAGAACATATGTTTAGGAATATTGTTGTGGAACTTCTGGGTTCTCATCACAGTGGGGAACTGCTATGAACTTTTAGTGAAAAAGATAATATTAGAACATTATCACATACTATGTAATGTATAAGAACAATCATGATGTGATACAAAGTTTACTAATATTAAAAAAAATGAATACAAGTTATCATAATGTACACAAAAGTTGGTTCTAGGGAACCAACTCCAACAGTGCAGGTATCTTAACTCTCCAAATACTAAAATCATTATCACAACCAAACTTCTCAACTTTAAACATAAAAGAAGACATCACTTAGACCGATAATAGGATATGATACCAATTGTGAGGGGTGAAATAGATCCAATGAAGGTGTTCCAACTCTCAAGATTGAAAATAAGGGAATCCGTTTAAATTATGTGAAGTGAGATGTTTAAATAAATAAAAACAAAAAAAAGTAAGAGGGTACCTAGAAGAGAGGGAACATTAAAGAAATGTACTTAAAAGTAATGATTCACACAAGTATTTATGTAGTTTGGACAAGTTTGGTCTTAATCCATGGAAATAACACCAACATAACCATTAATTATTTACAAAACAAATAACAAAATACAAAAAAGAAAATGAAAATAGAGAGAAAATGCATGCAGATCACAGAAGCTATTTGAGCATAAAGACCTCGTCACTCCAGGAGATAGAGTTGAACCCTAGCTTAATGATGATATCATATTCTATCAAACTGGATGGAATCACATGAAACCCAAAAATCACTCAACAAAAGGAAGATGATAAAACAAAAAAAATATACAGAAAAACAAAGACCACCTTATAAACTCATGCCTACACCAAAAACATAGGAAAAAGTCATCAGAGAAGATCAATTATGATTTAGATGTTGGGACTTCTTGAAGATATCATGGTTAAACAAGGATCATGGGAGGCAAGAACTCCACTAAATTAGGACACCAGAATGGGGAGTACAAGAGTCATTAGGAGAATCTCAGAAGGTCTTCTCTATCTCAAGCTTTCTTCTCTCTGGAACAGAGGCTGAAGGAAACCAAATAGTTGTTTAGGTATTAATAAAGTGGTGAAACTAGTAATAATGGTGAGGCATATGATATGATGGGTAGTCAGGCATGATAGACAAGGTGGACACATGCATGGTGGAGCATGCATGGAAGAATCTAGAACTAGAGTTGAAAAAACAAACAAAAAAATGGAATGATCACATGGAAAGTGACACCTAGAATCCATAAAGGGAATGGGGATCATCAATAAAACAAAAAATCCACTCTTGGAATCCATATGATTTGGGGAAATCACCAGAGAGGATAAAATCCAAAGGATCACATGGATCTATCCATAAACACCCCAACCAGAAGACGTGCTCACACATGGTCCATTGAGTAGGAGGCCTAACAAAAACATGCCTGCATAGAACCAACTAAATGGATCCCAATATAGAATCATGTCCTAGATAGAAAATCACAAACAAACAAGGCCCCAAACAAAAATATAATTTGCATAATAATAATAAACCAAAATAATGTTTCTTGGAAAATTCAAAAATAACTTTAATTTTGAAAACCAATTTTAAGAGTATCACCCACTTACCTCTCTAGTGTTTTCTTGAACCCATTAAAAACCATCTTGGTGATAGAGGGAAGATATTAATGAATTGTGATTAAGTATAAGAGAAGTGAAATGTGGGTGAAGAACTATTATTACCTACGTAACTCACCTAAACCCATTTAGATTTCTAATTTGAAAACAAAATAGAAACATATTGAACAATAATTTCAAGAATCACAGTAATCCTCCATTGGGTGAACTTGGTTTCCCCATGGTGGTATGCGATCACAACATAGAGGGAAAAGAATCAAAAGACATAACTATGAGAAGAAACATAAAAAATAAATAAAAACAATTCACTGTATAAAAATGTAAACATAAAAATGATAAAATCTTAAACTAATCCAAAGAAAATTTGAGAGGCCATGTTTATAATCCTTACAAAATGGGATTGGAATTGTATTTATTGGAATCATAGGTTATATCTTACATACTGGTGAAAATTAGCGTTTTCAATCTCCTCTCCTAGATTACTTCCATGTGGACTGGATGAGAGGTATGATTTCTCCATGTGTGTCCACTCTCGAATATTTTATATTTTCATGGTTCAAAATTCCTCTAATTTATCCCATGATCATTGTCTTATTCGTTTTATGGATGGATAGTGCATGAAATCATTGAAGGGTCTTTACTTGATTTGGGGAAACCATAGGAATAATGGTTTTTTTTTGGTCGATAAAAGGAATTATCTTTTAAAAAAAGAAACATGGGACAAACCCCATCAATACCCCTATTCACACCATCAAAGAATGAGATGAAATTACAAAGAACTTAGTTTGATCATAATCTGATTGTTATCACACCAACCACCATACTCAGAAAAAATATGAAATCCCTCTTTTGCATCTCTGATAGAAACTTGAAAGACTCCCCTATAAAAGAATTAAAAATTATGAAATATTCTTCATACCTATATCTGCACTACCAATACCAGAATCAATAATATATGGCTCCCCCATAATTGTGATCTCCATATAATCTGGATCAACAGTAGGAATTAATTTCCCCCTACACTCAACATCCCCCGAGTAGTCTAAAACTATTAGCGCATCACCCCGATCTTTGATTTTAATTATTTATTCACTAGTGGAACTCTATGAATAAAAATAATTAGGTGAAAGACTTGAAACACCTGACCTGACATGCTTCATATTTCAAACCTTCTCCATTATAGTCAATGGTTTTTGACTCATATGTGATGATCATTTGTGCCACAAATCTGATGAATTCCTCTACGTAACTACATTCATTACATCACCTAATGCCTTTAAATCCACTTTGTAAATCATTTCATCCAATATTCCTCATGAATATACCATTGATCCTCTAGAAAAGGTCCATGTTCTATTTCCAAATGAACTCCCAAATCCATTAGTATTAAGAGCATAAGCAGGTAATATATTATGGAATATATCTAGCACATATCACACATCCTTCAACGTTAGTGTAAAACCTTTATTTGTAGTGATACAAATATCATAAACACCAATGAAATCATCGGAACCTCCATTTACCATATTTAATACACCAAATTTTCCTTCTTTATATGAGGAAACCAATTACCTATTTGGTGTAATATGACACGATCATGCTGAATCAACCACCCATTCGGACTATATAAGACTTATGCTAGTATCATCAGAATAGATGTCATGCACCTCCTCCTCCTTCTTAATCTTTTTAAAAACGTAGTAATTTCTATATATATGACCCGAATTGTTGCAAAATAAGTACTTGGACTTTCTTCTTGTATTCAACCAAACTCTAGGATTACCACATCCATCTACCACAAAACAAATACCACTATTACCTGAAGATTCACCATCATTGGTCTTTATATGTGTCTCATTCATCAACAATGATGAAATCACACCATATATATTTAGTGTGTCTTTCCCAAACAACAATGCGGCGAAGAGATTATCATATTAATTAGGAAAAAAACCCAAAAGAAGCAATACTTTGAATTCTTATTCCATTTAAAAAGGTACCACATTACCTTTATCATTGATCTTGGCCGCTATTGAAAAAATCTATGTGAGAAGTTTGGTGAACTCATTTAGATGGTTATCTAAATATCCATTCTCTTTCATTCACAAATGATACAATTTTTTTTAGATATAAAATATTTCTGAGGTATTTTGATTTATAACTTATTTTAAGATTTACCTTGATCTTCTCTAGATCTATTAGATTCATAACTTCCCATAGTTTATTATTACCCAAATACGTCTAGATTTTAATTATCACAAACTATCCCATATCTTTATAATCACCAACGATCATCGTCTTTAGTTTCTTTGATTTTTTTCTTCAACGCCTTCGATGTATTCTTACAAACTAAAATATTGTTAACTCGTTTCTACCATAGAGTAAAATCATTTTCACATTGAACAGTTCAATGTGAGAAGAAATCCCATGACATAAATTACCCATATCCAATCAAAATTAAACAAGGATAACCAAATTTGATACCATTTGTTGGTTCGGAAGTGGATCATTCTTAGGATAATTATTCAATTACAATAAAAGAATTATGAGAATAACAAATGTAAATGAAGTGAAAACCAAATAGTAGAAAAATAAATAGATAAAAACAATTTAATGTGAAAAAACTCTCTAATGTAGAGGATTAAAAAACCATGGGGAAACTCTAAGAAAATTCACTATAAATTAGAGAGTATAAAAATCCAAGTAAATCCCAAGACTTGAATTGAAAATATAGTGAAAGAAAAATTGTGTGAAAATCCACACCCTGATACACCTCCATCGCCTCTTTGAAAATAATCTTGTGATAATACATCACCCTTTGGAGATCAAAAAATGAACACATGGTGTCATTGAAACAACTCATTTCACAACCTGATTAACCATTGATCACTGCTGTGCACACCTAAAAACCATTACCCACATATTTGCTACCAAATATGCTTGGTGTGTTGCTGCACACCACCCGATGCACAACCCTGTTGATCATTTATCTCTCTAATTTGAGTTTCTGGCCCTTTCCCCTTTTATAGGACCTCATATGAAACTAATACAATTCAAAAATTTATATAGAAAATACTCAAAACCTCATTTTTCAGATAAGAGTATAATGGTGTGTAATTTAAATTTTAAAAACATTATATTTAAAAAATAGGAAATGTGGGCTGAACTCCATCACAGATTTCCCTTGGAATTTATCTTATGTAGCAATTTTTCCATGAGAGTTTATATGACATGGGTTCTGATGTGGGTCAATTAATCTCACACAAAAACTTGTTTATTCTTTCATAATATTTAATTAATATGATTCATCCCTTACATTCTCACATTTAATCTAACATAGTGAATTCCCCTTTATTCACATGAAATTATTCACTTGTAGTATTACCCAGTCTATATTATTCACACATAGGCACTAAGTACCTATTTTAATCACACACAACCTTTATAATTTTCCATTTAATCCTATGTTTCTCTATCTCAACATGAAAAACTCCTATAAACTCTTAATTTATAATTTCTAGCACCATATTCTCCTTGATGGGAAGATTTTATTCATCATCTTCATTGTCAAGGGATGGTTACTGCTCAACTAGATTTGAATTAAAATTAAGGAAGTTAGAATATGATTCAAGAAAATTTAAATCAAATAAAATAGATTCCAAAAAAAGTTAACTCTCTTGTTTGGTTTGGCCCGGTGCTCTTCCTTTTCTTTGAGTACCTCTCAAAGGATTTTAGAATTATGTGGGAGAGAATTATTTTCAAGTGCTATTTCCACCACCTAAATAACCTCATAAAAAAAGAACATATAGAATTTATCCACTTGTTCTTTTTGTTGTTGTGAACTTTTCCCTATGTATTCTTGGGGAGTAGTGTTCATCATCACCATAATATTCTTCAATTATCCCATATGAAATTTTTATTCTTTCAAACATTGTTTCAACAATAATTCACTTGTTGCCACCTTCTTAAATTCATCCAGTATTGGTTCTTTTATATCTTGATGGCATGGGAGCTTTTGAATTTGATGTTGGATCAGTTCATTATGATAATAGGAACTATCCACCCATTAATTTGTGTACACTAGTGGGTGATCATATTACGTCCATTGATATTGTTTCTCGATCTCCTATGGGAATATGGAGTGTTTATTAATAATTTTTTTAACTATGAATGAATCTATAACCTCCTTAATGATCAACTTACTTGAATTGGTCATGTAATCGGGGTTCTATTATATATGAATGATTACCCTATGATATTTATCCTATATTTAAATAAAATAAAGAAAATATAAAAAAGAATATAAAATAAATGAAAAAAATAAGAAAATATTTACAATTGTGTAAGAATAGTGTTTGTAAGGTGTGGATCCCCCAAAACAACACAACATTAATGGAGAGTCTTATGTAGGGATATAATTAATAGAATTTAATCCCAAGGTATATCCTGGTGGCCGACTTGGGTTGTCTCATTAAGATCTTTCCCAAACACTCATTTTTCTTTAGTTATTATTATTTATTGGTATTTTTTAGGATTTTTAATAAAATGAAAGTAGTGTAAAAATTAAAGTGAATTTAAAAAATATAAGAAAATGAAATTAAAAGAAGAGAAGAAACAAAAGTGTTAACAAAGAATGAATCACCCTTTGGAAATATACCAACAAACCCACCCACTACCTCCTATAAATTTATCTCACCCTCACCCAATGTGAACCTCCCATCATACATGCACACATCCATTAACAACTTGTGTGTAAATGTATAATGTTCTAGAAACCTTACAAGCACATAAAACATTTACCTCTTCCATAGGTAAGTGAGTTAAGTAATCCTTAACCACTATCACCCCTCACACACCTACATGGTATTCTCTTACACCCATTCAAAACAATCATGAAAAATATCATGGTAATAGAGGGAAGGAATGAATTATTTGTGATTAAGTATAAGAAAACACAATAAAATGATGGTGAAGATCTATTTTCACCTACCCAACTCCCCTAAACCCATTTAGATTCCCATTATGAAAATAAGATAGAAACATATTAAATAGTATATTTAAACACTATTATGAAAAATAGACTTCACATTAGGGTTTTAACATCAGTTATTAAATAAATGATATTAAAACCACCCTGATAAGAGTTTCAATATTGGTTATTTATATAACTGATTTTCAAAGTAAAATTTTACATCATGTCAAAATTATTTTGAAATTTTTTCACATCATGCCTTTCACTTTTTAAAATCTAGTCTAAAATTTATTACACCATGGAACACTTTTTCAAGAACCATATATAAATTTTAATGCCCTCACTTTATATATATTCAATATACCCCTCCTTCAATCTATATCATACTTTCGACAGTTATTCTTTCAATTATTTCACATGGTATTTATAATTATTCTCTCAATATTTTTTTACGATTATTTTTCTTAATTTATACACCTTTTGATGATTTATTTTCTTATGATGAATTATAATTATTTCTTTCGAGTTGAAAATATAAAGATTTTTCATGAGATTTACCTACCGAAATTTAAAATGCATCACCAGTAGTAGCTTATGATTCCTTAAAATTTCTATCATCTGAAGAAAAATAATATCAATAATAGATATTTTTAATTTAAAGGCATCACAACAAGCATGCAGTTGGAGTTATAGCTTTGAGTTTCTTTTTCTTGATTTCATTTGGTTTCTACACTTTTCTACTTTATCTATATTGTATTTATTCCATGTGAGTAATATTATAATTTTATTCTGTTATTCATAATTTTTTATCTACTCCTTGTACTTATTTTCCAAGAAAAGTTCACAATTGGTGTGAAATAACCATGTTTTAATATTAAATATAATTTTTGAGCATTATTTGAATTAATCCAAATTCGAGTCAGTTTACTATTTTAATCATAAATATAACCCTACTTATCCAAATTTTGTTATTATTTTTTTTTTCAGGTTCCTAATTCAATTTAATACAAATCATTCAACTGGATCTTTGTCTAATTTAGGCATTTTAAGGGCTATATGAAACACACAAAAATACCCATTGAATCTGCAGATCTAATATTTTTTGGGCTCAATCCAGATGTCCAAATTCATTGATTCTCCAAAATAAGTCCAAGTACATTATATTAAAACTTTTTTAAAAATTTTAAGTCCCAAATCAACCAAAAAGGTCCCAATTATGCACTGAATTTCATACCACAATTCTGCATGGGATTTGAATGAATCTCACCATTATTTAATTTATCCTAATCCAATCATCCAACTGAGTTGATATTTTTTGGTGTGAAATAAAAGATATATCCTATAAAATTTTTATAAGTAATGGTTCATATTTTAAGTCATATTCATAGCCATAAATTCATTCACATTTAGACCATGGAAAATTTAGACACAAAACTGGATGAAAACACATGGTTTAGAAAAACAGACATAACTTTGGATCCAAAATTTCAATGGAAACCAAATTTTGAGGATGAAGTTTAAAAATAAATATATAAAACTTTTAAGAAGAATATTTCCCTATATCCAGATATCTAAATTATTAAATTGTAAATCCAAGTTGAGGTAAAGTTTTAGAATGCAAACAGTCCACCATCTTGGTTTATAAATATACTCCCCTATTCTCCTTGCAAGGGGTTGGAATTTCAGAGCTTAGGAGGACAAGTTTTCATGAAAATAGAATTTCAAAATTCTTTAGGTGGCATTAAAAACTCAAGTTTATACTTGATATATGATTACTCCATGCTTTCTTTTTTTGTACTTTAAGTGTTTTCAATTGTAATCGTGTAAGTTCATTTTCATTTCAATAAAATAAAAATGAATGTTTCTTCATCATAATCTATACTTCTCATCCAAACTATATTGTATAATATTATTTTTCTTAATTTTTTTAAATTTTTTTGAAAATTATTCCCTTCTTTTTCTTTCTCATTCAATCAAAAGTTCTTGTTTAATTTTCTTCACCATTTGTGGGTGTGTTCAACGCAAAAATCTTTTATTATCCCATTATTTTTAGTTTATTTATAACTAATCACCATAATAATAATAATATATATTAATAACCATGTCAATGTATGAGTAAATAATTTATTGGTGTGAGTTATAAATTGGGAATGTGAAGTGATTGAGAGCTTTTGATCGTTAAATATTATTTATGTTAACATTGTGTATGTTAAACTTAAAATGTTACGGATTAATGACATGTTTTGTTTAAAATGTTGATTAAATGGAATATAATAACCATAAATATATTACCATAAACAATTATTTATTTATATTAGAAAACTATTTAATTTAAGACTTGTTTTAAAGTCTCAACACTTGTGAATTTATATAAAAATCATCTTGTGAAGTAAGTGTTAATTTAATGCAATATCACACAAAGCTCAAGGATATCATAATATTAAATAAAAAATAATCAATTAAACCCAATATTTATCAAATTGTTAAAAAAAACTTCATCCACCATTCAATTTAATTAAGCTCTACAAAAAAACCCCCCCAATCAAAATACAATCAATCAAAAATAGACGAATCTAAAAAAGATTACCATTGTTGAGGATTTGACCAAAGTGCCACTATACATATTAGTATATCACCAGAACTATGAACAATCAATAAGAGACAATCATACATGTTTCAAATATTTTTGTTTCTAGGGATTTGGAAACTAGTAGTCATTAGTTTTTTATTTTTGTAAAAAAACAAAAAAAAAATCAAAAAAAAAAAATCTAAAAAAAATAGAAAGAAAAACCTGCCTTCCCATAAAAATCATAAATAGAAAAAACATAAATAAAAAAACTTCTTCCTCATCCTTTCCAAAATTTCTCTAAATACTCCGTAGCCTCCCAAACAATCCATCATACTTTTTTGACCCTAAAATCGAGTGAACTCTTCGCTGACTTAGGAGGAACATTAGGGATAATCAAATCACTCAAGACCAATTTATTTCCCATCTAGTTAAACTATTTATAACCAATGCTAGGGAAAAAAACTTAAATAAATTGATACCACATTATGAATTAACAACACCTTGGTATTCAATATCTAAACATTAAGGATGATTTTGAAGTCAAATCAGGTTTGATTCATCTACTACTTTATTTCCACAGGCTATCCAATGAGGATCAAAATCTTCACCTCAAAGAGTTCCAAGTGGTGTGCTGTATCATGAAACCTCAAGGGGTTTCTAAAGAACACATTAAAATTTGAGCATTCCATTTCTACCTAGATGAATTTGACAATTCATGGCTCTATTACCTCCCTCTTGGTTCCAAAACCACATGGAATGAAATGCATTGATTCTTCTTAGAGAAATTATTCCCTACATCTCGAAATCAATTCTATATGAAATGAAATAAGTGGTATCCATTAATTACCTAATGAATCACTCCATAAGTATTTTGATAGGTTCAAAAATATTGTTGCAACCTTCCCACACCACCAAATACCTGAGAAAATCTTTATCCAATAATTCTATGAGGGGTTATTAGATATAGAGTGAACTCTCATCGATGCCGCAAGTGGCGGTGCTATTGTTGAAAAAAATCCTGAAGATACCTGATATCTTATAAGAATCATGGATTCAAACACACAAGAATTCCATACTCAAGCACATGATCAATTAAAATAAGTCTAAAAGAATCAATCCATAGATCCCAACAATATGACCAAGTGGATGAGTTAACTTACAGGTCTTGTGCATTAACTATATGTGGCTTCCAAATCCCCAACCTCATTTTCACCACAATATATATTCCCTGGACCTAACAAAAACTATGGAATATATAGCTCTCAATATCACCTAATTGAAACATGTACACAACTTCATGATGACCTATCCAATTCTTCTAGTCTAATGGAGATCAACATTGCATTTTCTCAAAGGAGCACCAACCCTCAACCATCACTTTAGTTTATTAGAAACTCCACACAACCCCACTCAGATACCCTATCTTTGACCTATAATCATGGATTGAGGTATGGTAATCTCATCACTCATCCACCTCAGTTCCCTCCTCAAAATAAAAATCGATTCCAATATGGTCAAGGTGGCGGTAACTTTCAACAACCTTATCCTTTTGTTCCTAAACCTAAAAAGAGAAATCCTCCTTTTTCTCCTCTTAGATTCCACTATCTTAGTGCGCCTTCTCAATTCCCAACCCAATAAAAACAATATCCAAAGAATAAAAAATCAATGCAATCCCAATGTGGAACATGCCTCTTCTTCTAAGAATCTATGAGAAAGTTATATGGAAGATCTTTCCCCCTTCACCTGTTCTAGCCTAAAAAAAATTGAAAAAAAATCAGTCAACTTGTATCTTATCTCATCCAGCAGAAATAATACAATTATTCCCAACTCTTATCTTAACCATTACCCAACCAAAAGGGAAATTTAAATGAAATTTCACTTATATTGGGAAATAAAATTGCTATGCCTCAAGATAAATCCTCTAAGTAACCTTTAAATGTTGATATGGAAAGAGAAAAAAAGAAATGGCTAGAAAAGGAACCTAAAGGCACTACCTCACCTCCTTTCATCCCTATAAAAAACCCAATTCCTTTTCCTCAAGCCATATCTAATCTTAAGAATCCCTTTTAACCTGATTCCGAAATTCTTGACATGTTTAGATGTGTTTAATTCAATATTCCCCTATTGTATTACATTAAAAAATCCCTAAGTATTAAAAGTTCCTTAAGTAATTGTGAACCCTTAAGAGATATCTTAGGAACTTTGCAAATTTTTCAACCTAACATTCCATTCCAATAAAGTGAAAATATCTAGGTATCTTTACGATTACATGCCAAATAGGGAGTTCCAAATTTGATGATGCACTCATAGACCTAGGAGACTCGATAAATGTCATGCCCAAATTCATCTTCTCCAACCTTGGTCTAGGTTATTTTCACCCAATAGGTGTTTTCATCTAGTTAGCCAATTTAAGTAATGTAAGTCCTGAGGGAATAATTGAGGATGTCTTTGTCTGGGTCAATGATTTTATCTTCCCAGCATATTTTTATGTCCTCAACATGGAAGGTGAGATAAATTCTTACCATTATCCTCTGATTCTAGGAAGACCTTTCCTCATGAAATCTAGAACCAAAATTTATGTTCATGCCAATATCTTATCCATGTAATTTGGTGACAAACTAGTTAAGTTCAATATTTTTTAATCCATGTGATATCTATCAAATAATCAATATGTATTCTCTATCCATGCTTATGAAAGTCTCTTGGAGAGTGTGTTCAACCCTGATCTATCATGTTATTCCTATTCCAATGATAGATGCATTTGTGAATATTGAATCCTCATTAAGCAATTCATAAATGGATATGTTGATATTGACCTTTCACATGTATGTTTAGCATGTGTTGATTCAAAAATTTCATTAATTTCTCTTTGGTTTTGATGCTCACAAACAGACACATTTATGTTACTAATAAATTTACTTTTAAGTATATTTTATGAAAATGATATTTGTGGAATATTTATTTTGGAAATATATACAATTCATTGATTCATGGGGAATATTTTTTGAATTATTTTGGACATGTTTAAACGTATTCTGGAAACACTGTTCATACCATATGTTAGTAAGCTTACTGTATTGTTCAAAAACCCTACATTTGTAACAGAACATTTGGATCATGTACCCTATGCTATCAGGAAAGTATGTTTAAGTAACCCTAAATTTGTGAGGAACCCAAAATTTTTAAGGAACCCTATATTTGAGTAAACAAATGTCTGGTACATCAAACCTACTTTTGTAATCAACCGTATGCTGTCAACCCTATGTTTGAAGTTTTTTTGTCATGTGAAGGAACCCTACATTTCACTTTTCAATGATGGATTTTTAAATCTAAAATATTATCCAAGATTTATGAAATAGTTTTGAAATAAGTAGATATATATTAAAATCTATTTTACAACCAATTCAAAGGCTCAATATGATTTTTTTAAAGGCTTAAATTTAATAGAGTAAAACGTTACTATTCTTATGGGAAGTTATGACTCTCTTGAATGATTTTGAATTAAAATATTCATGATAGATTTTTTGATATTTATAGAGATGGTTTTACCTAGATCTATTTTACCTGTTGTATAAATATCAAGATACTTTTCATCAGAAAAAACAAGGAGAGGAGATATACATAAGGAAAAACTGTGCTTAAAATACAACAAGTGTTTCATTGACTTCAGAGCTACACTTTGGAGACATACATGTTTTTATCTATCTAATAAACTCATTAAAATTGTTGTTGATGCTATTTCATTTTATTGTTACATATTATTCTGCAATAATGATGAAGCATTTGGTGAAGATACAATTTAGAGACATACATGTTTAAAAATATGTCTGGTGTTTTCTCTACCACTATTTAAAGAAAAACTATGAAACATTGAATATTTATTTGATAATGTGTGTTATTGAATATCAATTATATCTTTCAGTTTCTACTAAAAATTTGAAGTTTAATCTTTGTTCACAATAGAATCAAAATCTATTGATTTTTTTGAGTTTTGACTGCTTGTACTCAGTTGTGGTTAAGTGTCAGTTTCTTGTACTAAGTTGTGGACTTTCCAATTCCTTGTAAAAGAACCAGAAGGCTATGTAAATTCTTATTGTAAAGGTATCAACTTTCTACACTTAGTTTTTAAGGTCTTAGGATAAGATAAACTAGAGAAAATCACTAATCTCGTAGAGTTGAGTGTTGGTGGAATGGACTCGGGGATCTTTATGCCCAGAACCACTATACATCATTATGTTCATTTCCTTTATTTATTTCCACCACTCACTCATATTTGAGAGAAAAGTAAAGGTTTTATGCATAATAATAGAGGTTTTATTGAATCTATAAAATATTTTAAATTATATAATTTACCCCCCTCTTGTGTGTTTGTTTTCTTCATTTCCATCCTGAACTAAAAATAGGTATCAAAGGCAGGGCTATACTAGTATATTTTCTACTTGAAAATTATTTTTCCTATCCAATATCAAAAAGTGGTATTATAAAACTCTACTAAATATTTATTGGATCTAATAATATGGGGTTAAAGATTCAGACAAAGACATATTGAAATGACTGATTCTAGTGAAGGTATGTCAATAATTTATGATCCTTATTTTAATGGTGATAATTATAGATTCTGTTAAGCCCGTATGATTATTTATTTAAAAAATCATGGAATAAGGGTTCATTTAAAGGGTTTTAAGACTTATAATATTCCTAAGGAATGTTTATAAGATTGTAATAATGATCAATAAAGGGAATATGATATCAATTCAAAATATATGGATTCTATTGTGTGTGGTTTAAGAACCGATGAATTAAATCAAGTATCTCAACAAACTACTTCATATGATATGTGGAATACTATTATTTTTTCCTATAAAGGAACTCAAAATATCATAAAATTAAGGTATACTACCTTGAAGTTAAATTTTTATACTTTCAAAATGTGTGAGGATAAAATTATCACTCAAATAAATAGAATATTGATAGATATTGTAAAAAATTATTATGATTTTGGAGATCCAATTTCAAAATCAGATCGAACATTAAATTTACTCAAAGTACCACCCTCTAAGTTCATTGTAATATCTAAAACTATACATCAATCTACACAAGTGAAAAATCTAGCTATGAAATAATTGATTGGGACTTTAATGATGTATGGAGATGAGATGCAAGATGAAGCCAAAAATAATTTAAAACATAAATAATATGCTCTCAAAACTAAAATGGATGAATCATCTGATTCAAGTCATCAAGATTTAGAAAACAATTATCATATCTTGATAAAATATTTTAGAAATTGTATAGAAAGAAAAATAAAGGTACTTAAGTAAATAAATGTTGTGAATTCAAAGAAAAAAGACATAAAAAGGATAACTATCCTTTACTTAAATCTCAAAAGAATTATAATTATAAGATAAAGTTAAAAAAAGTTTTAAATTCTACCTAGAGTAATACTTCTGGTTCACATGATGAATATTCTATAGATTTTGAGACTGAGTACAAAAGACAAATGGTATGTCTTATAGCTCATACTGATGAGGTACAATCTTCTAAATCTCAAAAATATTGATATGAAAAACTTTATTATGATGAATTAAATAGGTATTGATTTATGATATAAGATTAATATTAATCCTTAAAGAAATATCATGGAAAAATTATAAAATCTCATGATACTACTATATTAGATAAAGAAATTTTTTAAAACAGATTATAGATTTAAAGTATAAATATTCTAAAATTTATTATGATTTGCATGACACTAAGATTAGAAAATTATTGGCTAATGTTATTAATTTAAAACAATATTCTAGTATTCTGATAAAAGGAGAAAAATATTTAAATCAAATTCTTGTTAAAAATAAAATTCATAAAAGAAAATTTGGAATAGGAAGTAATGGTGAAAGAAAAAAACTATATAAAAACTATTTTGTTCCTAGTCTAAATAGAAAAAACATGTCTACTGTTAAATGTTTTTATTGTTGTATTAATGGAAATCATGAAAATGACTTATTCTTTATGAAACTTAAAATTTATGGAGTTAAAAATACTTATTTCTCAAAAGAATTGGTTAACTTGAACAATAGAATTCCTACTCAAAATAAACAATTTTGGTTACCTAGAAATTTAATTACTAACACTAATGGACCCAAAAGTATACGGGTACAAAAAATCACTTTCATTTGACGTTTTTAAATATTTCACCACTAAGATGTATTGTTAAATATTTAAGTGGAAGATTGATTGATATATGAAAGTCTCTACCAAAGGTGTGAAAAACTTTGAAGTAGTTGATTATCAAAAAATCCTCAATACTAAAATCACTAATCCATGAAGTATCTCTTTTTTATATCTATATAATTTTGGTTCATTAATTATTTTATACAAGGAGAGTGTGATATCTCTTCATTTAATAAAGACTCTTATTTACTCTTTAAATCATGTCTTGATCTATTTTTGATTAATTTTACAAAAACGTTCAAATATCTTTATACATTGTTTTACTCATTAGATAAATATAGTACTTGTTTAAATTATGAAAAATCTATATTTTTTGTCTTTAAAACTTTTTTTAAATATTTATATTTTGTGTTCTTAAAATCTCATTTGATACTGGAACATATTTCTTACGTAGTATGTCTTTTCAAAAATTAAAAAATGTAATGATTGTTCTATTTTTTTGGCTAAAGAATATTAAATTCCATATGTATTATGTCAGAACCTAACTTATCATATTCTTCTTAAATTTTTTTATTTTTATGCCTTCTTCTTATAAATATATTGTTCAAAAACTTTTTGAAAACCAGACAAAATAATATGAAGTGATAAAGTACTTCAAGTTCAGATGAAAATCGTTCTTACAAAAGGAAAAAGGATAATCCTTATGATCTATTAAAAGAATAGTCAGTTTTGTATATTGAAGATTCATTTGAAAAATCTTCTGGAAAAAATAAGGAAGTTCATGGTAATGAATAGATTTAAGTCTCTTCATTTTGAATAAACCTTGACTTAAGAAAAAGTTAAGATGAAAGATTATATGTATGCTTCTATAAAGTAATATGATTAACTACAAAAAACATCTACCACAAAATGGTTTTTGATTTGTTAAAAAAGGAATATCAGAATGTGAAAGATCATTTGATCTCAAAATAATACTTTAAAGAATTCAAGGTATAAATACTAATTCAAATTGAGTTTCTTAGAAGAGAATCTATTACTAAGCTAGATCTTGATAAGATGAAACTATTTCTACTTGAACAATGTTCATTTTCTTCATATTAATGAACAATAGATGTTCAAAACAGATTAGAAGAATTGTTAAGAGTTTTATCAACCTTAAATAAAATTTTTCGATGTTTGGAAAGTTCATATGAACTATCCACTCCTTCCTAACCCTTTTATTTTATTTTTAGTTTATTTAAAGTTAATATTATATGTATTATATTAAATATATGTTGTTTAGTGAAAATATGTGCTATACATTATTTCATAATTTCTTTTTAATATTTTATTAAGATATATTACATGATCATGAATTTAATATTTAATTATTTTGTTACTTAAATAAGTTTATTTCTGTGATTAAATAATAATAATAATAATAGTTTTTTTACTTGGTATATTTTTTTTCTTTAAGTGTTTTAATTCATTCAATATATTTTATGCTATGATTTAGGGGGAGTTTTAAGAAAATTATCATTTTATTGATTAAATATTTTATTTTATACTCCTTACTTACAAATATCTATCTTTTTAAGAAATCATGAATTTAGGGGGAGTTAATTTTACTACTCTTATCGTTTTGATTTCAAAAAAGGGGGAGAAATTTATAGTTTAGATGCTCTCATCATGTTGGAGAAGTTAAATAAATCTATCCTTAATATTATCCTTTTCATGGGGGAGAAGTTTTTGATCCCTGTAATAGGGGGAATTTTTTTGTAAGAAAAATTCTATAAAGGGAAAATGGGGAGAAGTTTGCTTTATGAGAAAAATATTATAAAAAATATTATAAAGAAAATAAAAAAGGGAGAAATATAATTTGTTTATTCTAAAAATTGTTTTTAAATTTTAAATATTTTTATTCATTTTTTGATCATAAAAAGGGGGATATTGTAGAGCATGTGTTTATTCAACAGTTTTGTTAATTTCTTTTTGGTTTTTATTCTAAAAAACGCCCACATTTATGTTACTAATGAATTTACTTTTAAGTATATTTCAGTAAAATGATTTTCATGGAAATATTTATTCTAGAAATATGTACAAGTCATTGATTCATGGGGAATATATTTTGAAGTATTCTAGATGTGTTTAAATGTATTCTGGAAACATTGTTCATACCCTATGTTAGTAATCATAATGTATTGTCCAACAACCCTATTTTTGAAACAACATGTATGGATCATATATCTTACACTATTAGAAAAGTATGGTTTAGGAACCCTATGTTTATGAGGAAACCTACGTTTGTAAGGAACCTTACGTTTGAGGAAAAAAACATATGGTACATCAAACTTACTTTTATAATCAACTATACGTTGTCAACCCTACTTTTGGAGTTTTTTCATCATATGAAGAAACCCTATGTTTGACTATTCAATGATAGAGTTTTAAATCTACAATATTATTCGAGATTTATTCAATTGTGTTGACAGAAGTAAAGATATATTCAAAGCATGTCGATCGATATCACTCAAAACATATACTCCACTACTAGAGAAAAATCACTTACAAACCGGGAATATATAAAATAGTGTGAGGATAATATGTCAAAAAAGGTTCTAGAAATCATATAAGTTACAATAATTGTACCTCGAATAATCGATGGTCCGACCGTGCTACCAACCAAAAATGGATGAATAGAATGAAACTATCCTATCCCCTTACCCTAGGCTCCCATCCAAGTCCCCTAAAATGAATTTCCATACTGATATGAAAACTCTTGTCCCAAAGTATGACATATGCCACCCCGATCAGTACGGCCGGTGAAAATACAACTTCCTAACTGATATGGGGTAGCTGATCCACTACTGGTGCTCTATACCGATCTAGATCCTCTATCACCATTCATGTACCAAATTTTCTTACAAAACCTTTTTATATAAACCATACTTCCATATGCTATGAAGTCTACTAGTGGTCTAATGCACTGACCTCACACATGACTAGGTTTGTCGCACTGATAGAAGATGACTGAACTGCCTCATTGAGAGGAAGATCCTCTCTCCTAGCTACACTATACACCACCACTTTGGTGGAGGTTCTCATAATGATTCTTCCAACCATTAGAATATTTATGAACAATTTGACCAACTAAAACTATCTACTCTCCCCTGAAATCCTACTTCAGGTTACCCTTATAAATGAGATCTAGATTTACTACCTCAACAAACCTCATCAAATGAAAGATATTTACTTGGGACTTGATCTCGTATCTAATTCCTTACTATAAACACCTAGCTATAACTGCCTCATATCCTATCAATATTGTGACAAAATTCTGTAATTCAGTGAAACATCCAGCATAATCCATTACGTCCCACCCTGGGTATCTCTTCATAAACTACTTAAAATGGGTGAATTTATCACAAAACCACTCTTCCCCATATTACCTGAAATCAATGGAGGTTCCTATCCCAATAATAGAAGAGTATTCTCTGAAATGTCCTCTCATCACCCAATTGGAAAAATTTGTTGTAGTGGAATATCTCTACAATTCCAACTACACATCTCAAAACATATAACATTAATTTTTCACAATTTACGCAAAATAAGGCTCACAATTGGTTATAATCAAACCACTATACACACCCTATCCCAATGGTTAAAATCATATCCCATCACTACCCTCAACCATCCCTATCATGGTCTATGTCTAACATGGGTTTGAACAAACTTACATCATCAAAATACTTTCATTAGACACCAGTTAACCATTCCACTTTCAAACAACTTAGATATTTATCAATTGGAGACTATTTTAACCATTTCAATTTATCACTTTTCATATTTAGAATTTCTCCATTTCCTTATTAGGTAAATTTTCTTAAAACTTCAAGAAAAATAGAAAAGAATTTTTATTTTACCATATCCAACCATACCTTTATTTTCCTTGAGTGCCTAACATGATGCATGTCATATAAATCCTAAGATCCTAAAATGATTCACACATCTACCAACCATGTTTCATGTTGGGCCACAAATAAAACCTTATGAAACATTAACACCACATAACATGTTCATCACTCAATAGTGAACTATCATACAACTATAACAGAAAACATCAAGATCAACAATTCTACCCTTGTTAATTATGTCCCCCCTACATTAGTTAGATACTCCCATGAAAAATCTCATTTCCAAGGCCCAACACATCCTAATATATTTTCCACCATCCCAAATATCAATGCAATAGAAAATAAAAAAACTATGATACCACTTTGTAAAATCCTAGCCTAAGTTCCACTATAATTGGTTCCCCAAGGAAGTTCACCAAATAACCTTAGGCATGCCTCCCTATATGACAGAGGCTTCTAACTAGAAGCGAGGGACTAATGAGATAAATGGGGAGACTATAACCTCTTTACCAGAGTAATACAACAACAAAAATAAAGTTGAATAATAATCAAGTAATTATGATTCATAGACATACATCATATAATCAAATACCCAAACTGGACACATGCCCACAACCAAGTACAATAAACATGCCATGTCCTGCTAGTTTCAAATGTCACAAGAAAACCCAAAATAATACATGATGAAATAAAATCCCCAAAATGGGTATTGACATCAACCTGGTCCACTCATCCATGATCCATACCCAAATCCCAACTCAACTATCTATCTTAGGGATTTTGACCTTATCCTGACCTTCTACTATGAAATCTGCTCAGGTACCCAACAATGTCTTGAGCAGGGTGTGATTAAAACTTAGTAGGAAACAAAAAATGGTGTCTATAATGATATCCAGTCTAACCAAAGTGCATGAATATGTATAAATGAATAATATAAAATCAAGAACATGTGATATCTTTCATCTTTAAGTATTCTCCAATCATCCCCAAAGGTCCCCAGGTTCCACAATAATACCATGAAGGTTTAACCACTTTGTATCACAAGAGAATTATTTACAATGTATAATTCATTTTACCTTGGAGAATTAGTCTTTCTACCCAAACTGTGGTGTGGACCTCCATGAACAACACCTAATCTTGATGTGGACTTCTATGAACAACATCATTTCTATGGCGTGGAATTCCATGAATAACACCATTACTATGGGGTGCAATTCCATGACAAAACCCCATTCCCAATGTGGACCTCCATGAACAACATCTATACCTTGGTATGAATCACCATGAACAACAACCATATCTATTTCATCAATAAAAACTTCACAAGGTTTAACACACTTGACCCTTGTTACCACATTAATACATAAAGGGGAGAACCTCTTCCATTTATCACAATTCCTATGGTTCATTACCTTCATTAAAATTAGCCCCAATCCATAACTTTCCCATTTTAACAATTAGATGCAACTATAACCATTAAACATACTTCATAACCATTTAATAACATTAACATGCCCGCCTTATTCTATTTATCACATTTACCCACTTACAATTCATAATTCATTTAACTTATTAAAGTTAAGAAAAACACCCCTTTATTCCATGTGAGTATTTTAAACATAATTACAATCAGTTTAATCTCATAAACCCCAAAACTCATTATTCAACAACTCGATTCCCATGTTAAAGGGAGTGGATCCCCCCATGGGTGACCATAGCCCCAGTATACTCTTAAAAAATGAATTTGATGCACCCGCACACATCGTTGGGTTTTTATAGGATGCAGTTAGATTAGATTTATTGTGTCCCAAACTTTACTTACTACTCGGGCATAGTATAGTAGAAGTGCGGGGTCTATCCCACGAGAAGGAAGCTAGTTCTTGAAGATTATTGGTTTTAAACCCTTTTTGTAGGATTCCTTTAGAATTGCTTTGGTATTTAGAAGTTTTACTAAATATATGGTTGAAAGTGACTTCAAATAATTAAGGAGGGGTTAGGATCAATTTAGAGTATCTGGAGAAAGGATTACCTTAAAAATGATCTTAGAAGGGTCCTAAGGCTTAGGCTGCGAAGCAAATGGTAGTCGCGAGTCGAATTTGGTCCAGTCACCTAGTTCTACTTAGGAAGTGACTATTCCATGATCAGAAGATAATAATAGCCTAAGTGAATTACTTTTAGATTCTAGGGTAGAAAGTGTCCTAGGCTAGTGATCATATCCTAGTCTAATTAATCAGTATAGGGTCTTCCATTTGAATATCCCATGGTCTGGGACATTCACATGAATTGGGTAGACTTTTATTATTTATGCTGATTACCAAATGATTAAGGTTTCCAAAATTAGATTTAAAGATTTATTATGAGTTCAGATACATATACTCTTGATCCCTACCCTTGACTGGTTTATCTACTCATGGTGGGTTGGGATGAAAAAAATGAATAAATAAAATCATTCTTGGCATGATATTTGAATTTAATTGATTCACAATCATGAAAGGGTTCAGATTTTTAATGAGAATAAACATAAAATTGGATTTTCAAAAGATAAATCACTACATTAAAAGATTTCTTACTTGAGATTAAAAATGGAAATGTATCTAACACGTGTCGTTAGAAATTGATGACGAATGATGAGAAGCGATGTAGTAGGAGTTTGAAAGGGTTGAAGAAAACATGATACATGGCTCTTGAATTGAAATAAAATGTAAAAAAAGAAGAAATTTTGAGTTTAAAGGAGAGAGGGGCGGAGGAAACTTGTAGGGAATGAAAATCAGAGAGAAATCCCATCTTATAATTCTATGAAATGCTCTACCAAGGTGTTGTATATATAGGAAAAATCAGTCATGATGTGTACTAGAGTTACACATTGTGTACTATTGATCTATGTAGATCTCTGTGGATTTTGGATTTTCCACATTACTCACATGTATCTAGTCCTATTTATGAGGTTTGACTGCCTACACGTCAAGTACGAAGGGATCACGACGTGTACTGATCCTTAGCAATTCCTCTGGAGCAAATTTCTCATTCAACCACTTTGACTGATGTCACATCATGTACTGAGACTTCACGATGTGTAATGGCTACTTCCTCTATTGACTTCATGAATTGGCCCACAGCTTGGATCACGACTTGAACTCTCATTACACGATGTGTGATGCCGAGTCATGACGTGTAATAGATAAATTCTACACTTTTCATGTGTTTCTTTCTTTGAATCCTATGAAGCCTCATTCCTACAAAAACTAAGCATATACTAAGATAGTTATCGAATAAATCAATGAAAATCCATAAGTAAATGATAGAAAAAATTATATATGAATTTGGATTATCGAATCCCCCACACTTTGAAAAATTCCTTATCCTCAAGAAAAGAAGTTCTCAACAATGATTTAAAAAAGCAAAGTAATTTTTTAAAACAGGAAATATTCGTTATTTCCAGGTAATTAAATTAAGTGTAAGAAAATATCTTAGCTTCTAGAATCAGTCCTGCATCAAATTTTTTTCATGCCTCATAGTTTAGTTCTTTAAAAAAAATTCTAATATTTTAATTACAATCTTTTAACTGTTATAGGAATTATATACCCATTTTTAATTTACCTCATAATGAATTTTCTCTCATCACTCAGGGTAAAATGAAATTGGAGTTATTATTATACCCAAAGTACATGTTCCTAATCATATAATTTCATTGGTTCTATCATCTCTACTTCATAAATACAAGTAAAAAAATAATCATGAGGTCTTTAACAGTAAGGTTCTGATGAATCTGAGGCTGTGGGTAGGTGGGTAAAAAGTAAAAATCAAGATCAAAAGGAGGGAAAGCTATGAAGAATAATGCATGAATGTAAAGATAAGTGTAATATAATTCCTCCTTCCAACTAATCAAGTCCACACTCTAGTATATCGAGTTGGATCCGTATATATTCAGTAAGTATAAAATGAGTATTTTGTTCCTTTCCTTTTTTTTATTTCTATTTTTCAAAAGTTATGTCTAGACCTAGTCTCACATCCACTCCTAAACACATTTGATCCTTTAAGGGATTCATCAGTATGGAAATAGTGATTTTTGATCTTCTTAGTACACAACCCATGTCTATTTTTATTTTCTTTTGTATTTTGAAAAATAATAGAATAAAAGTGAAATGATATAAAGTAGATATGGATCACAACACAATAGTCTAATGAGTACACAATACATATATGTAAATAGGAATATCCCATGATATTTGAGAACCCCCCCAAACTTGTTCAAAAGTATAATTATTCATTATACAAGGAGCATGGTATGAAGGAAAAATCAACTTAGAATAGCCTCATCCTATAAGGTCATTCATAGAAACTACATTATGAATGAAGGAAAGATTTAAGGTGGGTCTTAGAAAAAATGGCTAACAAATATTACCTCAATAATTTTAAATTTATACCTATTAAATCATTTATTTGATAATATCTTCAATGAAAGTTATGATAGGTTGACATTTCCCAGGTATCTCTCAAGAAATATGCTCAGAAAAGAATGTGTAATTTTAGGCTTAGAGTCCCCTCTCATAATGAGAATAAAATGGAAAATGGTAATTAAAATGGGTATAAAACTAAGTAATGGGTCAATTAATAATAATTTCAAAAATGTTGAATTTGAATCAAATTTCTAAACTCAGGAATCATTATAAAAATTCTAAACAAAGACAAAACATAGATTATAACAATTTACAACTTAACTTTTTCTTTAATTTACATGGGCATAATGTTTTTAAATTTTAAAGCATGATTATCATTTTGAAAAAGGTCTCCTAGAAAAGTGAGAAAAAATAATAATTCAAGTGCATCATTAGTAAAAATCATGAGAAAACCCACAAACTTAGAGAGAGACAATGTTCGTACTGTCCATGAAATGATTATGGGAGTGTTATGGTAGGTAAAGCTCAAAAAATTGAAATGGCATTGCAAAATTGTAAAAATGTGGGAATAAAGAGCTCCTTGGATAGTGTCATGCCATGAGGGAATTTGGATGTCGGTATGCTAATTCCGGGTCATCTGTAAAATGGTTTAGATAATAATTCATGCACTAGATAACACATCAGTCCATAGATTTATACATTATAATAGTATAATAATAGGCACATTTTAAAGATAACAAGTGGAGAAAACCCGTCTTTATTTAATTTTGTGAAATTTTTATAATGCAGTTCAATCAGAGACTCAAATAAAAATGAAAAATACTCAACTATGATGAATCTATCTAGAAAAAATATCAACTATGAGTTGACTCCCATAAAGTTCTAATAGTATATCGTCTTCCAAATAGATGGACCAAGATATTCTATAATGGTTCCATCATCTCAGGTGCTCCATTTCCACTTGTAGCTACAAGTTTCCATGTATTCAAGGTTTCAAGGTCACTTGGGTGGGTTTATGACTTTAAGTGCCACAACATGAGCACGAATGAGATGAGGAAGGAAAGGGATCATTACTCTAGGCGGTTGCTACTGTGCACTAATTTCCATGGAAAGGTCCTGAAGTTGACGTGCAATGTCTATGACGTGCTAGAGTAATCTTTTTTCCAAAACATATGGTGGTACTGGACCATCGATAACCACATACGACTTAGAGGATCTATAAATTTCTATGTAACAAAGAAATAAACGACAATCAATCCAAAAGAAATGAAAAAATAAATCCCTATATATATATATATATAATCAGTACAAAAATAGGTCATAAACAAATGAAAAAATAAATTCCCATCCCTATCAAAAAAAATTCCCAAAGTTCAAAAGGAAATAAAATGGAAAGATCAGGCATCTGGGCCAAAGATATCCTCCCGCGTCATCCCGCTATTAGGTGGTGAAACAAGTTGTCTAGTTGGGTCAACATCTGCAGTAGCAACAAGAGTAGGTGGAGTGGTAGAGATAGGTATATGGGTTGGGGTAGGTGGTGGAGAGGTAACGACCCATAGGGAGGCTATGGTTCTGGCAGCTGGATCGACATAGGGTACCTCTGGGGTGGAGTCAATGGCTAGACCCTTGCCCTTTTGGGCCTTCTCTGCTAAATACTTCCTCTAGGTAGCGGGGTCAGTAAGGTCCACAGGTAGATCTGGATGGGTTATGGGTGGTGTGGGGATGGTAGAATAGGAGGGGATGACAAGGGTGGGTGGTGGTGGTGCGGTGAACTCTATAGGCTCTATGAAGGTGAGATGGAGGTGAGTAGAAATCTGGTATAGGTTCACCAGGATACACTGTTGGGTAGCTCAGAGATCACTCATGGTGGGAAGGGTTAGTGTAAGTAGGGTGGAGGATTTTGTGGTTGATGTGGGAGGAGGTATGGGTGGTATAGGTGTGGGGGTGAAAGGTGGATCAATAGGTGGGTTCGTTGCTACTGTGGCTGGTGGCAGTGGCTCCTACGGTGCTGCCTCCTGGATTCATGGGGACCAAAAGTAAGCGTTATCCTCCCTCACTAACATCTACATATTGTACAGAATCAAAATATTGATAAGATCAATATGTTCAATGCAGGTGAGTGGTAGTGAATCATCAAACATTCCAAGGTGCCTCTCTAGATGCATAATGAAAGATCTTCCCATCAAAGTACCACACTTCCTCTGGGCATGTGTCTTGTAATACTGGGTGAATCAAATAGCCATGTTGACAGCAAGGACACCCATGGTTGCATAAAGGATGATAACATCCATCTTGATGATACAACCATGAGACTTAACCCAAGAAAACCATACATGAGCCATGGATCTTTGATGTATATTGAGTGAAGGGCCTCACAGCTGAGTGGATTTCGTGATCCGCGGATCATGGGGTAAGAAGGGGTCACGAGTAATAAACTCCCACAAACTATGATACTCCTCTCAATGTGGATCTAACTAAAGCATATGATAAATTCCATAAGTGACAAACTCCTCTATATAAATACCAATCCATACCCTGAACTCTGCGGAAGATAACTCATGCGGTCATCCACCGAGAAAGAATCGAAGGCTATCAATGGCCATCTTGAAAGTAGATAAAAAATCAAAAAACAAATCCTGGAAGGTATCCTCATGGAATTAGATAATGATATCAATGTGAAGAGTTTCTATAAGGTCAAGTACATCATCATCGGTGTTCATCCGAGCCAGGATACACATGTATAAAGTCTTGTTTGTATGCATGGGTTTTGCCTGAAACCAGAGAATATTGACCCAATGTTGTGGGTTGGTGAAATAAAGGATGTGGTGCAGGTGTAGGTCCTCATCAGTGGAGGATGAGGTTCTATCATCCCAAGGAGAAGGTGCAGGTTGAGGTGCAGGAGGTTTGGTAGGTGTAGCACAAGGGTGCTTGCTTGGTGACTATTCTTCAGAGGCGGAGGATGAGGAGTTGGAGGAGGAGGAGGGTTGGGGTATTTTTGTTCGATCCAAGAAGGAAGAGTGGTATGATTTTGAGGGGGAAAATGGTAGTGTAAAAGAGGAGGGAATGGAGAATTTTGGGTGGTAGAGAGGAGGTAAGGGAGATGAAGGGTTGGGGGGTTTGTGGGGTATGAGTTGGAGAGGTTAGAAGGGAGGGAGGTGAGGTGTCAGATCTTTTGAGGGGTACGGGTCATGAACCTAGGGTTCATGAACTTTATATTTAAGAATATACCCTACACAGTACACTACATGTACTGGTGGTTCACATCATGTATGGGTAAATTAATATGGATTTTCAGGTAAAAGGGTACACATTGTGAACCACTAGTACATGATGCGTACTAAGCTGTTTTAGCTCAAATTTTGTTCCTCACTTGCCTTCAGTTCCTAGACTTCCTGAAACTCTCCTAATATGATCTTAATCTATCCTAGTCTAATATTTAATAACTTGGGTTTCCCCCCAGCCAACACTTATTTTTAAGTCGAGAGCTTGACTCCATTAAAGATTAATTGAATTTAAGGATGATGACACAACCTTCCCGGAAGGGTTATTAAAAAATATCTAGTATTTTAACATTAACTTTAAATGGAGGCCCACCTTCTCTTTGTATCTCAATGGTGCCATAAGGAAATACTTGAGTGACTTTGAATGGGCCTTAACATTGAGACTTCAACTTACTTGAAAATAGTTTCAATCTCGAGCTGAACAACATGACCTTATTCCCAGGTACAACGATACTCCTAGAAATGTGATGGTCATGCCATTTATTTGTATTTTCCTTATATATCTTCACATTTTCATATGTGTATCTCCTGATTTATTCCAAAGAATTCAATTTTATAATTCTTTCTTCTCCATCCTTCTCAGAATCCAAATTTAGTTTTTTGATACCCAAAATGAATGATGATCCAACTCAATCGGGAGATGACATGGTTTCCCATAAACTAGTCTAAAATGTGTAGTTCCCATGGGTGTCTTGTAGGTAGTTTTGTATTCCAATAGTGTATTATATAGTTTGAGACTCCAATCACTTTGTTTGGTATTCACAGTTTTTTCCAAAATTTTCTTTACCTCCCTGTTTGACAGCTCTACTTGCCTACTCATTTGTGGGTGGTAGGGAGTTCCCCGTATTATATCAGATTCTATACCTTTCTATAAATCCTCTCATAGATTATTTTTTGAAGAGTGTTCCTTGATCACTAATGAGTAATCTTGGAAATTAAAATCTTGTGAACACATTCTTCCTTAGAAAGTTCATGACTACTTTTGCAGTGTCATGTGAGGTTGCTTCAGCTTCAACCCATTTTGAGACATAGTCAATGCCAACCAAAATGTAGGATTTTCCATGTGATGTGGTAAATGGTACCATGAATTCTATGCCCTAAATGTTAAGTATTTTTACTTCTATGATGGGATTTTGTGTCATCTCATTCCTCTTTCCTATATTTCTGGTCCACTGGCCTCTGTCACATCTTTGGAAAAATTCCCTTATGTCTTGGTGCAGCATGGGATAGAAAAATAAACTTTGTATAATTTTGGATAATATATGCTCAGGTTCATGATTTCCTCTAATTGGTGATGTGTGAAACATCTCAATCACATTGTGGGTTTATTCTTCAGGGATACATCATCTTAATAGGCCATTAGCACAACACTTAAACAATAGTGGATCATCCCGGTAGTAATGCTTGGAATCTAACAAAAATATTTTTCACTGTTGTTAAGAGAGGTCTTTATGTAGGAATCCTGTGGAAAGATAATTAGAAATATTCGAGAACTATAGTTTAACCTTAGTACTAAACAAGTTTTCATCTGGGAAATATACTTCAATGTCAGCCTCCTCATCTTCCTTGATTATGGGTAGAGGAAGTCTGAAACAATGATCCAAAATTACATTATCTATCCCTTTTTGTATCCTTGATCATGATATAAAATTCCTAAAGTAGGAGGATCCAATGTATCAGCCTCAGTTTGGATCCCTTTTTGCTCATTAAGTATATGAGGACAACATGATCAGTGTGAATAATCACCACAGATAAAACCAGATATGAACGAAATTTATCAAAGGTATATACAACGACTAAGAGTTCTTTCTCTATAGTCATGTAATTTAATTGAGCTTCACTTAGCATGTGAATTTCATAATAAATGGGATAGAAGATGTTACCAATTCATTGTCCTAACATAGAACCAACAAAAAGCTCACTGACACCACACATTAGCTCAAATTCTTTGTCCCAATTGGGTGAAATGATGACTGGTGATGCTATCAGACTTTTCTTTAACATATTGAAAGATTTCCTTTAGTCCTCATTGAGTTCAAAAGAAACATCTTATAACAACAAATGTGTCAATGGATGGAGAAATTTATCAAAATCCTTCATGAATCATCTATAAAATCCAGAATGGCCCAAAAAAACTTCTGATACCCTTTATAGTTGAGGGTTATGGTAGATCCTTGATGATTTTTATTTTAGCTGGATAAACTTCGATTCCTTCCTTGGAGATTTTATGACCAAGGACTATTCCTCCTCACACCATGAAATGGAATTTCTCCCAATTCAGGACTATACATTTTTCTTCATAATGATGGAGAAATAATTCCATATTTCTTAAACAGACTTCAAATGATCTCCCATAGACTGAGAAATCACCCATTAATATTTCTAGGAACTCTTCATCCATGTGAGGGAATATATGCATCATGCATCTCTGAAATGTTGCTGGAGTATTGCACATTTTGAATTATAAATAAAAGGTACCAAATGGGTATGGGAATGTGGTCTTTGGGTAATTAGTGGGGTCAACTTCAATTTGGTTGTATCCTGAATATCCATCCAGGAAACAGTAGAATTCATACCCCACCAGTATTTCTAGTACTTGATTCATGAAAGGTAAGGGAAAATGATCCTTTCTAGTTGTTTAATTTAGGAATATGTAATCCATGTAGACTCTCCATCCAGTGGTGGTGCATGTTAAAATCAATTAGTTTTCATCAGTTCTTTCTACCGTGAGTCCTAATTTCTTAGGCACAACTTTGAGGGAGCTCACCCATTCACTATATGATATCGGAAAAATGATTCCTATACCCAATAGTTTTAGCACTTTATTTTTGAAAACTTCCTTTATCAAGGGTGTGATCTTCCTTTTAGGTTGTCATTTTATACTTACACTTTCTTCAAGTAGGATTCAATGAGTGCACTCAGTAGGATTGATTCATTTGATTCCTTCCACTCCCTAGAAAATTTATTGCTTATGTATTTTAAAAACATTAATAAATTTCTATTCTTGTGCCTTAGAAAATTCAGAATTGATAATGATTGGCATAGAGGAAGACACTCCTAAAAATGAGTACTTTAGTGTACTGGGTTGAGGTTTAAGTTTCATCTATGGTGGTTGAATGATGGAGGGGATGAAAGGTGGAAAGGTGTCCCTTATGAGTGGTTTAATGAAGCTTAATTCCTCAAAATCATACTCTTATTCCTTCTCTGAGAGCAAATATTCACTTTCTTCTTCAATGGACATGAAATCATCTTCTTTTTGGGCCAGAGAGATGGTTTTAGGATCCAAAACATCGTCTAATTGTTGGTAAAATTTAACTAAATTGAACACTACATGTTATTCTCATACTATGAATATTAGAAATCCTTGATTTACATATTTCAAATCATTTTTTTATGTCTAGGAATGACCTTCTAAGAATGACAGGGACATCACCTTCTTCTTCCATGTCCAGAACTAAAAAGTATGCCGGAAAGATGAATTTTCTGACTTTAACCAAAACATCTTCGAGAATTCCTATAGGATATTTTACTGATCGGTCAGCTAGCTGCAGTTCTACTCTAGTTGCTTTGAGTTCTTGGAGTATGATCTTGTGGAAAACACTCATCAACATTATGTTAATGCTGGCTCCAAGATAGACTAGTGCTATTCCAAACTTTCTTTCTCCCATAACATAGAGAATTAAAAAACTTTCAGGATCTCTCATTTTCAGGAGAATTTTCTACTGCACAATAGCAGATCATTCCTCATTCAAAGAGATGGATCCACGATCTTCTATTTTTCTTTTGTTGGATAGTAGATCCTTGAGAAATTTTGTATATAATAGCATCTGGGAAATGGATTCTGTAAATGGTATGTTTATGTGCAATTGCTTGAACATCTATTGGAACTTCTTGTATTTCTCCTCTTGTCTACCTTGTCTTTCTCTCTCTAGAATTGTAATAGGTGGATTGTATGGATGTGGGGAAACATAAACTTGGTCATTTGAATTTTCAAGTGTTCAGTTCTTCTTAGCTGGTAATTCTTTTTGAGGTGTGGTAGATATGGTTTTATTAACTTCTATGTATTATTTTGATTGCTTATTAGGCTCTTCATGTTGTGTTTCATCTTTATCACTTGGTTGTTAAAAGTCCAAAACTTTCCTGCTTATGAGTACTAGTTCCTTGGATTCCTCCCTTGGGAACGTCTTAGTGTTTCTAGGTAGGGTTCCTAGTAATCTATCAGATAAGGTTTTCTATATTTGACCCATTTGAATATCAAGATTCCTCAAAGTATCTGTTTGGTTTTTCATTTCTATCTCCTCGGTAGTCATTCTCTGATCTAAATTTTGGATGAAATTAACCAAGAGGTTTTCCAGTTTTCTTTGAGGTGGTAGAGGTGGTTACTAAGGTCTTGGATGGGTGGGTTAGAATTGTTTCTAGGGTCTTTTTCGGAAGGGATGTTGATGTATTTGTTACTGCGGTCTTGGCACTGGGTTCATTAGTGGATACCCTGGTGGTCCTTGATTATGGAATTGTGGTTGACCACTTTGTTGTTGAAAATAACCCCGACTACTCTAAGGTTGCTGTAGAGAAGGCCTCTACTAATAATATTGTTTCTGTTGTTGAAACAATTAGTTATATTGATTATAATTGAAATAATTAAAATCCTGTTATTATTCAAATCCTACATTATAATATTAGTAAATATGCGGTCCACCGTACATCTTTCATGATTTAATTTCCATTATAGGAGAAGGAGGGGGATAATTTTGAGTTTGTGTAGCTATCATTTGAAAATATTCAAGCTTATTTGTGAGTTATTCAACTTTCACTGATAATATGGTTCTCTCATATATCTGGTGGATACCACCCCATGGTGGTCCATGATCACTTTCCCACAAGCTAGCATTGTGAGAAACTTCATCAAGAATTGCTCATCCAGTTTCAGGGGTCTTAAACTATTAGATTTGGTGCCCTAGAACCAACTTCTTTGTAATTTATGATAAAATTACATTCATGGTTTTGAATATTAATAAATTCCTTATCACATCATGATTGTTATTCTACATAGCGTAGCATGTGATAATGTCCTAAGAGTAGCTGTCACACTAAAAGGTCATAGCATTTCTCCACTATGATGAGAACTAGGAAGTGACATGACAATATTCTTGAATAAATGTTCTATAGACAGATGATATCATTTGAAGGGACAAAAACGATACAAGATATTAAGGCCGAAGACTCATAGATATTTGAGGTACCTTCTCATGGTTTACGCCCCCGGTAATATCTAGTAGGATATTATGAGAATGAGACCTGACAGTAGGAAATCCACATTATAAGTTTCATTGGATGTCCCTATATTCAAACATGTGTAATGGTCCTTAGAATTTATGATTATTATTAATGTATATTATGAGTTTCACACTTTGATGTATTGGAAAAAACCATGACGACATATGCTCGCTGAGAGGTAGGATACGTTGGGTGCGTCACGAGTAATATTACATTAATGAATAATGTGAAAAAGGATTTATCCCTTATGTTCATTAACGAAAGTAAATATCTTAGGCCCATTGATGGAAATAATATAGCCTAAAAAAATCCATTTCCATGACGTTCTCTAGGCAAGTTATATTTCTAGAAAGTCAAAGAATGAGTTATCAAGCATATAGGTTGATGACAATGGCATACAACCTGCTTGATTGGAGATATTATGATAAAGAGATTATATTACACAGTAAGCATTCATATGAGGTGACATGTTGTTGTATCATTAACTTATTTCTCTATGGGTGCCTTGGCATATTGCTAGATGCTAACCTTGGACTTTAGGCAGGCTCACCCAATGCCACTGAGAAATAGGCCTAGAGGGTTACACACTAAGTGTACCTAGAATCTAAATTAAATAATTTATTATTTAACACGTTGAATAAATATTATTACTGGTTATGGTTTAATAATTATTCAATTATTCCCAATCAAATTTTATTTATTTATCAATTAATACTGCAGTTAGATTTATTTATTTATTTAATAAATAAATAGTTTTTATTCAGGGTTTGATAAATATTTTGGAGGATGGGCGGACTGAGTTAAAGTGTCCAATGAGAAAATAATATTAAATATTATTTTATTAAAATAATATTTAATTATAACTTGAAAGCTAAGAACATGTCATAGAAATAATGGTATTGCTGTTATTATTTGATATGGGGGTTTCACATGGAATAATAAAATAAGTAACAACACTTATGCTAATTATTTATTATTACCTAGTGAATTAAATTCCCAGTTACATATTATTCTTTTATCATCCAAGGGGAGAAACCATAGGTTAGAGAGCCAATTTTGGTTGTGCACAAAATTTTGAAGAAAAATATAACAATCCTTGAGAGATTTTTTTCCTCCAAGAATGCTCTCAAGAATGAGAGCATCCATCCTCCACTGGATTAGAGAACACTTTAGAAGAATATCTCAATGGAATCGAGGGCGGACGACGCAAGCGTAAGGACCTTCCGTGCTAGTACCCTGAGACTCCTTTGGTGATGTTTAAAGATTCATGGAGAATGTGTGGATTACCTCTAGAGGAGATCTACTATTGATCTCTACAAATCAACAAAAGGTTCATCGTAGATATGTGGTTAGACACATCAACAAAGAAAGAAAAACTTGGAGGTATTTATTTAATTAAATTAAATTAATTATAAACAAAATATGTCGATCCTCTCTCATGGTTTTTGGACTCTTTCTTATTTATCTAAATCTTTGATTTTATTATGTGGATACTGGCGTTCATCGTCATATTTATTTCGTAATAATCATTGATCATGGTAAAATTTAAAGTTGGGCACCGACCCGACCGTGCTTCCACTATGACCTGAGCCTACAAGTGGTATCATAGCAGTCATATTTTTGTTTATAATTATTTAAATAATTAGTTTATTATTTATTCTTTAATAATTTAGTTTTTCAATTCATTTTTAATTTTTCTTGTAATATGAATTTTGAGATATGTTCTTTCTCTTTCATTTCTCATAGATCTAATGGAAACGAATAATTTTATGAATAAAATTAAATCGAGGATCTCATCAGGAGGCGCCCATGATTCTTTCCAAGTAACATGATAGTACACACAGTGTATTCAGAGTTACACACCGTGTAATATTCCATACACAATGTGTAATCTAGATCACACACCATGTAGTTATGTTCAGCGCATCGATAGTAATTTAGCAATTACTCAAGTCGTGTGCATTAATGACACGTAGTGTTGTTAATTCTTACACCGCATGACACACAATCAGTCGGACTACACGTTGTGTGTCCAACTGGACACGTCGTGTATTCCCTTCAGGTTAGGGTCAAGTCATGTATCCTATACATGGCTTGCCTGGCTGGTGACCATGTAATGTAGAGTATACATAGTGTGTGGCTCACTAGACATGCTGTGTACTCCAAATATTTTAGAAGTACACATCACACACCATTTGATCATGTGTGTACTTCAGATGGATGGTGAAGAGGGTATATGCTATGTAGTCATATCTACACGCCATGTACTTTTTCCAGATTATGCAGTTTTAAAAATTTATTATTATATTATGCAACCCTTGAATCATGTACCTTCATGTGGGTGTAAAGATGGGTCACAAAATGTGATAGGTGTTATATATATATATATATAAATGTTTAATTAACATCTGCATAATGTTCAAAGATCTACAGATCATGTATGAGTTGTATTACAATTATAATTCTGCATGCATGCTACATGACATAGAGAATAAAGTGTATACAAGTATAATACATGCTGGGTAGTTTTGGATGGGTATTCACCGAGTTTCCTCCAAGGTACAAGTTATGTACACAATAAATTTTAAATGAATTTATTAATTTGTTTAAAATTATAATGGATGATAATATCAAGGAAATTAAGAAAAAATATTAAGATAAAAGTATTTATTAATTAAAGATAATAATTAGTCAATTCGATCATGATTTATCTTAATAAAAATGATTAAATAATTTAATTCTAGTTCTATTAAATGCATAATTTGTTTCATTTTTATGGATGATCATGAGCTAGACCAGACCTTTGTATGTGATTGGTTTCCTTTTTAATTTATTTGTTAAATTAAAATTGTTGGCCTACATGCCTTCTCCTCATTAATATGTAGGTCCTGCGTGCCCATGGTTTTTTTATGTAAACCCCCCTTTATCCCTCACCTACATGTGAGTTAAAAGCATATGTAATGGATGGGGCTCCAAAGCTAGTGGAGGAGGTTCAAGTTAGGAGCTGAGGCGAAACCAATCTATAGAGATACAAAGGTGGACATGTGAAAGCTATAAACATGAACCTTAAAAGGTTCAAGGTGTTTCTCCCCTAGGTTAGGGTTGGTTTTTCAACCGCTAGATAAACTAACCATTATAAAATCTCACGATCATACTCTTTATTTTATTCCTGTTAGTTGCATGGTTATTCATTATGGATGTATTTTTGTGATCACATAATTAATGAATTAACTAGCATGAAAGACAGAACTAAAATAAAATGGATTATGCGTAAATATTATTAAGACATGGTTAATCACATAAGTATATCCCAATTAATATTAATAAGCATGTGAAAAGATAATAAGATGAAATTTACACATAAAGGATAAAATCACTCAATAAAATATTAAGTCGGTATAACCTTCCATTAATTCGGTTAGAATCGAACCAATAGTTCAAAGTGCTTGACCAGCCAAAGATGGGGTACTTTAAATTATCGGGGAATTCCGATTTGAGGTTTTGGGTATAATTAACATGGTTTATATCAAGGGTTTATTTCCAAACAAGGACTTGGAGTAACTGAGAGGAAAGGGTTGATGAAATCTAAAATAAATATTTCAGGATTTGGGAGTCCACTCAACAGATCAAGGAGCTAATGAGTTAATATAGTTGGAATTTGGGGTGCCTACCTAAAACCATTCCAGTTTCTTGACCAGCTAAAGTTGGGGTGATGGGAATGGAATATGGATCCTTTCCACCAAAATATCCAAGAAACATGATATTATGAAGCCAATGGTGAGGGATATTGGGTTTTGATAATATAGTGGGAGAATATTGAATACTTATTTATTTGTCTTAATTTTACCAGATAAAGCACTAAAACTCTGTTCATGTTATT
This sequence comes from Viscum album, assembly GCA_963277665.1. NCBI lineage: Eukaryota > Viridiplantae > Streptophyta > Magnoliopsida > Santalales > Viscaceae > Viscum > Viscum album. The sequence goes on from OY728153.1 coordinate 836,373,521, forward strand.
TTTAGAAATGAAATTAAAAATAAAATCAAACATATTGTTGCGATCCATACTTGAGAAGGAAAATCTTCTCACCGGAACTAATTTCTAGGAGTGGAAAAGGCACCTTCGGGTCATCCTTATCCATGAAAGAAAACTTCATGTGCTGGAAGAACCTTTACTAGTTGTTCCTGGGAATAAGGCAAGTGATGAGGAACTATCTATGTGTGAGAAACATCTGAATGACGTTACAAATGTTCAGTGCCTCATGCTATAATCCATGACCAATGATCTCTTGAAGAAAAATGAAGAAATGGATACTTATATCATGATATCTCACCTTCAGGATCTATATCAAGAGAAGAAGAGACAAGAGAGGTATGATATCTCCAACACTTTGTTCACTACTTATCTTAGAGAGTCTGCACCAGCTAAACCACATGTAGTCAATCTTATTGTATACATTGAGAATATTAACATCTTAGGTATTAAATTACCAAATGATTTATGTACAAATATCATACTATCATCACTACCCATGGCCTTATCTAGTTTTATTGTGAATTATTATATGAGAAATAATGAGAAGAGATTATCAGAACATCTGAACCAGATTCGCCAAGTGTATAAGGACATGGGGTGTGACAAAACTGTAGTACTTATAGTGAATAAGAAGTGTAAGGATAATAAAAAGGGGCCTAAGATTTATAAATAGTCAAAATATCCCGAGCACTGTCTGACCAAGAAGAAGATATCCAAAGGCAGGGCAAGGAAAAGGAGGCAGTATGCTTTGCATGTGGCAAGTCAAGACACTGAAAGAGGTACTGCACCCAAAGGTAAGGGGAAGCCAAAGGTATATTCGTTATCAAGTGAAATATTTCTATTTCTACACATTGGGTATTAAATAAAACTTTTGGTGCTCATATATGTATTCAAATGTAGGAACCAAGTAAATATCAGAAAATTACTAGAGGAGAGATGGATCTATGAGCTGCCAATGGTTCGAGGCTGGCTACTCTTTCCATTGGTGACTACCACCTTTCATTGCCGATTGGGATGATTTTGGTTTTATGAGACAATTATTATGTACCAAGTGTTACCAAGAACATAAATTCTGTATCGAGTTTAGATACAGATGGATTGATTTTCAATTTCGGAAATAAATGTTGTTTCTTTTATAAGGAGAACATATGTTATGGTATTGAATATTTAAATAACGGTCTGTATGTATTAAATTACAAAAACCAAGTGTTGGAAATTGATAATGAATCAAGTTCACATGACTCATATAACACCTAGTTGGGGCATCACTATCTTGTTCATGTAAATGAGAAGTTCCTGAAAATTCTCTATCAAGATGGTTATTTAGACTCTTTTGAGATAAAAACACTTGATAGATGTCATGCTTGTTTATAAGGGAAAATGACCAAACCACCCTTCGGTGGGCTAGGTGAAAGGGCCAAAGAGATTATAGTATTGGTACACACTAATGTGTGTGGACCATTTATAGTAGAAGCTAGAGGTGGATATTCTTACTTTATTACTTTTATTGAGGACTTGAGTAGATATGGATATGTATAATTAATGAGGTATAAGTCTGAGTCCTTTGAGAAATTCAAGGAGTTTAAGAATGAAGTAGAAAATAAGCTTGGTAAGAAGATAAATAAGCTTCGATAAAATTGAGGTGGAGAATATCTTAATCAAGAGTTCATCGAACTTTTATGAGAGTCTAGGATTTTATCTCAAATCACTCCACCTTATACACCATAGTGGAATGGTGTTAGTGAAAGGAGGAACCGTAACTTTTTGGACATGGTTAGTTTGATGACGAGTCATGAAAATATTCTGTTATCCTTTTGGGGATATTCATTACAAACTGTGGCATACACATTAAACTAAGTACCAAATAAGGTGGAAAACAGAATCCCTTTCGAGTTATGGATTGGAATGAAACCTGTTTTGTCGCATACATGTGTACGGGGATGAAAGGAATATGTTAAGGCTTTATCAGGAAACAAACTAGTACCCCAGGTAATGAGGTGTATCTTTATAGGGTATCCCAAGGAAACAAAGGGATACTACCTATACAACCCCTCAGACAAGAAAGTGACTGTTACCATACATGCTGTCTTTATTGAGATGGAGCACATCATTAAAAAGGGCAGTGGGAGAAAGATTGACTTCGATGATGTTAATGCTCAAGATACATAGGATTTGGTATACGAACAAGTTCCATAGGTCCCCATGGATACTACTGAAAAAATGAGCTATACCCTCAGTTCAAAACCATGGGTATAGCCCCCAAAACCGTGGGTACAGGCTATACCCACTGTTTTGGGAACCATGGAAAACTGAGGAGTCGATATATCTCCACAACCTATACCCACAGTTTTCCAAACCATGGTTATAGATTTTTTCCACTGTTTCATAGATTCATACCCACTTTCCACCTTGTCAAAACCTTATACCCACAGTTCTATAACTGTGGGTATAAATATTAGATAAAAAGAAGGCAGTGTGTTTCGAGCCCACAACTTGCGCCTATATCTCGAAGCATCTCACCACCCAACCTATTTGTCTTATATATATATATATGGATAAATTATTAATATAAATAGTATGTATTAGAAAAAAACTCAATGGAGAGTTTCGATAATGTGACATGGTATTCCAATAGCTAGTGCCTAACCACCCACCTGCTTCAACAATGTACATATATATTTAAATTTATGTAAATATATTAATTTGAACCATCCTTATGGAAAAATCAGTAGGTGAGTTTTTGACCCGTGAAATTTTCTTCACAGATAAAGCACCTAACCACTCTATCAAATGAATTTATATTAATATTGACCTATATTTATTTAAATATATTAATATAAATTGTCAGTAATAGAAAAATAATCACGCCACAAGTTTCAATCCCAGAACCTCCCATACAACCACATAACACCTGACCAACTGAACTATTTAAATTACATGAATATAGATCTACATTTAATTAAATATATTAATCAAAACCATGGGTATAAGAGGGAAATTATTGGTATAATGTTTTCACAACCAAATTTTTTTCCCACATTCACGAGGGAAACATATACCCACAATTCTCTCAAAATGTGGCTATAAGGTTTTTTTCCCAAACATATACCCATGGTTTTCCTAAAGAACCATCAGTATAGGTTTTTAACCGAGACCTGTACCCACGGTTTTGGGAAAACCATGGGTATAAGTTCAGAACAGATACCTATTCCCATGGTTTTGGGAAAACTATGGGTATAGGGTGACATATACCCATGGTTTTCCCAAAACTGCGGGTATAGATTCGAACAGACCCCTATACCCATAGTTTTTTCCAAAACTCTGGGTACAGAGGTTTTTTCTAGTAGTGGGAAGAAGTAGTTTGTGAAACACTAGTACTATGTGTAATAGAGGTAAGGGAGCCAGAGATATATAGTTTTCTTGTCACTGAGGATGGTGACTCATTATTATTGGAAAATGATGAACTGCTATCCTACAAGGAGGAAGTAAAGAGCACAGAAGCTGGAAGATGGCTAGAAGCTATGAATTATGAGATGGATTCCATATATCAAATCCAAGTATGGGTTATGGTTGATGCACTAGTTGATGTAAATCTTGTTGGATGTAAATGGTTATTCAAGAGGAAACTAGGCCTGAAAGGTAAAGTAAGTACCTATAAAGCAAGTCTAGTGGATAAATGTTTTAAACAAAGTTAAAGAATTGACTTTGATGAAACTTTTTCACCAATTTCTCTGTTTAAATCCATCAAAATCATACTTTCCATAGTAGCTTACCATGACTATGAGATTTGGTAGATGGATGTCAAGACTACATTCCTTAAAGAGAACCTTCTGGAAGATTTCTATATGACACAACCAGAAGGGTTTGTGACACCAGATGATTCCAAAAGGGTTTGCAAGTTTTAGAGATCCATTTATGGATTGAATCAAGATTCTAGGTCATGGAATATTAGATTTGATGAAGCCATAAGGTAATTTGGTTTCATTAATAATGAATATGAGACATGTGTTTACAAAAGGTTTAATGGGAATGTGGTCATTATCCTAGTAATATATTTTAATGACATATTACTTAATGGAAATGACATAATGGTCTTACAGTCAGTTAAGGACTGGTCGAACAAGTGCTTCTCCATGAAAGGCTTAGGCAAAGAATCCTACATTCTAGAGATCAAGATCATTCATGATAGATCCAAGTGGCTACTTGGGATAAGTCAGAGTACATAGATTGAATAGATACTAAAGAGATTTAGTATGGAACAATCCAAGAGGGGATTAATTACAGTGTCACATGGCATATATCTTTCTAAGAAAATGTGTCCCCAGACACAATAGGAGAAAGATAGAATGGGTAATATCCCATATAATTTGGTGATAAGATCAATCATGTATTCCATGTTATGTACTAGACTTGATGTTGCCTATACACTGAGCATGATAGGTAGATATCAAGAAGATCTAGGAGAAAAAAATTGGACTAATGTTAAGGATATCCTTAAGTATCTGAGAATAACTAAGGATATGTTCCTGGTGTATGGAGGAGATGAGAAGATTTTCATTAGAGGGTATGCTGATGCTGGTTTTTAGAAAGAATAGAATGATCTAAAGTCGCGATCAGGATATGTTTTTTATCTCTAAAGAGGAGTTGTGAGCTGTAAGAGTTCAAAGAAACCAGTTGTCGCTGATTCTACAACGAAGTATGAATATATAGAAGCTTATAATGCAGCTAAGGAATCTATATGAATTCAAAACTTTTTCCATGAGATTGATGTTGTGCCTAGTAGTACATACCCTATCACATTGTATTATGATAACACTACAGTGGAAACTCTTGCAAAGGATCCAAGGTCACATCAACGAACAAAGAACATACTTCGAAAGTATCACCTCTGGAGGGATTTTCATCATAGGGGTGAATTTGTAGTGAGAAGAGTGTCCATGGAGGAGAATGTGGTGGACCCCTTTACTGAAGGCCTATATCAACAGAAGCATGTATATTATAGGACCCCGGGACACCCTGAGAGGGGAGGGGTGAATCAGGGTGTCAACTTTTTCTTCTTAAAGTTTTGGATCTTGTTCCCACGTTGGTAGGAACTACTTGAATCTGTATGATGGATATGATCAGCAATGAAACATTCACATGCAGAGAGTTGACACAACAATTTTTACTTGGTTCACCACTAAGGGCTACGTCCAAGGAGAATACGCCGACAGGTTGTCGGTCGTACCTAAATCCACTATGCTTCACTAGCTGTAGATTACAAAGGTTCGGGTACAGTCACTCTGTCCCAGGCTCACTGCCTTTACAAAGGTTCAGGGATAGCTCACTGCTTCCCTCGGGTCACTCCTGTTGACTCCCCCTGGCTCACTGCCGTTGGTGAAGTCTCACTCAGTTTATAGACATGAATGTCTCTTCAATAGATTTGCATTGAGGTCTTTGTCTCCTGTTCGGCATGAGACTTTGCTTGCATCAGAGTCCTAAGTTGATGCTCTGTTAAAGTTCAATCCTTCTTGACATGAAGGTCTTTGTATCCTGTTCACTGGGAAAACAACCTTTGGAAAGGGCCTTCGCAAAGTACCCTACTTCGCAAGGCTCCCAATTCTGGAAAGATCAAACAAGTCTTCACAGATCCCCTACCTTTTCGCGAAGCTCAATCACGAAGCACTCTCGCGATGCTCCAGCCTTCGCAATGCTTGGCTATCGCGGAGCTCCTGTCTCTTCACGAAGCTCACTGAGCCAATGCGGGGCGCACGACTTTCGCAGAGCTAGAATAGCCGCCGCGAAGCTCCTCTTTCGCGAAACACACTGCCTTCGCGAGAGACCTTTGAGAACCGAGAGCAAAGTATTTTCTCTGAAATTATCTCTACTTCTCTTGAGGGGGTTGGCCTCTATTTATAGGCGATTCCACCGACCCTCAACCCTTCTGCGCGAAGTCAGCGCCACGTCAGCTCAAATCGCGAAGCTCCGAAGTTCCCGCCGAAAATCTCTCAAAATCGCGAAGCACAACGGAAATTTTCTGTTCGCGGAGCTCGTCTTAATCACGGAGTATCACCGTCATAATTCCTTCGCGCCTTTGCCGCGAAGCTCCCTCATAAAGCCCTTCACCGTCGCGATGCGCTTCAACTCTGCCGTTCGCGAAGCTTTGACGTAATCGCGAAGACTCACTGCCTCCATTCTTCTGGTCTTCGCGATTTCCAAACCATGCATCCTATCTTCATGAAATTCATGCCTTTTCCATATTTAATTATTATCTTCATGGAAATCCACTTTTCGCGATGCTAAAAAACTTCCAGATTTTGGACCCCAAAAATTTGGCAAACACTGGGAAACGGCGCCACCTTCAATACTGTTGTCTGCTTGAACGGTATGATCTCTTTGCTGGTACACGATCCGAACTTCCATTGATGATTGAAAACAAACACAAACCATACTCCAAAACATGCATAGAAGACCATGGTTCCAAAAATCTCCCCCTTTGGGTTTGTTGGCAATCAGAAAATAAATTCAATAGATCTCCATAAAAAACGTAGGAATCAACTCAGCCAACACTCTAAGTCTATGTGAGCAATGCTCGGTGTAGAAAACAAGAGAGGTGACTTGAATTGGGTTCCACTGTTTTCCTTCTCATTCTTCTCATCACAGAAGTTTCCTGAATTTATTCTTCTCATTCTTCTTATCACAGAAGTTGCCTGAATTTATTCCATTCTCCTTTCTCCCCCATTGACAATAAATCCAAAGACCAGTAAAATTTTTCACGTTCAACTCAAACCATAATCCCCCTAGATAGTATCTCCCCCATAAACCTGCATCACATACATAAACAGACTAAAACAGTTATAACAAACGGGGAGAGGGGAATTCCGTAACCACCTTATGCACTGGGAGGTGGCCGAACACCGAGGTTCAACTGATTCTTCTCAAACACAGCCGCTGACAGTGGCTTTGTCAGGATATCAGCCACTTGCTCATATGTTCCCACATGATCCATTCTAATCACGCTTTACTCAACTTTCTCTTTGATAAAGTGATACTGATTTCAATGTGTTTTGTACGAGAATGCTGAACAAGATTCTTTGTAAGATCAATTGTGCTCTTATTGTCACAGTAAATTACCATTGGTTGCTTCACCTCATCGCCAATATCAGTTAATTGCTGCTTCATCCATAGAAGTTGAGTGCATGCCTTTGTGGCGGAGATATACTCAGCTTCAGCAGTACTAAGAGAAGTACTTTCTTGTTTCTTTCTCAACCAACCAACACATTTCTGCCCAATATAGAAAGCTCCACCGCTGGTGGACTTTCTATCTACTACATCACCGGCCCAGTCAGCATCAGAAAACGCTGATAATTCACTGTCCCTACCTGCATGGAAATCTAACCCAAAGTTGTGTGTACCTTGAATGTACTACATGATTCTTTTGACTGTCACCATATGTTCCTCCTTTGGACTAATCTGAAAGCGGGCTGCAAGACATGTGGAAAAGACAATATCTGGCCGTGTCGCTGTCAGGTACAGTAGGCTCCCAATGATTCTTCTGTACATGGTGGGATCTACAGATGTCCCTTCCTCATGCTTTCCAAGTTTGGTTCCAACTGCAATCGGAGTTGACATTGGTTTGGAGTCTTGCATATTAAACTTCTTCAACAGCTCTCTGGCATACTTTTCCTGAGAGATAAAAGTGTATCCTTTCCTTTGAGTCACTTGCAGTCCCTAGAAATATGTGAGCTCCCCAATCATTGACATTTCAAATTCTGATTTCATATGATTGGAAAATTCATCCACTGATTTCTGCATGCTTCCACCAAATATAATGTCATCGATATAAACTAGAACCATGAACTAATCTTTCGAAGAATTCTTCACATAGAGATTGTGATCTACTCCTCCTCTTTTGAATTCCAGCTTCTTGAGGTAAGAATCCAGTCTGGAGTACCATGCCCGTGGTGCCTGTTTCAGGCCATAAAGTGCTTTATTTAGCTTGCAGACCTTTGATTCATCATCACCAAGAAGAAAACCCACCGGTTGTTCAATGTAGACTTCTTCTTCAAGTACACCATTTAAGAATGCTGTCTTGACATCCATTTGATATACTTTATATCCTCTTTGGAGAGCCATGGCAAGAAACAACCTGATTGACTTCAGTCTAGCCACTGGAGCAAAGGTCTCTACAACATCAACACCTTCTATCTGAGAATACACTTTACATACAAGTCGAGACTTGTTTCTGATAACACTTCCATGCTTATCAAACTTGTTCTTGAATATCCATTTTGTTCCAATAACATTGTGACCTTTTGGTCTCTGGACAAGATCCCATGTCTGATTCTTGTCAATCTGATCTAACTCTTCATTCATGGATTTCACCCAAGATTCATCCTTTGCAGCTTCTTTAAATGAGGATGGATCCACAACTGACAGAAATGAAAATGGTGTGTTATTCCTCATCCTCCTTGTCTGTGTAGGTGCATTCCTGTCTCCAATTATGTTAGATGGATCAATTTCTTCTCTTCTATTTTTCTTATGAGGTTCATTCGCATACTCGCCATCCAAGATTTCTACTTCAGATTCTTAGTCTGAGTCAACATCATGATGTGACCCCTGAGTGTTTTATACACCTTCCTCTATTTCTGTATTTGTATTTATTCCATGTTCACATTCATTCTCATATTTTATCTCATCAGCATAGGTACTATTTGAAGAATTTGAAGTTTTTCCTTCAATGATATTAACATCATTTCTTTCCACAATCCTCCCAAGTGTTTATTGAAACACTTGTAAGCTTTTCTGTTCATTGGATACCCAAGAAAAATTCCTTCATCATCATTTTCACCATACTTTCCTTGGTTTCCTTCTTTATTCTGGATGAAACATTTGCTTACAAAAACACGAAGGTATTTCAATGAAGGCTTCCTTCCATGCCACAATTCGTATGGTGTCTTCATTTCTCCCATATAAAGCCCTGTTCGATTCTGAATGTGCACTACAGCCTCAACAACTTCCTTCCAGTAATGGTGAGAGATACCACTCTCAATCAACATAGTCCTAGCCATATTGTTGACCTATCGATTCCGGCACTCAACAACTCCATTTTGTTGCAGAGTTCTCACAGAAGCTACCTCATGCTGTATTCCATGTTTTTCTAAGTAATTTTCAAACTCGATAGACATGTATTCCCCTCCATTTTCAGATCGTAGGACTTTTATTGTCCGTCCAGTATCATTCTCGGCAATCCGTCGGTAAGTTTTCATACAATCAAGTACTTGTCGCTTCCTATGGATCACCATTAAACAAGCCATTCTGCTATAATCATCAATTAAAAGGACGAAGTACCTTTCTCCATAGGTTCCAACAACATTTATTGGGCCACATACGTCTGTATGAATGAGATCAAGAAGATGCGATGCCCTTTTCTTCTTTGGCCAATATGAACTACAAACCAGTTTCCCATGAATACAAGCATCACAAGACTTTTCCCGTTCACGTTTTAGAATGGGAATATCCATGACTATCTTCAGCTTAGATATATTTTACATGTCTTTTTGGTTGATGTGCCCCAGCCTTCGATGCCATAAATTGTTTTCTTCTTCAACAGACAAATAGCAAGAGCTCACTTTGCTGTCAACCTGATATAAGTTTACATATGTTCTACAGCCTTTCATAAGAGAATTTCCTGTTTTTCCTTTTATAGTGCAACCTTTTTGATTGAAGGTTACTATAATCCCTGAGTCACAGAGTTGACTTACACTAAGGATATTGTGTCGTAGACCGTCCATATAAAGAACTTCAGTCTTCTTCAGCTCCCCGTTGGCGAGAGCAGTATTCCCACTGCCTTTAATCTTCAAAGCACCATCATTACCAAACCGTACTATTCCATCAACCTTCTTTTCAATGTTCATCAAGAGGTCAGCATTTCCCGTCATATGGGAAGAACATCCACTATCAAGGATCCAGGTGCTGCTGCTCTTTGTAGCTTTGAGTGCTACCTCTGCAAGATTGGATTTCTCGATCTTCTTCTTCTCTTTCCATGAGATATTGGATTGAGCATAGGATACTAGTGGCCTTTTAATACTTTCTTCCACATAATCTGATTCTTCATACCCATAATCTTTTTCTAGATGGGAAAAACTATTTGTGAGAACAACACCATCAGGAGGATGAACATTGTCCCGTCTTTGAGTGTTGTATGAATTTCTCCTGTCGTACCGCTGCCTGCAATACATATCTTTATGGCCAAAGTTAGAACAATTAAAACAGTAACCATAGAAGATATTTCTTCTATAAGATGGAGGATATGAAATCAGTCTCCTTTGTTGACTTCCCAGATCTTCTCCATTCAAGTATCTCCTTGCCTCTTTGCAATATGACATGGTATGGCCCAGATAGCCACAGAACTGACACTTCATGAGAGGGAATGTCTTATCACCTGAATTTATCCTCATACCTTCATACTTGGGAGAATAGTTGAACTTCCTATCATTTCTGAATGTTTGAGGATAATTGTCAGTTCTCCTTCTAGTTTGTACCGAGGGTTTCTTTTTCAGAACTTCAGGCAATGTTTCAACATGTTCAACCTTTGTTTTGTCTTTCTTTTAGCTCTCTTTATTTCCAGCAGTTGATGTCTCAGCTTCACAGCCAATTCCACTCTTTCCCATGCAAGCGGGTCTTTGAACACTCAATATTTTTTCAAACACATCAGAACCACACTTGGATCTTGCCAGTAATTCTGCATCTGAGAATCTTCTGAACGGTATTTTCTTCCTTGATTCTTTTGAAAATGATTCAGTCTCAAGTTTACTCCTAAGAGTAACAACTTCCTCCTCAAGACCCTCAGTAGTCTTGGACTTTTCTTCCAGTCTTGACATGAGGTCATTGATGACCTTTCCCTGCTCTTCAATTCTCAGCTTTAGATACACTACATAATCATTGCTTTCAAGGATTTTAGACTGAACTTTCACAAATTCTTCCAGACGTTCAATTTCATCTTCAAGTTCATCAACATATTCTGATGATTCTTCCACCATTTCCTTCCACTTATTACATCTCTTACATTTACTCTCAATCTTGGAGAAAGCATCCTTAATTTTAATCTTTAGATTACCAATAGCAGTAGTCTGATTATCTCTGCCTTTATTGATTGAGGATTCTGATATTTCAGTGGTAGCCATCATGGAAGCATGGTTTCCGGTTTTAAATTCTGGTTCTTCTTCCTCACAAAATTCAATATCATCATCTTCTTCACAGACAAAACTCTTCCTCTGAATTTTCTTTCCAGATTTGAAGTCACCCTTTTTGAAAAACCTTTTCTGAGGATTTTCAATGTCTTCAGCTTCGCTCTCATCATCATATAACTTTCTTTGGAACTGAGAGGCAATGTGCCCAACTCTTCCACAATAGAAACATGCAAGAGGTAGCTTACCTCTAAATTTACATTTTCCCTTTTTCAACTTCTTGGCGATGAGGGAAAGAATTTATTTTTCTTCGTTATCTTCACCACCACTGTCTTCTGAAATTTTCAGTTTGTCCATGGCTTTGAATGCCATTTCCTTGCTCACGCGAGTCGTGGCATCTTTGGGTTTGACTCTCATCTCATATTCCACTAAACTACTTAACAAATCATCTAGAGAAAGTTTAGATAGATATCTTTCTTCAAGGGATGAAACCTTTGCATTATACATGAGAGGAAGTCTTCTCAATATTTTCTTTACGATATCAATGTATTTGATTTCTTCTCCAAGACCTCGAATTTCTCCCACTACTTTAGTAATTTGATTAAAAAAAGAATCTGCATTCTCATTAGGATGCATCTTTAGGTCGTCAAAACTGTTGTGTAAAACTTGAAGTTTTTCCTCCTTTACCTTGATATCTCCTTCATAAATTTTTTCAAGTTTATCCCACATAGACTTTGCTGAAGTGCAACTCATCACCTTTAGATAGATATGATCAGAAAGAGCTGCGGTGAGTGCATTTTGTGCTTTAGAATCTACATCAAGAATTTTCCTGCCTGTGTCAGTCATATCCTGGCCTATTGGATCAGTGACTTGTATTCCTTGCACAATAGAAAACAAAACTTCCATTCCAAGAGATCTTAGATGAGATCTCATCCTGTTCTTCTAGATCTGAAAATTATTTCCATCGAAGAGAGGGACTCCCCTAACATTGACTGCATTATCCATGGTGACAAAGGACAGATTCAACGCCAACAACCTTTACGCTCTGATACCACTTGTAGGACCCCGAGACACCCTGAGAGGGGAGGGGTGAATCAGGGTGTCAACTTTTTCTTCTTAAAGTTGTGGATCTTGTTCCCACGTTGGTAGGACCTACTTGAATCTGTATGATGGATATGATCAGCAATGAAACATTCACATGCAGAGAGTTGACACAACAATTTTTACTTGGTTCACCACTAAGGGCTACATCCAAGGAGCATACGCCGACAGGTTTTCAGTCGTACCTAAATCCACTATGCTTCACTAGCTTTAGATTACAAAGGTTCGGGTATAGTCACTCTGTCCCAGGCTCAATGCCTTTACAAAGGTTCAGGTATATCTCACTGCTTCCCTCGGGTCACTCCCGTTGACTCCCCCTGGATCACTGCCATTGGTGAAGTCTCACTCAGTTTATAGACGTGAAGGTCTCTTCAATAGATTTGCATTGAGGTCTTTGTCTCCTGTTCGACATGAGACTTTGCTTGCATCAGATTCCTGAGTTGATGCTCTGTTAAAGTTCAATCCTTCTTGACATGAAGGTCTTTGTCTCCTGTTCACTGGGCAAACAACCTTTGGAAATGTCCTTCGCAAAGTACCCTACTTCGCAAGGCTCCCAATTCTGGAAAGCTCAAACAAGTCTTCACAGAGCCCCTGCCTTTTCGTGAAGCTCAATCGCGAAGCACTCTCGTGATGCTTCAGCCTTCGCAATGCTTGGCTATCGCAGAGCTCCTGCCTCTTTGCGAATATCACTGAGCCAACGCGGGGCACACAACTTTCGCGGAGCTGGAATAGCCACCGCGAAGCTCCTCTTTCGCGAAGCACACTGCCTTCACGAGAGACCTTTGCGAACCGAGAGCAAAGGATTTTCTCTGAAATTCTCTCTACTTCTATTGAGGGGGTTGGCCTCTATTTATAGGCGATTCCACCGACCCTCGACCCTTCTACGCGAAGTCAGCGCCACGTCAGCTCAAATCGCGAAGCTCCGAAGTTCTCGTCGAAAATCTCTCAAAATCGCGAAGCACAACGAAAATTTTCTGTTCGTGGAGCTCGTCGTAATCGTGGAGTATCACCGTCATAATTCCTTCGCGCCTTCTCCGCGAAGCTCCCTAAAAAATCCCTTCACCACCGTGATGTGCTTCAACTATGCCATTCGCGAAGCTTTGACTTAATCGTGAAGACTCACCACCTCCATTCTTCTGGTCTTCGTGATTTCCAAACAATGCATCCTATCTTCATGAAATTCATGCCTTTGCCATATTTAATTATTATCTTCATGGAAATCCACTTTTTGCGATTCTCAACAACTTCCAGATTTTGGACCCCAAAAATTTGGCAAACACTGGGAAACAGCGCAACCTTCAATACTGTTGTCTGCTTGAATGGTATGATCTCTTTGCTGGTACACGATCCGAACTTCCATTGATGATTGAAAACAAACAAAAACCACACTCCAAAAAATGCATAGAAGACCATGGTTCTAACATATATCATGTGAGAGCAAGAAGACTGAAGGTTGTTGGCAGTTGGATCTAGTGCAAGTGGGAGTCTATTGGAGTTGGTGCCCTAAAACCAACTTCATTTTTACTTTATGATTAACTTATATTCATATTTTTTAATATTAATAAATTCCTTATCACATCATGATTGTTCTTATATGTAACATAGCATTTGATAATGTCCTAAGAGTAGCTGTCACACTAAAAGGTTATAGCAGCTCCCCACTATGATGAGAACCAGGAAGTTCCATGATAATATTCTTGAATAAAAGTTCTATGTATAGATGGTATCATTTTAAGGGGCAAAAATGATAGAGTCTATCAAGGGTGGAGACTTATAGGACTTTGATTCACCTTCTCATGTTATATTCCCCTGGTAATATCCAGTAGGATATTATAATAATGAGACTCGATAGTGGGAAACCCACATTATAAGTGTCATTGGATGTTCCTATATGCAGACGTGTGTAATGGTCCTTAGACTTTAATATTATTATTAATGGATTTTATGAGTCATGCAATTTGATGTATTGGTGAAAACTGTGACGACATATGCTCACAGTGAGGTATGATACATTGGGTGCATCATGAGTAATATTGAATTAATGAATAATGCAAGAAATGATTTATCCCTTCTGTTCATTAATGAAAGTAAATATTTTAGGCACTTTTATAGAAATGATATAGCATAAATAAATCCATGGCCATGGTGTTCGCTAGGAAAGTTCTATTTCCAGAAAGTCAAAGAATGAGTTATCGAGTATTTAGGTTGATGACATTGGCATGCAACCTGCTCAATTGGTGATATTGTGATAAAGGAATTATATTACATGGTAAGAGTTCGTATGAGGTGACATCTCATTATGGAATTAAATTCTTTCTATATGGGTTACTTGGTGTGTTTTTAGATGCTAACCTTGGACATTAGGCAGGTTCGCTAAATGCCACTGAGAAATAGGCCTAGAGGGTCACACACTAAGTGTATCTGGAATCTCAGTTAAATAATTTATTATTTTACAAGTTAAATAAATATTATTCCTAGTTTTGGTTTAAAAATTATTCAGGCATGCCTGATCGTATTTTATTTATTTATCAGAGAATAATTCAGTTAGATTTATTTATTTATTTAATAAATAAATAATCATTATTCAAGGTCTAATAAATATTTAAGAGGGGTGGTAGACTGAGTTAAATGGTCCAGTGATAAAATAATATTAAATATTATTTGATTAAAATAAAATTTAATTGTAACTTTCAAGCTAAGCACATGTCATAGAAATAATGGTATTGCTGTTATTATTTGATATGTGGGTTTCACATGGAATAATAATGTAAGTAATGACACTTATACTATTTATTTATTATTACCTAGTGAATTAAATTCCCAGTTACATATTATTCTCTTATTATCCAAGGGGGAAACCCATAGGCTAGAGATCCATTTTTTATTGTGCACAACATTTTGGAGAAAAATCTCTCAAGCCTCGAGAGATTTTTTTCTCCAAGAATGCTCTCAAGAATGAGAGTGGTCATCCTTCACCGGATCAAAGAACACTTTTTAAGCAACTCTCAAGGTGATCAAGGGTAGACGATGAAAGCACAATCACCTTCCATGATAGTACCCATAAACTCCTTCGACGACGTGCAGAGATTCGCGGAGCATGTGTGGATTAATGCTAGAGTAGATCTAATCTTGATATTTACAAAGCAACAAAATACTCACCACAAATCTATGGTTAGACACATCAAAGAAGAAAGAAAAACTTGGAGGTATTTCTTTAATTAAATTAAATTAATTATAAACAAAATATGTAGATCCTATCTTAAGGTTCCAGGCCTCTTTCTTCTTTATCTAAATATTTCATTTTATTCTGTGGATATTGGAATTCATCGTTGTATTGATCCAAAAATAATCATTGATCACAATAAAATATAAAGTTGGCCTCCGGCCCAACCATGCTTCCACTGTGCCTAGAACCTACATAAACATCAATCCTCTATCAAATGCAGCATCAAAAATAGTTCGTGCGGCTAGATAGAGTCCTTAGTAAAATGTATGAAAATGAATCCACATATCCAATCCAAGGTGTTGATATTTTCTCATGAGCTCTTTAAATTAGTCCCACACTTCCCATGAATATTATCTATAATCTTGAAAAAAGTTTTGGATGTCGTTATGGAGCTTACAGGTCTGGATCGGTGGAAAGTATTTGTCTATTTTTTTGGAAAGATCATCTCAAGTCGTGATTGACTCAAGAGCTTAGATTTTGAGCCAGTCTTTAGCTCTGTCACGCAAGGAGAATGGGAAGACACACA
The DNA here is from genome assembly GCA_963277665.1 of Viscum album. Lineage (NCBI taxonomy): Eukaryota > Viridiplantae > Streptophyta > Magnoliopsida > Santalales > Viscaceae > Viscum > Viscum album. The sequence goes on from OY728153.1 coordinate 836,389,560, forward strand.
ATATGATCATGTTTAAAGAGACTCCCTAGTTGTTAAAGGTATCCAAAACTTCCAATAAGTTGGAGATCTGATCATGTGGGTCTTCACTCTAGAGACCACTAAATTGTACCATATTTTAGATCATGTGAATGAGTCTAGGTTTAATCTTGAATTTGTGAGTTTAGATAAGGGTATGTATGATGCTTGGGGTTTCATCATGGATTGATGGAAATTCATAATACATGATGGTCTTTTATTGATGCATCAGTAATTACCCTGGAATTACTTGATGAGGGTTTGGTGGGTTGGGTTCTGCGTGATGGTGTTGCTCGACCATTTTTTACTGGTGGTGTGAAAACAAATACCTTTTGATCTTAGGATCGATGGTCAGAGGTTAATTCAATTCAAGGTTACTTGAACGAGTCAAGGTAACTTGGTAGATGAACTACTATGGAAAATGGGGACTCAAGGGTGTCTTTGAAAGAAAAGAAAAAAAAGTTGGTGAGGGAAAGGTAATCCTAAGTCTTGTTCTATAGGTCTTTAAAAATAGCATTTCCATCCCTAGAAATGACGCCAGAATTTGATGTTCCCTAACACATCATTGGGTTCATATAGGATACAGTCAAATTAGATATATTGTGTCCCAAGCTTTACTTACTACTCAGTCATAGTATTGTAGAAGTGCAGGGTTGATCCCATGAGAAGGAAGCTAGTTTTTGAAGGTTAATGTCTTGAAAACCTTTTTGTAGGATTACTTTCTAATTGCTTTGGTGTTTGGGAGTTTTACTAAATCTATGGTTGAAAGTGAATTAAAATTATTAAGGAGGGGTTAGGATCAATTTTGAGTATCTGGAGAAAGGATGACCTTAAAACTAATCTTGGTAGGGTCCTAAGGCATAGGCTACGAAGCACACAATAGTCACTAGTTGACTTTGGTCAAGTCACCTTGTTCTACCTAGGAAGTGTCTATTCTATGATCGGTAGATAGTAACAACGTAAGTGCATTAAGTTTATATTCTAGGGAATAAAGTGTCCTAGGCTAGTGATCTTATCCTAGTCTACTTTGATTAGGATAGGGTCTTCTATTTGAATATCCCATGGTCAGGGATGTTTGCACAAATTGGGTAGAATTTTATTATTTATCATGATTAAGAAACCACTAAGGTTTCCAAAATTATATTTAAATATTGATTATGATTTCAGATACATCTACTCTCAATCAATACTCTTGAGTGGTTTAGCTACTCATGGTGGGTTGGGATGAAAATAAATGAATAAAGAAAATCATGCATGACATGCTATTTGAATTTAATTAATTCAAAATCATGCAAGGGTTTGGATTTGTAATGAGAATAAGCATGAAATCAGATTTGAAAAAGATAAATCACTTCTTTAATAGATAACTTATTTGATATTAAAAATGGAAATGGATCTAACACGTGTTGTTGGAAATTGACGATGAACGACAAGAATCGATGCAAAATGAATTTGAAAGTGTGGAAGAAAACACGGTCCACATCTCTTGAATTGAAATAAAATGTGAAAAAAAAATAAATTTTGAGTTTAAAGGAGGTAGGGGTGAAAGAAACTCATAGGGAATGAAAATAGAGAGAAATCCCATCCTGGAATGCTCTGAAATGCGCTACCGGGTGTTATATATATAGAAAAAATCATTCACAGTGTGTACCAGAGTTATACGTCATGTACTATTGATCTACATAGATATCTATGAATTTTGGATCTTCCATGTTCCTTGTATATATATGGTATTATTTATTTGGTTTGACTACCTATATGTCATGTATGGAGGACTCACGACATGTACTGATCCTCAACAATTCCTTCGATGTTTATTTATCATTAATCTGCTTTAACTAATGTCACATCATATACTAAGACTTCACAATGTGTAATGGATACTTCCTCTACTAACTTCGTGACTTGGTTAATGGATTTAATCACAACTTGAGCTCCCATTACATGACATGTAATACCGAGTCACGACATGTAATAGGTGAATTTTGTACTTTTCCTATATTTCTTTCTTTTAATCCTATGAAGCCTCTTTCCTGAAAAAATATGCATATACCAAGCATATTATCAAATAAATCAATGAAAATACATAAGTAAATGATAGTAAAAAGTATATAGGAATTCATTTTATTAGAATCCCTTGAGGTCCATGAAAGGTCTAACACATCATTTAGACACCCAATTTATCATTTACTACCAAGTAATTAAATGCGCATCACAATGAAACATGTACAAAACCAAATACACATGGATAAACAATAATACTATGGGATATAACTTATATACCACCCACTTCAAGTTCATAGATAAGTGATCGCTCAACCTTATCCCTTGATTAAAAATCAAAAAACCTTCAAATACCAAAATTAAAATATACTAGAAAACATAGTTTTAGAGGATTTAAAAGGAGAAGAAATGTCACACCATAGTTTTTCCAAAAAATAGAAGGAAGCATAGTGTTAGACTCACTTAGAGATTCAATTCACAACCCACAACACTTCAAGCGACTCAAAATCAGGAGACGACGGTCTTTAGAAGAGGGGAGAGCTATTGGGTTGTCACTCAAGCTACTAGAGGTGGAAAGGGGAAGAAAATTGAGTAAGAACCCTTAAATACTAAGGGAAAAATGGGAAATTTCCCCACTTTAATGAGGTGTACAGATTGGATAAACCGTGTACTAATCATGTAACACCCTCTATACAAGATGGGGCCTATGTTATGATATTTTATAGGGAGATTTCATGGTTTTCCAAACTGTTTGAAGGCCATGTGTCTGGATCTTTCTAAGGATACATGGTTTATGGGATCCCCTTGCACAGTTTGTCAACTGTGCACCATCCCCCTATATGAAGTATGGTTAAAGATCATGGTTAGTACTAATCATGCGCCAACCATGAACCCTACATAGTATGAACTCTTTTCTTCCTCTTTCATGCCTTGAACCCATAGGGAATCCCCAGAACTTGTTATACTCTTGATAAAAACATTATTAACCATTTTAAAGGGAGTTAAATAAAAATTTAAAAAAGAACATACATCCTTGAAAGTTCAGGATATTACATTAGTTCTATGATAGTACACCCCTATCAACTAGTCCGTTCTATAGGTTTTGGAGTCTATTCAGGTAAATGTCTGTTGAAGCCAAGGTGATCTAAGCTAGTGTTTGATAGTGAGTGTGTGGATAACATAGTCAAGTATGTGGATAGTATAGGCTAGTATGTGGTTCTTTAATGAACCATTCGGTCATAAGGTTGTATTGTTTTGGGATACCATGAAGTTTATCCATTCAGTGTTAAAGCCATGCGTTTAGAATGTTTGTGAAGGATACTTTTCATGGGTTGAATAATAATTCTAAGGATTAGAGAGTTTAATGGGGGATTTACCTATAAATACACCAATAATAGATTCCTTAAAAATTCAGCTAGAGATTAAGGAAAATAAAAAGTTTATTCAAAATATTTATGGAAAAAATCGTCTGTAGATTTTGAACCACATAGTGATTATGCGGTCTGAGAGGTAGAGTAAGTATTCTATAAGGGTTTGGAGGAAGCATTCCATGAGGTTGTATATGCGGTTTTCATGGAAAGTATATGGATTAGGAATGAAACTTGTATCAGAGGACTACATAGTAGAGTACGCGGTTCATGAGGTTTAGTTCGCGATCCACAATTTGAGTACACAGTGGGATGAGTTCTACATAGTTAATTCACATAAATATGATTCAGGAAGGTATTTTCACATGAAGATTACATGCAGGTATTTATAGAGATTTAGGAGTGCACTGAAGCATCATACTCTAGATATCTTGATTCAAACCAAAGTGTACATTTAGGATGATATGAAGGTGACCATCTAGTTGTTAAATTAAGTTAGACTTCATCCGAAGTAGTGATCAAGGAGGAGTCCATAGAGGTGATCCGAGGGTGGCAGTGTGCTATCCCAAAACTCTTTTTAAAGACAACTCTTCTTGCATGGTGTGACCATGATAGAACATTTTTAATCCACCATATCTAGTGAATCCATGTGGATTTTGGTATGACTAAAACATTATCAGCATATGCTTCTTAGAATATCCCTCTATGGTGAACCATGTAAAAAATTATTACGTCTTGATTTACTTTATACATTTATACTTGTGATGAATGTGTGAATATATCAGACATATTTAACATGTTTATACTGATGTTGGGAAAAGATCAAATAAACTAATAAAAAGTTGAAATACTAATTCATCCCTACCCTCTCAAGGTGCCCTAGGGTATAAAAAGTGGTATCAGAGAAAGGTTATTGATGTTAAATCTATTTTATAAAGCCTAATAGCATAGAGAACACTATTAATATCACATTAATAACTCTCTTCGATGGGTGAAACTATCATATATTAAAAAATAGGATGACGACATGCATTTTTCACTTAGGATGGAATTTCTATTTACTACATTAAATTGGGTTCAATTCAGTGATGTGATAAGAGTTTATATGACTAGGGTTGATAGAAAACTATTAGATTTTGGTACCATAGATTTAAGTGAAATAATTGGAGCTCTATAATATAATATTTATATCAAAGCGATACGTTAAACTAGATCCAAGGTAATGTGGGATAAATTGTCCAATATATATGAATGGGGAAGGGACGTGAAAGAAGCGAAGCTCTAGGTGTTGCACAACAGGTTCAATGATCTTAAAATGAATATAAATAAAAAATGAAGATAGTTTCCTTAATAGAATCGTAGAGGTTTTTATAGATATCTAGAGATTGGAGAAAAAATAAATAGTATTGATAGTTTTAAAAATATCATACAACAATTTATCCCCCGGTACAATCCAAAAATTCTTTCTCTAGAAGAAATGGATTTGACCAAACTATCTCTAGAAAACCTTCTTAGCAGTCTTGTAGATTTTGAAATGAAAATGGAACCATAAGCCAATTCAATACTAGTAAGAATATGGCATTCAAGGTCATAAATTTTTTTAACATCAATGAAGATGAAAATGGATATGTGAAAGATGAGATTCTATCAATGGTGTCTAGAAAGGGAAGATTATAATGAAATCTACAATTGGAATTATTTCAATGTGGTAAAATTAGAAACATTTTAGTGAGATGTTATAAAATATTTAATGATGAATGAAGTGAAGAGGAAATTATACAGGAACCCCAAAAGATATTTCCTCCTAGAAATACTCTAACACCAGGAGTTCATATGGAATAAAATTTTAAAGGAATAGATCTGTGAGTACAAAAGGCGATGAAGTGGATTTTATGGAATAAGTTGAGATATAATTCAAATAATATGTATAAGATGTGTTGGTGACAACTATTGAAGTAAATTCTAGAAATTACTGTGACCATAAACTAAAAGGTGTTTCCGATCTAAAAGTTGATCTTGGGGGTGGGGGTGGAGGTGGGATATTAAATAGATTTACATTCAAGCAAAGAAAGATGGAAGGATTAATGGGTTTTTAAAATAATAATAAAAATATATTTATCAACTTGAAGAAGATATTGAATGGATCTAAGGAGAGTTATATAATCAGTTTTCCAGTCAAGTGAATTCAGAAAAACTTGTGGATTTCTAGTGAAAAATTGATGAACATGAAAAGTTTATTGATGAACTCAATTATATCCTAAGAGATAAATCTAGGAAGGTTATGTATCTTGAAGAATATGTTGTATATTTGAGAATTAAACTTGAATTAGTAGTGAAATAAAGTGATTGATAGAATAAGTTACACTTTAGAAGGTTTATAGATTTAGAATTGATAGAATGAATCAGGTGAGGCATTAAAGGTGTCAATAACATTCTTAATGAATAGTGACCTGAATATGAAGGTATAATTGGAATTGATTGTGATACCGAAAAATCAAATGTAGAAATAGTGATTGATCTAAATAGTGAAAAATAGAATGTTGGAAATTCCGACATCAAACCTAAGTCATCAGAAGTTTGAATAATGATTGCTCCAAACATAGGAGATGAGAATATTGAAAGAAATCCATAATCCTAGAATATATTTAAACAAATGAGGCAATATATGAAATTTGGGGAAATGAAAAGTAATAAAAAATAGAATATATTTCCTCTTATGAAATGTCAATTTTGTGGCTACCTTGGTCACACCATGTCATATTGTCTTGAAACAAGAAGATACCTGGATAAAGAATCACCTAGAATTCAGAAATGAGGATGGGGCCATATCCATGAAATCAAAGTAAAAACTCATTCCATGGATATTACTATAAATTTTCTAACTTCATTTATATATACATTGACTGTAAGGACATAAGGAATGGAAATGATCATCAAAGAAGAGGAAAAAGTTATCATTATAGTGGTCAAAGGCATATGAATGTAAAACAACCCAACCAGACTCCATTGGGGAATATATTATCACCAATTTAATAATAAGATGAGTATGATTTCAAAACTAATTATAAATATAAATTAATAATTTCTCATGCATTAATGTATTTGATAATTTCATGGAAAGAAATGAAGAAGATAGAAACGGATAACTTGACCAAAATTGCTCTAAAATCCATAAAGAATTGCACCACATGGATTCTTGATAGAGGATTCTCATATCATATTATAGAAAATATTAATCTATTAAAATACCTGAAATAAACCATTGATGGGATGATTATTTTCAACAATGATGGGCCCTTAAAGATCAAGGGTAGAAGAAACACCAAATAAGCTGGTGATGAGTTGAAGAAAACTAAAGTTCTCTATGTTAATGTATTATATAAAAAACTATTTAGTGTGAGTAAGTTGTGAAACTCTATTATTGAGGTTAAATTCAACCAAAGAGTATATTTGATCAAAGTAAGAGTTGTAAACTCTCTTATAAAAGGAAGGAGAATTAACAATAATCTATACCCGGTAGATAATCATAAAAATACATGTCTCCTTACAGTGGATAAAGAAAAAAAATTATAGAATCAGAGTTTAGGTCACTACATCAATAAATAATGGAAAAATTATCCAATATAATATATATAGAGGGCACACCAAGTATGAGGTGATACAATGAAAATACATGTGATGCATTTATAAGAGGAAAAATGGTGAGAAACCCTTATTGACCAAATAACAAGAGAGCATCAGATCTGCTTGATTTGGTGCATAATGAGGTATGTGGTTCAATGAATATATCTAAACATATGAATAAAGGTATTTATTTTTTATCAATGATTATAATATAATGGAATGTGATATTTTTATGAAAAGAAAAATAGAATGCATTGGATTCATGATGAGGAATTTGAGAAGAGTCGAAAAAGAGGCTGACCGCATCATCAAGATCTTACAATTAAATAATAGAATAGAATAAAAATCCATTGAATTTGAAAAATATCTCAAGAAACATGGTATAAACCCTGAAGTTTCATCCATGATAAATCCATAGAAAAATTAAGTGGTTGAATGAATAAATTAAATAGTAAACAATATGTCCAGTACTATACTCATTAAAGGTGGAAACTATTGACACTACTGGAAAATGGTTGTATAAGTTATAATTTATATTTAGAATTGGGAATTTATAAGAACTTGGAGAGTGAGGACCCCATATGATATGTGGTATTTAAGGAAGCCTTCATTGAAACACCTTCCTTTCTTTAAAAGTAAATGCTACATTATAAATAAAAAAGGAAATTAGGGAAATTATGGTAATACTATAGATGGATTATTTCTATGATACTCAAAAAAGAATAAGGACTATAAATTCTACACAAATAGTTTGATAAAAATTTTAGAGATCAGTGACATAAAATTTATAGAAGAGAAATATTTATAGAAGTCTAGAGGCACAAATGTCAGTATTCTCTATAAAGAAGAAGAGGAAAAAATGAAACTGGCAGGAATATGTTTAGAGCTATGTGTATGGTGAATAATTTGATCCCAAGTTAGAAGAGGAAGTAATTGAGGAAGAAAAATCTACACCTCATAGGAGTAACATGAGATAAAATGTAGATCCATCAAACATAATTGGAAATAGATCTTATCCTACTAAAAAAAGAACGAGAAATGTAGAACATATGACTTCGTTGTAAAAGGTGGAACCAATATCATTTGAAGAATAGATTATAGATTAATCATGGGTTATATATATAGATGATTAAATGGATAAGATTGATAAAAAATATACTTGGGAATTAGTGAAGAAAAAAAACATCACAATGTGGTTAGAATGAAAAGGATATTCAAGAATAAGCTTGATGAAAATGAAAATGTGATAAAAAATAAGGCATGTTTAGTGTAAAAATGCTATGTGTAGATTCAAGGTGTTAATATTGATGAAAATTTTTCACTAGTGGATCAACTTGAGTCTATATGGATCTTCTTAGTGATGTTAATTAATAGAGGATTCAAAATATATCAAATGGATGTTAAAAAAATTTCTGAATGGTGTGCTTCAAGAAGAGTTATATATTGTATAGTTTATGGGTTTCCTGATCAAAATAAAAATAAAAAAGTGTTTATATTAAAGAAGGAATTTCATCATATCATGAAGACACCATGATAATGGTATACTTGAATAGACTTGTAACTAAAGAATCTTGAGTTCAAAAGAGGTGGTGTTGACCGTAATATTTATGTAAAAAAATATAAAGAAGAATAATTCATGGTGATTGCGTATGTGGATAAAATCATATTTAGAAAAATAAAATAGAATTTTTAGGAATAATTTTCTAATATGGTGTTTGTATATTATAGGTGAACTCACTTATATGCTAGGGCTTCTAGTTGTTTAGAAAATAGGACATACATTTGTCTCTTAGACTATTTATGAAAAAGATATTATTAATAAATTTAACACGTGATAGAGATAATATTTATAATATTTTTAATGAACATTTAAATGATTTAAACCCAAAAAATTTAACATTTTATGTGAAAAGTCATTGTTTTTGGAATTTAGGGATGTTTTGAGCTTGAAATAGAAAATTACACAATTATGGAATTTTAACTATTTTCAATAGCTTATATATTTTGGGTATATCTTTTTCAAATTTGATTTATATAGAATGATTATTTTTTTTGTAGGAACTCATTATTTTTGGGATAAATATTTTTAAACTGCAAAATATCTTGATTCGAACATATGGAGGCCCAAATAAATCAGACTTTATGGAAAGTTTTTCTCAATGGCCACATGGAACCCACCTCATGATTTGGGTCATAACTCAATATAAACACCTCCAATTAAGGAAATTACAACTGTATTTGAAACATAATTTAATGTTTTGTTCTTCTAACAAATATCATTGAGATATTATAACATTAATGCAGGCATTGGTTGATAGAAATGGGGGGAAAATTTAGGAAACTTTCGGGAAGAAACAATTATATTCTGTAATTAAATTATAACTTTCTAACCAAGATTTAAAATGATTTGAAAATTTTAGGTTCAACATAGAATGTAATTCATAACAACTATCTAGAAGAGGATAAAGAAATTTTTGGGGAAAGGGGTGAAATTCATTCAAACTTATGATGGATAGAAAATGTGCAATAGATTTCCAGCCCCCTTCTCTATATATATATCCATCTTCTCATCATTCCAAAGGGGGTTGGCTTGTGAGAGAAAGGGAAAGGTGTAGATTTATAAATTTATGAATATTCTATGCATTGATGCTATAATAGAGAAGATGGAGGCTTCTCAAGTGATTCAAGGCTAAGCACCAAGTGGTTATGGATGATGCCAACTCACATACACTATCTTCCTAGTTTCGTTCTTATTGTGTAATATATTTTTGAATTTATTTTAATTTTTTTTTTGAAATAATGTAGTTGTTTTAATTATTGAATATATTTTAATAATTTTTTTGGATGGTTTTTCAGTCTATGAAGTAAATTAATTGATTTCACTATTTAAATTTCTTCCTTGAGGTCTTACTGTTGAGTAGAGTGATTCTAATTAGGTTTGATTTCTTATAGGTATTCAAGTAGTTGAATAACTTATATAGGAGGGGAAAAAATCATATTGAGGTATTGATATGATATCTATATAAATTTTAGTGTTCACCTAGGGGTCCTTAAGAGGGAATTTAGAAATTAAATTGAGAAAGATTCTTAAATAAGGAAGAGGGGAGTGTTTGAGAGGTTAAAGTATGCCCACAACTACTATTTTGATTCTGATTTCAAACCCATTTTATTTTATATAAAATTTTTCTATATTTAAAATAAATTTTATTTCACTTTAGTTTATATTTATATTCTTTATTCTAACTTTTAATCAAATACCTAAATTTCTTTTCTTACAAAAAACAAACAAAACAAAAGTGACAGTCTTGCAACTCAAATTGCAACCTCCTCAAGAGACAATATAGGGAATGATATATTGAATTTCTCTAGGGGATAAATTTATTGATTAAGATTTTTTAAAAAAAATCCCTCACATTTACTAGTGCCATTGCGGGGAAGGTTTCCTGAGTTGATTTTTTAGAAATGATTTTTTCATGACCTGAAATTATGACCCGAAATTGTTACCTTTAGATTCTGAAATTGATAGAACATTTCACTCTAGGGTTAAAGATACTAGAAATCCCCCTATCCCAAGTTTTGAATCTTCCACTAACATAATTATAAGGAACTTTTTTGAAACTTCAATCTCAATTTCTAAAAATATAACCTTTAAAGAATTGGCTTCATCCCATGATGAAAATAAAGAAAATCCTATGGAATATCCCGACACACCTGTTGGGTTTGAAATAAAACCTGGTTTAATCCACTAACCTCCAAAATTTAATGGGTTTACAGGTGAATATCCACATAATCACCTTCAATAATTAGTTATCTTTTTG